>JAQNBH010000005.1:45111723-45450625 GCA_028752905.1 Cladorhizidae sp. MBARI D1340-BT2 | reverse complement strand
TACATCTACCTCGTTAAGGGGGAAAGAAGGCTGCGTATCGCGTAGTCTCATATAAAGTACCATATCTTTGCTCGCATTCACTCTAGTCTCCCGATTTATATATCAAATTATAGCTTGCAGTCTGTACTTTCTAATGGTAAGTCTCTTTTGTTATTTTGTTTCGCCATAATTTTTTCCTAGCTCATTATAGGCTCTTCCAGTGCGGACCGTAAGCCGTTAAGTAAACCACGCTGCAGTAACGACCTTTGCGAGGCTCTTATTCGGTCTATTAGTCAATCATAATGAGCACTACAAACTGCGCATCTTGAAATTTTGAAAAAATGTTTTTTTGTCTCATTTTCTGAACATAGCTTTATGACATCACGTTACATTTTCATCTATAGGTCTTTTTTAGTAATGCTATCAAACAAAAACTCTCGCGCAAGTTGTAGAATATAAAAATTGCTTTCAAATGATATATATTTTTTAATGAAAGGATAAAAAATATTCAAGTTATCATTTGAACGGTTTTTCAAAAATCACTTCAGAGATATTGAGCCTTGAAGTCCAAGCAGTTTGTAATCACATCCCAGCTGCCAGAAACACCCCCTGTTCACCAGAATACATCCCTCATTACTAGAATTGTGTGTGTACAAACAAAATGTTTGACTTTTCAGTCCTTTATTTTTTCAACAACAGCAGTATCCTACATCCTAACTACAACCTGAAAACCAACTAATTATATATATATATATATATACATACACATAAATTAAAGACGCATCAGACTTGTTACATGTATGTTGCTTTGCTAATATTGAATTAGCAAACATAAACACGTCATCATTTGCAGGGCTCCCATGCCCAGGTCCATCCATCGTCACCCTCCACAATTGTCTTCCGACACCCTCCAGTAATCCCTGAAAAACAATAGAACACAAACAAAAGTCATCCTCCACTAATTCCTAAGCTTCACAAAAAGACACACAAACAAAAGTATCTTCCAGTAATCTCCAGTAATCTCTGTTTGACAATAGAAAGCAAAAGACACATAACAAAATAAAATGTTACAGGTCCCCCATGCCAGGACCATACAATGCTCCGCCCTCCATTGAACTCTGCTGCCTCTCGACAGCAAGCCCGACACTTGAATGCTCCGCCCTCCATTGAACTCTGCTGCCTCTCGACAGCAAGCCCGACACTTGTTGCACTCATATGTTCTGTCTTACCCGCTCTACTCCACACAACAGAATTAAACTCATTTTGGTTGTGTATAACCACCTAAACATTTGCACAAAAGATCCTCGGACATTAATTTATCAAAAACCTCCTAGCCTTGTCCAGAGGAATCATAGGCCTATCGGTACTGGTGGTACCTCACCTTTAGCACAAGCTGGATTAAACTTACACCAACTCAAAACTCCTGTAGGACAATACTCGTGTTGGGATGTTCCATAGTTGACTAAGAGTGATAAAAAATCGCTTTCACATCAGAAATCATCCCCTCTAGGTTGTCCTTTCTAATTGCTCCCCTATAGTAGGTTTGCATTTTAACTATAGACACACGACTAACCCCCCTAGTACCACCCAAAGACACTAGGACCGTAAGGCTCGACTTCCAACAACCGTTTATGTGCATTTGTATACCCATCACTAATTTATGTGTGTGTACCTAAGCTTCAGTCTCTCCACTGAACGCTAAAAAAGTTTGTGTTCCTACAACTTCCATAGAACCCGAAGAGCCTTCAAAATTGGCTTCACAATTTTTACCTTGTGACCCTCAAACCATTCTGTGTAACTTGCTTCTGTTTCATCTTCAGGTCTTCGCGCACAAGCTTGACAGAACTTAGACATAAGATAATAATCTAAAACTTCTCCAGTGTCCCAAGACATCACCGCAACCAAGCCATAATTTGATTTGTGGCCCTGTCTAAGCCATGTGCCGTCAACAGTAATACTAACATCAATGATGTCTTCATGCCTAACCCTATAAAAATCATGTAACCTATGAGCGGCATCCAACATAATACTCTGTTACTGCATTTGCGTCACTCCATGTAACCTATGAGCGGCATCCAACATAATACTCTGTTACTGCATTTGCGTCACTCCCTATTGACCTAGTATATTTAAAAAAACAAGTGGAACCAAGAGGGGGCAACATATCCATGACTGCAGTGATATCTTCCAGACCAGAATGACTAATTCCAGTAATGCGAGCACCCTGTACTGACTGGATGTTCAAAGAATGCTTCTACAGATACAGGGTTTGAGATGTCTTGAGTGTTACTACAATTTGAACAAAAAGTAAAAATGAGACACCATGCCTGCCCTACGGGCTTCAGTTGCAAGGGAGCTCAGTTACCACATTGAATACACCTATTACACCTTTCTATGACCTCTCTAAGCTTATCTAAGTTTATTATACGAATACCCTTACCTAGTTCTCCAACACCACCCGAGTCCAAAGAGGTAGAGCCAGTAGATCCAGTAGCAACAGCCACAGAAGCAGCTGAACGATCCATGAGAGCCAACTTCTTCCTGGTCATAGTCACTGGTCATAGTCACAAATGGAACTGGCCTCTCTTCAGACATTTGCAATTGATTGCAAGGTAAGTGAAGGTTCACAGAAGGCGCTACCCCACCTACAGGATCCAAGAGACTCACTAACAAAGGAAGGAAACAGCTAGTAACTTTTTAGTACGGAGATAAACATTAAAACTTGCCAGGCGCGGCTACTGTGGCAGGCTCAACAACAGCCGCCTGTAGGGCTTTCTTCTTCTTGTCGTCACTCTTCTTGAATCCTTGGCCTTTCTGTTTAAAATGCTTCTCTGTTCTCTTCCCCATAACTCAACAGTGTGAAAGTTTCAAGCGAACCGACTAAAAAACACGTGACCTAAAAAAAACGTGCTTGTCTTAGAGGTTGCGCACTACCCCCCCGCCTGGCCAATTCATTGCGCAAACGACTGGTAAGGGTCTCCATGAAATTGGCAACATTTTGATATATAAAAACTGTATTTTGGGTAGGCGATCATCGCCGACCCCCCGATTGTAGCCAGGTAAGACTGGGAGAGAACCTCTTCCAATGTGAAGTGAAATGAAATGAAATGGAATAATAATGCACTGTATAAAAATGGCTATATCTTCTGATGCAAGTATTCACTTGCTCTGAAACTTGAAACTCAAACTCCAGACATACTATGAACCCTTTTGGGCCAAAAAAAATTTTGAAAAAATATTTGTTTTCAGCCCTCTTCCCCCCTTAACTGAGAGTTTGTCGAGAGTATTCATGTTGATCACATTCCTGGCACGTGGAACAATAATAATTGCTGAGTACAATTCTCCACCAGCAAGGCCAATTTGGCCTAGTTCCTGGGGAGGACTATATAGAAGTCAACATCAGCTAGCTACTAGTCCAGTCCAAGTGGCATCACTACACGTGGAAAATTGTCCACCATTTTTGTGATGTAGTTGTGAAATGAAATTCAAGTCATTGTGCTAGAGAAACCTTTTCTTTCCCCACCTCCAAAGATAAGGTGTGAAGGATCGGGTATGCCAGACCATAACATGCAAAAAGGTATTATCACACTTCTTATATAGAAGTCCATCAAAAACTAATAAAATGATGTGGCATCTATTCAGAGGCGCTCAAGAGCACTAACAGCCAAGAAACAGTCATCTATACATATGTAGCATTCCTTTGGGGAGTTGTATATAGGCAATTGCTTGGCAAACTAAATATAAACACTGATAATCAACTTAAATGTTCTCACTCGATGTTTCAGCTAGATGTTCTGGCCTTTATCGGAAATAAATATTATTCGTGATTATTATTGTGGCTAGAGCATCAGCCAAAATGTCAAGTAAGTAAATTTAAGAAGAACGTCATTGTATCTATACTATGTCAACTGAGGGGTCACTGAGCTGATAGTTTCATTCCAAAATAACAAAAAGATTTGTCCACCATAGCACCTACATGTCTCGAGCAATCATTGGTCCCATGAGATGAAGATTCATTGTATATGTAATGAGTCATAATTATTCATGGTTGCTTGTATTGCTCCTATACATACAGGCCATCTAGTTGGGCAGAGAACAGATTCTAAAAGGTGCTAGATAATTCCTGTTGAGTTTGAATATTTTCCCTTGGTGTTCGAATGCTAATTTAATAGCTGAATACTATCCATGGCAACGTTCAATCCTTTCCTAACCGATTTTATTTTGTGAGTTGCCCCTTGCAAAGTTGGCATTGCAGCGGACTACAAGTTTGAAAACATTTCCCAACTCCATTAATATGCCCTTGACATTTTCTTGCTTCATCACAGACCTCCTCTGCAGCTAGCAAATGGAATACCAAACTAGCTGTGTAGACTGTATTTTCAAGTTGCTTAGACCAACTACATCTTCTCACACTTCATATTTTTCAGTTACATACCTCAAACAAACTTTTGTTCCTTGTTAAAGATGCTTTAAGGAACAGTTTACAATCTGTATCAAGTGGGTTGGTAATGATCTTACAGCCCATGAGAATTGTGTTGGGTTATATGAGGTAGATAACATCTGTGCTGACACCCTTGTCCATGCCGTTCAAGGACACGTTACTTCGCATGAACCTGCTCAGTGTCAAGGCCAATGCTGTGATGGGGCATCCAAATGAGCGGCAGGAGAAGTGGCACAGATTCTGTCTGGTGAAAAGCGTGCACTGTACACATTATGGATATGTTTTGAATCTTTGCTGTTGTTAATGAAGCTATGAAGCATTGCAAGGTTTGTAGTGAGACTTTAGCATAGCATTTGAGATCTGTAAACGTATCAAGTTTTGTTTCAAACATAATGCTGCTTTTGACAGAATAAAATCAGCGAGTATTGATGAAGATTTTCCTGTTGGTGTTAGTATAAGGAAATTCTGCCCCACCAGATGGCCTATCAGAGGTGAGTCAATCAGCAACATCATTGGCAACTATAATGTCTTGAAACAGCTGTGGGATGAATGTTTGGAGATCCAAATGTAAAAGGAAGATTAATTGGAGCAAAATCACAGGTGTCCAAGTATGACTTGCTGCTTGGTCTTTTGAAAAAATCCTCAAAATTGCAAATAATTTGCGTAAGACTATAAAGGGCATGAGGATTGGTGTTCGATCTCACATAAATTGTTCACATCAGCTCCTGACACTGAAGACCTAAAGAGGAAGGCACCAAAGGCTGTTTGAAGTTGGTGAAGGAGAGGACTACTATAGTCCAACAGAAGAAAAGCATTACTGTAAGCTCTACTACTATGAAGCCTTGGACTCAGCAGTTTCATGCATACTAGAGCAACCAGGCTATGTAGAGTATCAAAACTTCCAAGAATTGCTCTTGAAGGCAGTGATTAGAAAGGATATTTGCAGGCTGTCATCGAGTTTTGCAGGGTTGGCTCTAGTAAAAGTGAGCTTGCAACAGTTGCAGATCCAGTTCTAGTTTTCTTTAACGTCAACAGAAAACTGTTACACTGAAGGAAATTATCATCTGCAGGGGTCTCTCATGAGGGCAGCGTATTTTTTTCAAGCAGTTGTGCTGATGAAGCAAAGTGAAGTCTTACTTGCATAACACCATGGGCCAATTGAGATTACATCACCTCATGGTTCTGGAAGCGCTGGATGGTTGAGCATCACCTTCAAATCTTTGTTACCAATTATACAGAGCATTATTACTTCAATAGCTACTCTATCCACAAAACCATAACACAATTCATAATTATTTATGCATATTATTATAATATATATAACAAATACATATATATAACAAATACAAAATTATTTAAGCATATTATTATATTATAGATGACACAATACATAATTTATTATAATATATAACAAATACAAAATTATTTATATAATATTATATATAACAAATGCATAATTATTTATGCACATTATCATAATATTTATTATACACATGATTACATAATTATTTATGCATATTGTCATAAAATATATACCAAATACAAAATCATTTATGCATATTATATATACAAACACGTAATTATTTATGCATATTATTATTAAAATATTATACATGACAATACATAATTATTTACGCATAGTATTATAATATATATAACAAATACATAATAATTTATGCATATTATTATAGTATTATACATGACAATATATTATACATGACAATACTTTATACATATAAATTACAAAATTATTTATGCATATTATTATTATATTATAACAAATACACCTTATGCATATCATTATATATACATAATATTTATGCATATTACTATAATTATGTAATTAGGATGAGAGGTGATAAGGTACATACAAAATACAGCTAATGCTAATAACATTTTGTAATTTTGATATTGAAGAGCTTATAATTATTGGAGCTGTTTTAACCAAAAGGGTATAGTAATGCACATCCTCTTTTTGCCAGATCATTCCAAAATAGCTTCCTGTAGCAGAGTGTGGACTGACTTGGAAAGAGCACATGGACTGACTTGGAAAGAGCACATGACTGACTTGGAAAGAGCACTTGACTGACTTGGAAAGAGCACATGACTGACTTGGAAAGAGCACATGAACTGACTTGGAAAGAGCACATGACTGACTTGGAAAGAGCACATGACTGACTTGGAAAGAGCACATGGACTGACTTGGAAAGAGCACATGCACTGACTTGGAAAGAGCACATGACTGACTTGGAAAGAGCACATGGACTGACTTGGAAAGAGCACATGACTGACTTGGAAAGAGCACATGGACTGACTTGGAAAGAGCACATGACTGACTTGGAAAGAGCACATGACTGACTTGGAAAGAGCACATGACTGACTTGGAAAGAGCACATGCACTGACTTGGAAAGAGCACATGCACTGACTTGGAAAGAGCACATGACTGACTTGGAAAGAGCACATGGACTGACTTGGAAAGAGCACATGACTGACTTGGAAAGAGCACATGGACTGACTTGGAAAGAGCACATGACTGACTTGGAAAGAGCACATGGCTGACTTGGAAAGAGCACATGCACTGACTTGGAAAGAGCACATGCACTGACTTGGAAAGAGCACATGCACTGACTTGGAAAGAGCACATGCACTGACTTGGAAAGAGCACATGACTGACTTGGAAAGAGCACATGCACTGACTTGGAAAGAGCACATGCACTGACTTGGAAAGAGCACATGCACTGACTTGGAAAGAGCACATGCACTGACTTGGAAAGAGCACATGCACTGACTTGGAAAGAGCACATGCACTGACTTGGAAAGAGCACATGCACTGACTTGGAAAGAGCACATGCACTGACTTGGAAAGAGCACATGCACTGACTTGGAAAGAGCACATGCACTGACTTGGAAAGAGCACATGCACTGACTTGGAAAGAGCACATGCACTGACTTGGAAAGAGCACATGACTGACTTGGAAAGAGCACATGGACTGACTTGGAAAGAGCACATGACTGACTTGGAAAGAGCACATGACTGACTTGGAAAGAGCACATGACTGACTTGGAAAGAGCACATGACTGACTTGGAAAGAGCACATGACTGACTTGGAAAGAGCACATGGACTGACTTGGAAAGAGCACATGACTGACTTGGAAAGAGCACATGGACTGACTTGGAAAGAGCACATGACTGACTTGGAAAGAGCACATGACTGACTTGGAAAGAGCACATGACTGACTTGGAAAGAGCACATGGACTGACTTGGAAAGAGCACATGAACTGACTTGGAAAGAGCACATGCACTGACTTGGAAAGAGCACATGAACTGACTTGGAAAGAGCACATGACTGACTTGGAAAGAGCACATGACTGACTTGGAAAGAGCACATAACTGACTTGGAAAGAGCACATGACTGACTTGGAAAGAGCACATGACTGACTTGGAAAGAGCACATGACTGACTTGGAAAGAGCACATGACTGACTTGGAAAGAGCACATGACTGACTTGGAAAGAGCACATGACTGACTTGGAAAGAGCACATGACTGACTTGGAAAGAGCACATGACTGACTTGGAAAGAGCACATGACTGACTTGGAAAGAGCACATGACTGACTTGGAAAGAGCACATGACTGACTTGGAAAGAGCACATGACTGACTTGGAAAGAGCACATGCACTGACTTGGAAAGAGCACATGACTGACTTGGAAAGAGCACATGACTGACTTGGAAAGAGCACATGGACTGACTTGGAAAGAGCACATGACTGACTTGGAAAGAGCACATGGCTGACTTGGAAAGAGCACATGCACTGACTTGGAAAGAGCACATGCACTGACTTGGAAAGAGCACATGCACTGACTTGGAAAGAGCACATGCACTGACTTGGAAAGAGCACATGACTGACTTGGAAAGAGCACATGACTGACTTGGAAAGAGCACATGCACTGACTTGGAAAGAGCACATGCACTGACTTGGAAAGAGCACATGCACTGACTTGGAAAGAGCACATGCACTGACTTGGAAAGAGCACATGCACTGACTTGGAAAGAGCACATGCACTGACTTGGAAAGAGCACATGCACTGACTTGGAAAGAGCACATGCACTGACTTGGAAAGAGCACATGCACTGACTTGGAAAGAGCACATGCACTGACTTGGAAAGAGCACATGCACTGACTTGGAAAGAGCACATGACTGACTTGGAAAGAGCACATGACTGACTTGGAAAGAGCACATGACTGACTTGGAAAGAGCACATGCACTGACTTGGAAAGAGCACATGAACTGACTTGGAAAGAGCACATGACTGACTTGGAAAGAGCACATGACTGACTTGGAAAGAGCACATAACTGACTTGGAAAGAGCACATAACTGACTTGGAAAGAGCACATGCACTGACTTGGAAAGAGCACATGACTGACTTGGAAAGAGCACATGACTGACTTGGAAAGAGCACATGACTGACTTGGAAAGAGCACATGACTGACTTGGAAAGAGCACATGACTGACTTGGAAAGAGCACATGACTGACTTGGAAAGAGCACATGACTGACTTGGAAAGAGCACATGACTGACTTAGAAAGAGCACATGACTGACTTGGAAAGAGCACATGACTGACTTGGAAAGAGCACATAACTGACTTGGAAAGAGCACATGCACTGACTTGGAAAGAGCACATGACTGACTTGGAAAGAGCACATAACTGACTTGGAAAGAGCACATGACTGACTTGGAAAGAGCACATGACTCACTTGGAAAGAGCACATGACTGACTTGGAAAGAGCACATGCACTGACTTGGAAAGAGCACATGCACTGACTTGGAAAGAGCACATGACTGACTTGGAAAGAGCACATGACTGACTTGGAAAGAGCACATGACTGACTTGGAAAGAGCACATGCACTGACTTGGAAAGAGCACATGCACTGACTTGGAAAGAGCACATGGACTGACTTGGAAAGAGCACATGCACTGACTTGGAAAGAGCACATGACTGACTTGGAAAGAGCACATGACTGACTTGGAAAGAGCACATGGACTCACTTGGAAAGAGCACATGCACTGACTTGGAAAGAGCACATGAACTGACTTGGAAAGAGCACATGACTGACTTGGAAAGAGCACATGACTGACTTGGAAAGAGCACATGACTGACTTGGAAAGAGCACATGACTGACTTGGAAAGAGCACATGACTGACTTGGAAAGAGCACATGACTGACTTGGAAAGAGCACATGACTGACTTGGAAAGAGCACATGACTGACTTGGAAAGAGCACATGACTGACTTGGAAAGAGCACATGGACTGACTTGGAAAGAGCACATGACTGACTTGGACAGAGCACATGGACTCACTTGGAAAGAGCACATGAACTGACTTGGAAAGAGCACGTGGACTGACTTGGAAAGAGCACATGACTGACTTGGAAAGAGCACATGACTGACTTGGAAAGAGCACATGACTGACTTGGAAAGAGCACATGACTGACTTGGAAAGAGCACATGACTGACTTGGAAAGAGCACATGGACTGACTTGGAAAGAGCACATGGACTGACTTGGAAAGAGCACATGACTCACTTCGAAAGAGCACATGGACTGACTTGGAAAGAGCACATGACTGACTTGGAAAGAGCACATGACTGACTTGGAAAGAGCACATGACTGACTTGGAAAGAGCACATGGACTGACTTGGAAAGAGCACATGACTCACTTCGAAAGAGCACATGGACTGACTTGGAAAGAGCACATGACTGACTTGGAAAGAGCACATGCACTGACTTGGAAAGAGCACATGCACTGACTTGGAAAGAGCACATGACTGACTTGGAAAGAGCACATAAACTGACTTGGAAAGAGCACATGACTGACTTGGAAAGAGCACATGACTGACTTGGAAAGAGCACATGGACTGACTTGGAAAGAGCACATGACTGACTTGGAAAGAGCACATGCACTGACTTGGAAAGAGCACATGAACTGACTTGGAAAGAGCACATGACTGACTTGGAAAGAGCACATGCACTGACTTGGAAAGAGCACATGGACTGACTTGGAAAGAGCACATGACTGACTTGGAAAGAGCACATGCACTGACTTGGAAAGAGCACATGACTGACTTGGAAAGAGCACATGCACTGACTTGGAAAGAGCACATGACTGACTTGGAAAGAGCACATGACTGACTTGGAAAGAGCACATGACTGACTTGGAAAGAGCACATGACTGACTTGGAAAGAGCACATGGACTGACTTGGAAAGAGCACATGACTGACTTGGAAAGAGCACATGCACTGACTTGGAAAGAGCACATGGACTGACTTGGAAAGAGCACATGGACTGACTTGGAAAGAGCACATGGACTGACTTGGAAAGAGCACATGACTTACTTGGAAAGAGCACATGACTGACTTGGAAAGAGCACATGCACTGACTTGGAAAGAGCACATGGACTGACTTGGAAAGAGCACATGGACTGACTTGGACAGAGCACATGGACTGACTTGGAAAGAGCACATGACTGACTTGGACAGAGCACATGAACTGACTTGGAAAGAGCACATGCACTGACTTGGACAGAGCACATGAACTGACTTGGACAGAGCACATGCACTGACTTGGAAAGAGCACATGACTGACTTGGAAAGAGCACATGACTGACTTGGAAAGAGCACATGGACTGACTTGGAAAGAGCACATGACTGACTTGGAAAGAGCACATGACTGACTTGGAAAGAGCACATGGACTGACTTGGAAAGAGCACATGACTGTGGACAGAGCACATGGACTCACTTGGAAAGAGCACATGAACTGACTTGGAAAGAGCACATGACTGACTTGGAAAAAGCACATGACTGACTTGGAAAGAGCACATGACTGACTTGGAAAGAGCACATGACTGACTTGGAAAGAGCACATGACTGACTTGGAAAGAGCACATGGACTGACTTGGAAAGAGCACATGACTGACTTGGAAAGAGCACATGCACTGACTTGGAAAGAGCACATGAACTGACTTGGAAAGAGCACATGACTGACTTGGAAAGAGCACATGCACTGACTTGGAAAGAGCACATGGACTGACTTGGAAAGAGCACATGACTGACTTGGAAAGAGCACATGCACTGACTTGGAAAGAGCACATGACTGACTTGGAAAGAGCACATGCACTGACTTGGAAAGAGCACATGACTGACTTGGAAAGAGCACATGACTGACTTGGAAAGAGCACATGACTGACTTGGAAAGAGCACATGGACTGACTTGGAAAGAGCACATGACTGACTTGGAAAGAGCACATGCACTGACTTGGAAAGAGCACATGGACTGACTTGGAAAGAGCACATGGACTGACTTGGAAAGAGCACATGGACTGACTTGGAAAGAGCACATGACTTACTTGGAAAGAGCACATGACTGACTTGGAAAGAGCACATGCACTGACTTGGAAAGAGCACATGGACTGACTTGGAAAGAGCACATGACTGACTTGGAAAGAGCACATGACTGACTTGGAAAGAGCACATGACTGACTTGGAAAGAGCACATGGACTGACTTGGAAAGAGCACATGACTGACTTGGAAAGAGCACATGACTGACTTGGAAAGAGCACATGACTGACTTGGAAAGAGCACATGACTGACTTGGAAAGAGCACATGGACTGACTTGGAAAGAGCACATGACTGACTTGGAAAGAGCACATGCACTGACTTGGAAAGAGCACATGAACTGACTTGGAAAGAGCACATGACTGACTTGGAAAGAGCACATGCACTGACTTGGAAAGAGCACATGGACTGACTTGGAAAGAGCACATGACTGACTTGGAAAGAGCACATGCACTGACTTGGAAAGAGCACATGACTGACTTGGAAAGAGCACATGCACTGACTTGGAAAGAACACATGACTGACTTGGAAAAAGCACATGACTGACTTGGAAAGAGCACATGACTGACTTGGAAAGAGCACATGACTGACTTGGAAAGAGCACATGGACTGACTTGGAAAGAGCACATGACTGACTTGGAAAGAGCACATGCACTGACTTGGAAAGAGCACATGGACTGACTTGGAAAGAGCACATGGACTGACTTGGAAAGAGCACATGGACTGACTTGGAAAGAGCACATGACTTACTTGGAAAGAGCACATGACTGACTTGGAAAGAGCACATGCACTGACTTGGAAAGAGCACATGGACTGACTTGGAAAGAGCACATGGACTGACTTGGACAGAGCACATGGACTGACTTGGACAGAGCACATGAACTGACTTGGAAAGAGCACATGCACTGACTTGGACAGAGCACATGAACTGACTTGGACAGAGCACATGCACTGACTTGGAAAGAGCACATGACTGACTTGGAAAGAGCACATGACTGACTTGGAAAGAGCACATGGACTGACTTGGAAAGAGCACATGACTGACTTGGAAAGAGCACATGACTGACTTGGAAAGAGCACATGGACTGACTTGGAAAGAGCACATGACTGACTTGGACAGAGCACATGGACTCACTTGGAAAGAGCACATGAACTGACTTGGAAAGAGCACGTGGACTGACTTGGAAAGAGCACATGACTGACTTGGAAAGAGCACATGACTGACTTGGAAAGAGCACATGACTGACTTGGAAAGAGCACATGACTGACTTGGAAAGAGCACATGACTGACTTGGAAAGAGCACATGGACTGACTTGGAAAGAGCACATGGACTGACTTGGAAAGAGCACATGACTCACTTCGAAAGAGCACATGGACTGACTTGGAAAGAGCACATGACTGACTTGGAAAGAGCACATGACTGACTTGGAAAGAGCACATGACTGACTTGGAAAGAGCACATGGACTGACTTGGAAAGAGCACATGACTCACTTCGAAAGAGCACATGGACTGACTTGGAAAGAGCACATGACTGACTTGGAAAGAGCACATGCACTGACTTGGAAAGAGCACATGCACTGACTTGGAAAGAGCACATGACTGACTTGGAAAGAGCACATAAACTGACTTGGAAAGAGCACATGACTGACTTGGAAAGAGCACATGACTGACTTGGAAAGAGCACATGCACTGACTTGGAAAGAGCACATGACTGACTTGGAAAGAGCACATGCACTGACTTGGAAAGAACACATGACTGACTTGGAAAAAGCACATGACTGACTTGGAAAGAGCACATGACTGACTTGGAAAGAGCACATGACTGACTTGGAAAGAGCACATGGACTGACTTGGAAAGAGCACATGACTGACTTGGAAAGAGCACATGCACTGACTTGGAAAGAGCACATGGACTGACTTGGAAAGAGCACATGGACTGACTTGGAAAGAGCACATGGACTGACTTGGAAAGAGCACATGACTTACTTGGAAAGAGCACATGACTGACTTGGAAAGAGCACATGCACTGACTTGGAAAGAGCACATGGACTGACTTGGAAAGAGCACATGGACTGACTTGGACAGAGCACATGGACTGACTTGGACAGAGCACATGAACTGACTTGGAAAGAGCACATGCACTGACTTGGACAGAGCACATGAACTGACTTGGACAGAGCACATGCACTGACTTGGAAAGAGCACATGACTGACTTGGAAAGAGCACATGACTGACTTGGAAAGAGCACATGGACTGACTTGGAAAGAGCACATGACTGACTTGGAAAGAGCACATGACTGACTTGGAAAGAGCACATGGACTGACTTGGAAAGAGCACATGACTGACTTGGACAGAGCACATGGACTCACTTGGAAAGAGCACATGAACTGACTTGGAAAGAGCACGTGGACTGACTTGGAAAGAGCACATGACTGACTTGGAAAGAGCACATGACTGACTTGGAAAGAGCACATGACTGACTTGGAAAGAGCACATGACTGACTTGGAAAGAGCACATGACTGACTTGGAAAGAGCACATGGACTGACTTGGAAAGAGCACATGGACTGACTTGGAAAGAGCACATGACTCACTTCGAAAGAGCACATGGACTGACTTGGAAAGAGCACATGACTGACTTGGAAAGAGCACATGACTGACTTGGAAAGAGCACATGACTGACTTGGAAAGAGCACATGGACTGACTTGGAAAGAGCACATGACTCACTTCGAAAGAGCACATGGACTGACTTGGAAAGAGCACATGACTGACTTGGAAAGAGCACATGCACTGACTTGGAAAGAGCACATGCACTGACTTGGAAAGAGCACATGACTGACTTGGAAAGAGCACATAAACTGACTTGGAAAGAGCACATGACTGACTTGGAAAGAGCACATGACTGACTTGGAAAGAGCACATGGACTGACTTGGAAAGAGCACATGACTGACTTGGAAAGAGCACATGCACTGACTTGGAAAGAGCACATGAACTGACTTGGAAAGAGCACATGACTGACTTGGAAAGAGCACATGCACTGACTTGGAAAGAGCACATGGACTGACTTGGAAAGAGCACATGACTGACTTGGAAAGAGCACATGCACTGACTTGGAAAGAGCACATGACTGACTTGGAAAGAGCACATGCACTGACTTGGAAAGAGCACATGACTGACTTGGAAAGAGCACATGACTGACTTGGAAAGAGCACATGACTGACTTGGAAAGAGCACATGACTGACTTGGAAAGAGCACATGGACTGACTTGGAAAGAGCACATGACTGACTTGGAAAGAGCACATGCACTGACTTGGAAAGAGCACATGGACTGACTTGGAAAGAGCACATGGACTGACTTGGAAAGAGCACATGGACTGACTTGGAAAGAGCACATGACTTACTTGGAAAGAGCACATGACTGACTTGGAAAGAGCACATGCACTGACTTGGAAAGAGCACATGGACTGACTTGGAAAGAGCACATGGACTGACTTGGACAGAGCACATGGACTGACTTGGAAAGAGCACATGACTGACTTGGACAGAGCACATGAACTGACTTGGAAAGAGCACATGCACTGACTTGGACAGAGCACATGAACTGACTTGGACAGAGCACATGCACTGACTTGGAAAGAGCACATGACTGACTTGGAAAGAGCACATGACTGACTTGGAAAGAGCACATGGACTGACTTGGAAAGAGCACATGACTGACTTGGAAAGAGCACATGACTGACTTGGAAAGAGCACATGGACTGACTTGGAAAGAGCACATGACTGACTTGGACAGAGCACATGGACTCACTTGGAAAGAGCACATGAACTGACTTGGAAAGAGCACATGACTGACTTGGAAAGAGCACATGACTGACTTGGAAAGAGCACATGACTGACTTGGAAAGAGCACATGACTGACTTGGAAAGAGCACATGACTGACTTGGAAAGAGCACATGGACTGACTTGGAAAGAGCACATGACTGACTTGGAAAGAGCACATGCACTGACTTGGAAAGAGCACATGAACTGACTTGGAAAGAGCACATGACTGACTTGGAAAGAGCACATGCACTGACTTGGAAAGAGCACATGGACTGACTTGGAAAGAGCACATGACTGACTTGGAAAGAGCACATGCACTGACTTGGAAAGAGCACATGACTGACTTGGAAAGAGCACATGCACTGACTTGGAAAGAGCACATGACTGACTTGGAAAGAGCACATGACTGACTTGGAAAGAGCACATGACTGACTTGGAAAGAGCACATGACTGACTTGGAAAGAGCACATGGACTGACTTGGAAAGAGCACATGACTGACTTGGAAAGAGCACATGCACTGACTTGGAAAGAGCACATGGACTGACTTGGAAAGAGCACATGGACTGACTTGGAAAGAGCACATGGACTGACTTGGAAAGAGCACATGACTTACTTGGAAAGAGCACATGACTGACTTGGAAAGAGCACATGCACTGACTTGGAAAGAGCACATGGACTGACTTGGAAAGAGCACATGGACTGACTTGGACAGAGCACATGGACTGACTTGGACAGAGCACATGAACTGACTTGGAAAGAGCACATGCACTGACTTGGACAGAGCACATGAACTGACTTGGACAGAGCACATGCACTGACTTGGAAAGAGCACATGACTGACTTGGAAAGAGCACATGACTGACTTGGAAAGAGCACATGGACTGACTTGGAAAGAGCACATGACTGACTTGGAAAGAGCACATGACTGACTTGGAAAGAGCACATGGACTGACTTGGAAAGAGCACATGACTGACTTGGACAGAGCACATGGACTCACTTGGAAAGAGCACATGAACTGACTTGGAAAGAGCACGTGGACTGACTTGGAAAGAGCACATGACTGACTTGGAAAGAGCACATGACTGACTTGGAAAGAGCACATGACTGACTTGGAAAGAGCACATGACTGACTTGGAAAGAGCACATGACTGACTTGGAAAGAGCACATGGACTGACTTGGAAAGAGCACATGGACTGACTTGGAAAGAGCACATGACTCACTTCGAAAGAGCACATGGACTGACTTGGAAAGAGCACATGACTGACTTGGAAAGAGCACATGACTGACTTGGAAAGAGCACATGACTGACTTGGAAAGAGCACATGGACTGACTTGGAAAGAGCACATGACTCACTTCGAAAGAGCACATGGACTGACTTGGAAAGAGCACATGACTGACTTGGAAAGAGCACATGCACTGACTTGGAAAGAGCACATGCACTGACTTGGAAAGAGCACATGACTGACTTGGAAAGAGCACATAAACTGACTTGGAAAGAGCACATGACTGACTTGGAAAGAGCACATGAACTGACTTGGACAGAGCACATGAACTGACTTGGACAGAGCACATGAACTGACTTGGAAAGAGCACATGACTGACTTGGAAAGAGCACATGACTGACTTGGAAAGAGCACATGGACTGATTGGAAAGAGCACATGGACTGACTTGGAAAGAGCACATGGACTGACTTGGAAAGAGCACATGACTGACTTGGAAAGAGCACATGACTGACTTGGAAAGAGCACATGGACTGACTTGGAAAGAGCACATGACTGACTTGGAAAGAGCACATGACTGACTTGGAAAGAGCACGTGGACTGACTTGGAAAGAGCACATGAACTGACTTGGAAAGAGCACATGACTGACTTGGAAAGAGCACATGACTGACTTGGAAAGAGCACATGACTGACTTGGAAAGAGCACATGACTGACTTGGAAAGAGCACATGACTGACTTGGAAAGAGCACATGGACTGACTTGGAAAGAGCACATGACTCACTTCGAAAGAGCACATGGACTGACTTGGAAAGAGCACATGACTCACTTCGAAAGAGCACATGGACTGACTTGGAAAGAGCACATGACTGACTTGGAAAGAGCACATGCACTGACTTGGAAAGAGCACATGCACTGACTTGGAAAGAGCACATGACTGACTTGGAAAGAGCACATAAACTGACTTGGAAAGAGCACATGACTGACTTGGAAAGAGCACATGACTGACTTGGAAAGAGCACATGCACTGACTTGGAAAGAGCACATGACTGACTTGGAAAGAGCACATGCACTGACTTGGAAAGAACACATGACTGACTTGGAAAAAGCACATGACTGACTTGGAAAGAGCACATGACTGACTTGGAAAGAGCACATGACTGACTTGGAAAGAGCACATGGACTGACTTGGAAAGAGCACATGACTGACTTGGAAAGAGCACATGCACTGACTTGGAAAGAGCACATGGACTGACTTGGAAAGAGCACATGGACTGACTTGGAAAGAGCACATGGACTGACTTGGAAAGAGCACATGACTTACTTGGAAAGAGCACATGACTGACTTGGAAAGAGCACATGCACTGACTTGGAAAGAGCACATGGACTGACTTGGAAAGAGCACATGGACTGACTTGGACAGAGCACATGGACTGACTTGGACAGAGCACATGAACTGACTTGGAAAGAGCACATGCACTGACTTGGACAGAGCACATGAACTGACTTGGACAGAGCACATGCACTGACTTGGAAAGAGCACATGACTGACTTGGAAAGAGCACATGACTGACTTGGAAAGAGCACATGGACTGACTTGGAAAGAGCACATGACTGACTTGGAAAGAGCACATGACTGACTTGGAAAGAGCACATGGACTGACTTGGAAAGAGCACATGACTGACTTGGACAGAGCACATGGACTCACTTGGAAAGAGCACATGAACTGACTTGGAAAGAGCACGTGGACTGACTTGGAAAGAGCACATGACTGACTTGGAAAGAGCACATGACTGACTTGGAAAGAGCACATGACTGACTTGGAAAGAGCACATGACTGACTTGGAAAGAGCACATGACTGACTTGGAAAGAGCACATGGACTGACTTGGAAAGAGCACATGGACTGACTTGGAAAGAGCACATGACTCACTTCGAAAGAGCACATGGACTGACTTGGAAAGAGCACATGACTGACTTGGAAAGAGCACATGACTGACTTGGAAAGAGCACATGACTGACTTGGAAAGAGCACATGGACTGACTTGGAAAGAGCACATGACTCACTTCGAAAGAGCACATGGACTGACTTGGAAAGAGCACATGACTGACTTGGAAAGAGCACATGCACTGACTTGGAAAGAGCACATGCACTGACTTGGAAAGAGCACATGACTGACTTGGAAAGAGCACATAAACTGACTTGGAAAGAGCACATGACTGACTTGGAAAGAGCACATGACTGACTTGGAAAGAGCACATGGACTGACTTGGAAAGAGCACATGACTGACTTGGAAAGAGCACATGCACTGACTTGGAAAGAGCACATGAACTGACTTGGAAAGAGCACATGACTGACTTGGAAAGAGCACATGCACTGACTTGGAAAGAGCACATGGACTGACTTGGAAAGAGCACATGACTGACTTGGAAAGAGCACATGCACTGACTTGGAAAGAGCACATGACTGACTTGGAAAGAGCACATGCACTGACTTGGAAAGAGCACATGACTGACTTGGAAAGAGCACATGACTGACTTGGAAAGAGCACATGACTGACTTGGAAAGAGCACATGACTGACTTGGAAAGAGCACATGGACTGACTTGGAAAGAGCACATGACTGACTTGGAAAGAGCACATGCACTGACTTGGAAAGAGCACATGGACTGACTTGGAAAGAGCACATGGACTGACTTGGAAAGAGCACATGGACTGACTTGGAAAGAGCACATGACTTACTTGGAAAGAGCACATGACTGACTTGGAAAGAGCACATGCACTGACTTGGAAAGAGCACATGGACTGACTTGGAAAGAGCACATGGACTGACTTGGACAGAGCACATGGACTGACTTGGAAAGAGCACATGACTGACTTGGACAGAGCACATGAACTGACTTGGAAAGAGCACATGCACTGACTTGGACAGAGCACATGAACTGACTTGGACAGAGCACATGCACTGACTTGGAAAGAGCACATGACTGACTTGGAAAGAGCACATGACTGACTTGGAAAGAGCACATGGACTGACTTGGAAAGAGCACATGACTGACTTGGAAAGAGCACATGACTGACTTGGAAAGAGCACATGGACTGACTTGGAAAGAGCACATGACTGACTTGGACAGAGCACATGGACTCACTTGGAAAGAGCACATGAACTGACTTGGAAAGAGCACATGACTGACTTGGAAAGAGCACATGACTGACTTGGAAAGAGCACATGACTGACTTGGAAAGAGCACATGACTGACTTGGAAAGAGCACATGACTGACTTGGAAAGAGCACATGGACTGACTTGGAAAGAGCACATGACTGACTTGGAAAGAGCACATGCACTGACTTGGAAAGAGCACATGAACTGACTTGGAAAGAGCACATGACTGACTTGGAAAGAGCACATGCACTGACTTGGAAAGAGCACATGGACTGACTTGGAAAGAGCACATGACTGACTTGGAAAGAGCACATGCACTGACTTGGAAAGAGCACATGACTGACTTGGAAAGAGCACATGCACTGACTTGGAAAGAGCACATGACTGACTTGGAAAGAGCACATGACTGACTTGGAAAGAGCACATGACTGACTTGGAAAGAGCACATGACTGACTTGGAAAGAGCACATGGACTGACTTGGAAAGAGCACATGACTGACTTGGAAAGAGCACATGCACTGACTTGGAAAGAGCACATGGACTGACTTGGAAAGAGCACATGGACTGACTTGGAAAGAGCACATGGACTGACTTGGAAAGAGCACATGACTTACTTGGAAAGAGCACATGACTGACTTGGAAAGAGCACATGCACTGACTTGGAAAGAGCACATGGACTGACTTGGAAAGAGCACATGGACTGACTTGGACAGAGCACATGGACTGACTTGGACAGAGCACATGAACTGACTTGGAAAGAGCACATGCACTGACTTGGACAGAGCACATGAACTGACTTGGACAGAGCACATGCACTGACTTGGAAAGAGCACATGACTGACTTGGAAAGAGCACATGACTGACTTGGAAAGAGCACATGGACTGACTTGGAAAGAGCACATGACTGACTTGGAAAGAGCACATGACTGACTTGGAAAGAGCACATGGACTGACTTGGAAAGAGCACATGACTGACTTGGACAGAGCACATGGACTCACTTGGAAAGAGCACATGAACTGACTTGGAAAGAGCACGTGGACTGACTTGGAAAGAGCACATGACTGACTTGGAAAGAGCACATGACTGACTTGGAAAGAGCACATGACTGACTTGGAAAGAGCACATGACTGACTTGGAAAGAGCACATGACTGACTTGGAAAGAGCACATGGACTGACTTGGAAAGAGCACATGGACTGACTTGGAAAGAGCACATGACTCACTTCGAAAGAGCACATGGACTGACTTGGAAAGAGCACATGACTGACTTGGAAAGAGCACATGACTGACTTGGAAAGAGCACATGACTGACTTGGAAAGAGCACATGGACTGACTTGGAAAGAGCACATGACTCACTTCGAAAGAGCACATGGACTGACTTGGAAAGAGCACATGACTGACTTGGAAAGAGCACATGCACTGACTTGGAAAGAGCACATGCACTGACTTGGAAAGAGCACATGACTGACTTGGAAAGAGCACATAAACTGACTTGGAAAGAGCACATGACTGACTTGGAAAGAGCACATGAACTGACTTGGACAGAGCACATGAACTGACTTGGACAGAGCACATGAACTGACTTGGAAAGAGCACATGACTGACTTGGAAAGAGCACATGACTGACTTGGAAAGAGCACATGGACTGATTGGAAAGAGCACATGGACTGACTTGGAAAGAGCACATGGACTGACTTGGAAAGAGCACATGACTGACTTGGAAAGAGCACATGACTGACTTGGAAAGAGCACATGGACTGACTTGGAAAGAGCACATGACTGACTTGGAAAGAGCACATGACTGACTTGGAAAGAGCACGTGGACTGACTTGGAAAGAGCACATGAACTGACTTGGAAAGAGCACATGACTGACTTGGAAAGAGCACATGACTGACTTGGAAAGAGCACATGACTGACTTGGAAAGAGCACATGACTGACTTGGAAAGAGCACATGACTGACTTGGAAAGAGCACATGGACTGACTTGGAAAGAGCACATGACTCACTTCGAAAGAGCACATGGACTGACTTGGAAAGAGCACATGACTGACTTGGAAAGAGCACATGACTGACTTGGAAAGAGCACATGACTGACTTGGAAAGAGCACATGGACTGACTTGGAAAGAGCACATGACTCACTTCGAAAGAGCACATGGACTGACTTGGAAAGAGCACATGACTGACTTGGAAAGAGCACATGCACTGACTTGGAAAGAGCACATGCACTGACTTGGAAAGAGCACATGACTGACTTGGAAAGAGCACATGAACTGACTTGGAAAGAGCACATGACTGACTTGGAAAGAGCACATAAACTGACTTGGAAAGAGCACATGCACTGACTTGGAAAGAGCACATAAACTGACTTGGAAAGAGCACATGCACTACTAGTTTTGTGCATGATCTACACTTCTGAAGTCAGGAACTCAAACTAGCAACACCACCATTAATTATTCAACATAGGGTTAATACATTATTCATTATTAGGGATTAGGGGAACATCGGGAGGGCATATGCCCTCCTTGCCTCCTTTCTTCCTACTCCCTTGGCTATCTTTTATCTTCACCAATTTCATGTGACAACTACTTACCATTTGTATTATGCAAATTTGTTGTATTATGCAAATTTATTTACTTGAGACCTGTTATTGATGAACATAACGTGCATATAGACACACACACAACAGTCAGGGATGTTCTTATGTGTTCCTGTTGTTGTGTACATGCATACATGCATGCATGATCAGGCCTTCCATGGGGATGTCCACATGTGTGGTGGACCGTGCCTGCCTGGTGAGGTAGATATATCTAAGTTGGGAAAGGCATGCTCATCACCAGCACCCCACTACTCCATGATGGACGAGTCCACTCTCTTAAGACACACTGCACAGGACTCCTTAGCTTCAATACAGGTTAACAATAGTTCTCTAAGGTTAACATAGCTCTCTAATATTCTACAGGTTAAAAATAGTTCTGTAAGATTAACATAGCTCTCTAATATTCTACAGGTTAACAATAGCTCTCTAATATTCTACAGGTTAACAATCGTTCTGTAAGATTAACATAGCTCTCTAATATTCTACAGGTTAACAATAGCTCTCTAATACTCTACAGGTTAAAAATTGTTCTGTAAGATTAACATAGCTCTCTAGGTTAACAATAGCTCTCTAATATTCTACAGGTTAACAATAGCTCTCTAATATTCTACAGGTTAACAATAGCTCTCTAATATTCTACAGGTTAACAATAGTTCTCTAATATTCTACAGGTTAACAATAGTTCTCTAATATTCTACAGGTTAACAATAGTTCTCTAATATTCTACAGGTTAACAATAGTTCTCTAATATTCTACAGGTTAACAATAGTTCTGTAAGGTTAACAATAGCTCTCTAATATTCTACAGGTTAACAATAGTTCTCTAATATTCTACAGGTTAACAATAGCTCTCTAATATTCTACAGGTTAACAATAGTTCTGTAAGGTTAACAATAGCTCTCTAAAGCTCTCTAATATTCTACAGGTTAACAATAGCTCTCTAATATTCTACAGGTTAACAATAGCTCTCTAATATTCTACAGGTTAACAATAGTTCTGTAAGGTTAACAATAGCTCTCTAAAGCTCTCTAATATTCTACAGGTTAACATAGCTCTCTAATATTACAATAGTTCTGTAAGGTTAACAATAGCTCTCTAATATTCTACAGGTTAACAATAGTTCTCTAATATTCTACAGGTTAACAATAGTTCTCTAATATTCTACAGGTTAACAATAGCTCTCTAATATTCTACAGGTTAACAATAGTTCTCTAATATTCTACAGGTTAACAATAGCTCTCTAATATTCTACAGGTTAACAATAGTTCTGTAAGGTTAACAATAGCTCTCTAAAGCTCTCTAATATTCTACAGGTTAACAATAGCTCTCTAATATTCTACAGGTTAACAATAGCTCTCTAATATTCTACAGGTTAACAATAGTTCTGTAAGGTTAACAATAGCTCTCTAAAGCTCTCTAATATTCTACAGGTTAACATAGCTCTCTAATATTACAATAGTTCTGTAAGGTTAACAATAGCTCTCTAATATTCTACAGGTTAACAATAGTTCTCTAATATTCTACAGGTTAACAATAGTTCTCTAATATTCTACAGGTTAACAATAGTTCTCTAATATTCTACAGGTTATAACAATAGCTCTCTAATATTCTACAGGTTAACAATAGTTCTCTAATATTCTACAGGTTAACAATAGCTCTCTAATATTCTACAGGTTAACAATAGTTCTGTAAGGTTAACAATAGCTCTCTAAAGCTCTCTAATATTCTACAGGTTAACAATAGTTCTGTAAGGTTAACAATAGCTCTCTAATATTCTACAGGTTAACAATAGCTCTCTAATATTCTACAGGTTAACAATAGTTCTCTAATATTCTATAGGTTAACAATAGCTCTCTAATATTCTACAGGATAACAATAGCTCTCTAATATTCTACAGGTTAACAATAGTTCTGTAAGGTTAACAATAGCTCTCTAATATTCTACAGGTTAACAATAGCTCTCTAATATTCTACAGGTTAACAATAGTTCTCTAATATTCTATAGGTTAACAATAGCTCTCTAATATTCTACAGGATAACAATAGCTCTCTAATATTCTACAGGTTAACAATAGCTCTCTGATGTAGCACATGTTAACAATAGTTCTCTGATGTAGCACAGGTTAACAATAGCTCTCTGATGTAGCACAGGTTAACAATAGCTCTCTGATGTAGCACAGGTTAACAATAGTTCTCTGATGTAGCACAGGTTAACAATAGCTCTCTGATGTAGCACAGGTTAACAATAGTTCTCTGATGTAGCACAGGTTAACAATAGCTCTCTGATGTAGCACAGGTTAACAATAGTTCTCTGATGTAGCACAGGTTAACAATAGTTCTCTGATGTGGCTCAGGTTAACAATAGTTCTCTGATGTAGCACAGGTTAACAATAGTTCTCTGATGTAGCACAGGTTAACAATAGTTCTCTATAGCACAGGTTAACAATAGTTCTCTGATGTGGCTCAGGTTAACAATAGTTCTCTGATGTGGCACAGGTTAACAATAGTCTCTGATGTTGTTTTGTTTGGGGTGTAATGTTTTATACCCATCTTGTGCATCCCCTCAGCATATTGATCTTCATAATAACTGCCTGACAAGATTCCGCTTAGCAGCAAGTCTGCCCCAATTAACCACTTTGATTCTCTGTGCCAATGATCTGATTACCACAGAAGACTTCACAAACCTTGTAAGTTGTTATGCAAATGCTTATCATCAGTCATGCACTCTTCAAAAGACCTATTGCATGCTCTCTCGCACTAGCGCACATCTGCCTATACTTGGTCGATGAACGTAGTTACTAATAACCACTAACTTTTGCCTCTCGACACCAACAGAAAGCTCCACTCCACTCTCCAGGCTTTGAGCACGCACTAACATTGCTTGTGCACGCACTAACATTGCTTGTGCACGCACTAACATTACTTGTGCACGCACTAACATTGCTTGTGCACGCACTAACATTGCTTGTGCACGCACTAACATTGCTTGTGCACGCACTAACATTGCTTGTGCATGCACTAACATTGCTTGTGCATGCACCAACATTGCTTGTGCACGCACTAACATTTTGCTTGTGCACGCACTAACATTGCTTGTGCACGCACTAACATTGCTTGTGCACGCACTAACATTGCTTGTGCAGCACGCACCAACATTGCTTGTGCACGCACTAACATTGCTTGTGCACGCACTAACATTGCTTGTGCACGCACTAACATTGCTTGTGCACGCACTAACATTGCTTGTGCACGCACTAACATTGCTTGTGCACGCACTAACATTGCTTGTGCACGCACTAACATTGCTTGTGCACGCACTAACATTGCTTGTGCACGCACTAACATTGCTTGTGCACGCACTAACATTGCTTGTGCACGCAGTGCACGCACTAACATTGCTTGTGCACGCACTAACATTGCTTGTGCACGCACTAACATTGCTTGTGCACGCACTAACATTGCTTGTGCACGCACTAACATTGCTTGTGCACGCACTAACATTGCTTGTGTACGCACTAACATTGCTTGTGCACGCACCAACATTGCTTGTGCATGCACCAACATTGCTTGTGCACGCACTAACATTGCCTGTGCACACACTAAAATTGCTAGTTCATGTACTAACATTGCTAGTTCATGTACTAACATTGCTTGTTCATGTACTAACATTGCTTGTGCATGCACTAACATTGCTTGTGCACGCACTAACATTGCTTGTGCACGCACTAACATTGCTTGTGCACGCACTAACATTGCTTGTGCACGCACTAACATTGCTTGTGCACGCACTAACATTGCTTGTGCACGCACTAACATTGCTTGTGCACGCACTAACATTGCTTGTGCACGCACTAACATTGCTTGTGCACGCACTAACATTGCTTGTGCACGCAGTGCACGCACTAACATTGCTTGTGCACGCACTAACATTGCTTGTGCACGCAGTGCACGCACTAACATTGCTTGTGCACGCACTAACATTGCTTGTGCAGCACGCACCAACATTGCTTGTGCACGCACTAACATTGCTTGTGCACGCACTAACATTGCTTGTGCACGCACTAACATTGCTTGTGCACGCACTAACATTGCTTGTGCACGCACTAACATTGCTTGTGTACGCACTAACATTGCTTGTGCACGCACCAACATTGCTTGTGCACGCACCAACATTGCTTGTGCATGCACCAACATTGCTTGTGCACGCACTAACATTGCCTGTGCACACACTAAAATTGCTAGTTCATGTACTAACATTGCTAGTTCATGTACTAACATTGCTTGTTCATGTACTAACATTGCTAGTTCATGTACTAACATTGCTTGTTCATGTACTAACATTGCTAGTGCACGCACCAACATTGCTTGTGCACGCACTAACATTGCTTGTGCATGCACTAACATTGCTTGTGCACGCACTAACATTGCTTGTGCACGCACTAACATTGCTTGTGCACGCACTAACATTGCTAGTTCATGTACTAACATTGCTTGTGCACGTACTAACATTGCTTGTGCACGCACTAACATTGCTTGTGCACGCACCAACATTTGGTTTGACCTATTTCAAAATAGCTGACAACAAAACCACCAAAACCAAATCCATACTCGACTAAAACTCAATCAGCAGCTTCTTGCTGCTAAATTTCGTGGTTTTGGCTTCTTAGCTGCTAAATGTCATGGTTTCAGCTTCTTAGCTTTTAAATGTCGTGGTTTCAGCTTCTTAGCTGCTAAATGTCGTGGTTTCAGCTTCTTAGCTGCTAAATGTTGTGGTTTTAACTTCTTAGCTGCTAAATGTTGTGGTTTCAGCTTCTTAGCTGCTAAATATCGTGGTTTCAGCTTCTTAGAGCTGCTAAATGTCGTGGTTTCAGCTTCTTAGCTGCTAAATGTCGTGGTTTCAGCTGAGAACTCCCAGCATGTCTTGAATCCTTCAGGTAGTAAACTGGCAGTGGGAAAAAAGTATTGAAAGTTTGAAAACATCTTCTAGGATCTTATGCACCTGGTACATCTTTCTCCTTCCTCCCTCACAATTTACATGCAATAGTATGACACAATCAAGCTGATGCACGTGCTATTATAAGCTGAATCAATGACACTATCAAGCTTATCACGTGCTATTACAAGCTGAATCAATGACACTATCAAGCTAAATCACGTGCTATTATAAGCTGAATCAATGACACAGCTAATGCACGTGCTATTATAAGAGGAATCAATGACCAAACAAGCTAATGCACGTGCTATTATAAGCTCAATCAATGACCAATCAAGTGAATGCACGTGCTACTATAAGCTGAATCAAGCAAGTTAATGCACATGCTATTATAACCTGAATCAATGACCAATCAAGTGCATGCACGTGCCATTATAAGCTGAATCAATCAAGCTAATGCGTGCGCTATTATAAGCTGAATCAATGACCCAATCAAGCTAATGCGCGCGCTATTATAAGCTGAATCAATGACCCAATCAAGCTAATGCACGTGCTATTATAAGCTGAATCAATGACTCCATCCCATTCTGCTATTTGGTTTGCTGATATTTTGGTGCTGCTAATGTTGTCAAGTGCCAAAGGAGGCTGTAGCTGGTCTGTTACCAAGACATCTGCTATTTGGTGGACGGAGTTCTCTTGTGCAAGACTTACTAAGTCCTTGAAGGCTGTAGCTGACCCTTGAAGTCAACAATAGCAACAAGACATGGCACGTGCAACAAAGTTCTGAGTTGAACTTTGTAGATGACCCTTTACCCATATATATACCTGGAGATGGTAAAGGGTAATCTAAGCCATGTAAATACTTGGAGATGGTAAAGGATGGAGATGGTTCCAAGTACCCATGTATATACGTGGATATGGTAAAGGGTCATCTAAGGACCCATGTATATACCTGGAGATGGTAAAGGGTCATCTAAGGCTATGTCAAAAAAGATATCTTTCTGTTGTAACAGTTGGTGCTTGAGTTTTTGCGTAACTTTTTTAAGGAAGCTGCTTGATTGGAAAATAACAACTACCCCTTAACAACAACTACCCCTTAACAACAAACAATTAGATAATTAAAACATTTTCCCTCTTCTAACTCTATGGATCTCATTACATCACTTCCTGTATGGACAGCCATCTTTATGGATCTCATTACATCACTTCCTATATGGACAATCGTCTTCATTACTTCCTGTATGGAGAGCCATCCTCAATACATTACTTTCTGTATGGACAACACGTGTAATAGCACTTTAATATTATCATCACTAATACTATCAATATCACCATTATCACCATCATCACTATCATCACTATCACCAGCATCACCACTATCACTCCATTACATCATTACATCATCATAAGTTTTGATATGTTTTGCCTTCTAGCCTAATTTGGAGGTCCTAGATGTCAGCTTCAACCGACTAGCAAGTCTTCGAGGATTGAAAGTGAGCTTCGTGAAGAAGGAAACTCAATGTTGGCTGCATGCCTTTCTGTACCACTATATATAAATATATACATACACACATTATATGTATACACACAGGCTATTCCTAAACTGAAGTCTTTGGACCTCAGTTGGAACTGCCTGACTGACTACTGTGAGGACTTAGCAATTGTGTGCAAGCATTGCCCAATGCTAGAGGTCCTGGACACCAGACACAATCCTTGGCAATATGTAAGTGAAGGACAAGGTGCTACCTATGTTCAGCTCGTAGAGACCACTCCCCCTTCTTATATGGCCACACCTGAAACTGTAACAGTGTCTAGATTTTTTTTTTTACATCATTTGACAGCCGGAATTAGGTAAAGTCAGTTCCAACGGAACCAATGAGGGCTGGTGCTAGTTGGTATGAATAATCTACATGGCGTGAAGGGTGGTGTCTTCTTGTGCTAATTGTACTGAATGGGGTACATGGCGCAAATGGGTGTCTTCTGGTGCTAATTGGTATGGATGGTCTACATGGCACGAAGGGTGGTGTCTTCTGGTGCTAGAGTTGGTATAAATGGTTACATGACGTGAAGGGTAGGGTCTTCTGGTGTTAATTGGTCAACATTTGAAGAGGTTGGAAGTGGCAGCAAAAGAAGGTCAGTTAGTCTGCACGCCCACCACCTTAGATATTGGTGGGCCAGGCTCACCACCTTAGATATTGGTGGGCCAGGCTCACCACCTTAGATATTGGTGGGCCAGGCTCACCACCTTAGATATTGGTTGGCCAGGCTCACCACCTTAGATATTGTTGTGTCAGGCCCACCACCTTAGATATTGGTGGACCAGGCCCACCACCTTAGATATTGGTGTGTCAGGCCCACCACCTTAGATATTGGTGGACCAGGCCCACCACCTTAGATATTGGTGGACCAGGCCCACCACCTTAGATATTGTTGTGTCAGGCCCACCACCTTAGATATTGGTGGACCAGGCCCACCACCTTAGAAATTGGTGTGTCAGGCCCACCACCTTAGATATTGGTGGGCCAGGCTCACCACCTTAGATATTGGTGGACCAGGCCCACCACCTTAGATATTGGTGGACCAGGCCCACCACCTTAGATATTGTTGTGTCAGGCCCACCACCTTAGATATTGTTGGGTCAGGCCCACCACCTTAGATATTGTTGTGTCAGGCCCACCACCTTAGATATTGGTGGGCCAGGCTCACCACCTTAGATATTGGTGGACCAGGCCCACCACCTTAGATATTGTTGTGTCAGGCCCACCACCTTAGATATTGTTGGGTCAGGCCCACCACCTTAGATATTGTTGGGTCAGGCCCACCACCTTAGATATTGGTTGGCCTGTCTCACCACCTTGGATATTGGTGGGCCAGGTCCACCCCTTAGATATTGGGTGAGCATTCATTGAACTCGTACCACATGCTTTGTGACCAAATTAAATACGTGAAGGAGGTGGAGCTGCAATGTCTTTAATTAGAACATCCATTCCATATTAAATACGTGATGTCTTTAATTGGAACACCCATTTGACTAGCATGCCTGGATTGCAGGCGTATCCTTCTCTGCCATTGTTGGACGTAAGGGAAGGTTACTCTCCACCTCCTAGCAAAGGGAGGGAGACAAGAAACATTATGCTTGTCTAGATTGTCCTGGAGCTAAACTTGCTTTAGGAAAGATAAAGTTACGGTCAGAGTGCAAGACTCCACACTCATAAAGTTAAGCTCTACCCCCATGCAGTTGTTGATTGCAGAATCAGGCAAGGCTGGCCCACCATGCCCTTCTGAACCACTCTGCAACCTGCAAAGCCGGCCATATTGTAGCTAAAACAGATGTAGATAGTGTTTAGATTGGGGTGCGGTATGAGGCTTATTCTTAAGGCACTTTTGTGGTTTATTATTGGGAGGGATAGAGAGAGAAGAGCTAGCGCTTGTTACACATGCAAATAGTCTTCTTTGGCAGGGAGGTGGGTGGTGGTGTTATGGAATAGCTGTATTAGTACTCATGATATCATGACTTGTTACAGCACGAACATCTCAGAGACTTTGTGACGAGTAGGTTGAGTGGTGTCTTGCGTACGATTGATGGCAGTGTGTCCCAGGAGGAAATTGATGGCAGTGCTGTGACCCAGGAGGGAGTTGATAGCAGTGCTGTGTCCCAGGAGGGAATTGATGGCAGTGCTGTGACCCAGGAGGGAATTGATAGCAGTGCTGTGACCCAGGAGGGAGTTGATGGCAGTGCTGTGTCCCAGGAGGGAATTGATAGCAGTGTTGTGACCCAGGAGGGAGTTGGTGGCAGTGCTATATCCCAGGAGGGAATTGATGGCAGTGCTATATCCCAGGAGGGAATTGATAGCAGTGCTGTGTCCCAGGAGGGAGTTGATGGCAGTGCTGTGTCCCAGGAGAGAGTGTCCACATCTAAGAACAGTTCCAAATCATCATCGTGGCCAAGTGTGACTTCACTGCTTGCACGTGCCAGCTATGTGGTGCACCCTGCACCAAGGCTCAGCCTCCTACCTCTGGCACATACACTGCTCCAAACACTTCCACTTCCGCCTCAATCTCCATCTCAACTTCCACCTCATCCTCATCGCTCTCCTCCTCATCATCTTGGTGATGCTTACTGGAGTGAGAAGGTATGTTGCTGGATAGGTACAAGTTATTAAGTCTTCTCTGGTAGTTGTAACAGATTGTCTAGATAGCCGCAGGTTCATCCCCGAAATCTGGGAGAGAGTGGGTGGGGTTCTCTCAACACTTATAGCATGAATAATCTCATTGGGAATTATGGCCTCAGACCAATGAGTGGGGATTTTTTCATTGTGATTTTCGTGGCAGTTGAATCACGAAGCAGCCAGTCTTGTTGGCAGAGCAGTGATGCAGAGATATGCATACATATTCATATACAAACAGCTAGATTCCACTAGTGTTAGGGCCACTCAGCTTCCATATATAGATGGCCATATTCACAAATAAAAGGATTTGTGTGGGAACTATTCATGAGTTAGCTCTGCTGCTCTTCAATGCCCTGAAAACTGTGAATATTGAGCCTGTCCAATAGTATCTGTCCATGTGCTGATTACATGTTATACTCCTACTGTTCACCGAGTCAGTATGGAGAGACTAGAGAACTCCTCAGGTCAGTATGGAGGAGAGCCTGGTATGCTCCTAATGTCAGTATGGAGAACCTGTTCCTGAGATCAGTATGGACAGCCAGGTATGTTCCTGAGGTCAGTTTGGAGAGCCTAGTATGCTTCTGAGGTCAGAATGGACACCCAGGTATGTTCCTGGGGTCAGTTTAAGAGCCTGGTATGCTCCTGAGGTCAGTATGGAGTGCCTGGTCCTGAGGTGAGTGAGTGAGTGAGGAGAATTTGGCGCTCCTGAGGTCAGTATGGAGAACCTTGTCCTCTGGTCAGTATGGAGGTGTGACATGTTTTTTTAAACACCAACATGTATTGATCACTAATTGCTTTTGACTAAGATATTATTAGAGGGTCTATTAATAGCTTCTGTTTATGGAATTTGCATTGTTTTTTAGCAGTTGCTAAATGAAGAAAATCGTTTGTCTTAGCGTAGTATTTCACAAAATACAAAAGTAGAGATTTTTCAATAATCTTAATCGCACCGGATCAAGTCTGGTTTTGACACACCCAAAATAAAGGCGGGGGAAATATGAAACATCAACCACCACACAAACCCCCCCCCCCCCCCCCCCCCCCCCCAGAAACTGACTTGAACAAAAATAATAAAATACACACAAAAGTTCATGTGGGAAAAGACTGTTCGTTCATTAGGAGTAAGTTGTGGTCGCACAACTTCACGGCCAAGCCGAGTACACACTGTTGGGGCAGCAACTGTCGGTGTAATTGGTTGAACTGGAGTTGGTGTAGTATGGTAGGTCGAGGCTTTATCAGGTTGATGGCGGGTAGGTGGGTGACCACGTCAAAGAGGGACTGCCACTTGCACTGGGCAGTCAATGTCCAGATGCAGCCGATCAATGGAGATGATTTCTTGCTTTCCACCCATGTCCAACTTGAAGGTTTTATTCCCAGTCTCAAAAACCTTGAAAGGTCCAACATATGGTTTTTGCAGTGGTGTACGAAGTGCATCTTGACGCACAAAAACAAAAGCACTTGTGATAAGATCTGGGGGAATGGAAAACGAGTGAAAACCGTGTCGAGAGGTAGGGACTGGTGCTAAACCCTGGACCTTCTCCCGAAGTGCTGGATGGAAGGTGTGTGCACTTGGTGCTGCAGATGGTGAGAGCACAACATCACCAGGTACTGTGAGAGGAGAACCATAAACGAGTTCTGCTTAGGATGAGTCCAAATCTTCCTTGGGAGCAGTGCGTATGCCTAACAAAACCCACGGTAACTCATCTAACCAGTTAGGGCCTTGCAGCCTTGCGCAAAGCTGATTTCAGATGGCGATGAAAACGTTCCACCAATCCGTTGGCTTGAGGGTGGTATGCAGTAGTGCGATGATGTTGAGTCCCAAGCAGTTTACCGACAGCTGTCCATAACTCAGAGGTGAATTGTGCCCCTCGATCGGAGGAGATATGTGCTGGCACACCGAACCTTGCAATCCACTGAGAAATGAGAGCACGAGCACAGGAAAGAGCTGTCATGTCAGCAAGAGGAATTACTTCGGGCCACCGAGTAAAATGATCCACAATGGTGAACAGGTATGTGAAACCTTGAGATGGCGGGAGAGGTCCCACTAAGTCAACGTGAATGTGATCAAACCATCTGTGAGGGACCTTAAAGGTTTGCAAGGGGGCCTTCACATGTCTTTGGGGGCCTTCACATGTCTTTGGACCTTGGAAAGTTGGCAGGCAACACAAGCCTTGGCCCACTCCCCAACTTGCTTAGACATCCCATGCCAAACAAATCTGGCTGCCACAAGCTTGCGAGTTGCACGTATGGAAGGGTGTGAGAGATCATGTATGGCTTGAAAAACTTTACGTCTCCAGGATGTTGGAACCACTGGACGGGGTTGACCCAAAATGTGTCACACAGCATGAAACTGGGTGGGTCCATAACACACATCTTCCAACTGGAGTCCGGTGATAGCTGTTCGGTAGGCATTCATCTCACTACCCACTCGTTGCGCAGCTGCCAACGCTGAGAAATCAATCCCAAGCTCAGTGGTACTAATGGCATTGACGACCGCACGAGAAAGAGCATCTGCCACATGATTATCTTTGCCAGCAATGTGCCGCACATTGGTTGTGAACTCAGAAATGTAGGCTGCTAAGTGACATTGGCGTGGCGACCATGGGTCTGATACCTTAGCGAAAGCAAATTTAAGGGGTTTGTGGTCTGAATATGCTACAAAATCACAGCCTTCCAAAAAGGAGCGGAAATGGCGAATGGTGAGGTATAGAGCCAGCAGTTCCCGATCAAAGGCACTGTACCTAGTTTCTGGAGGCATAGTTGCCGACTGAAAAGGGCTATTGGTCTCCACTGACCATCTAATAGCTGTTCCAAAACTCCCCCCACTGCTACATGTATGTTTGAGGCATCCACGGTAATGGAAGTTGGAGCTGTCGTACGAAGGATGGACTAGCAGTGTGGCAGCTGCCAAAGCCTGTTTGGCCCCTTAAAAAGCAGCCACCATGTCCTTGGACCATTCCATCATCTTCGCCTTTCCTTTTGTACAGGCAAAAAGAGGTTACATAATTTCTGCTGCCTTGGGAACAAAACGGTGATTTCCCAAAAACTCATGCATGCGTTTAACTGTCTTGGGTTGCGGGAAATCCAAAATGCCCTTCACTTTTTCTGGCAATGGGGACGGCACCATATTGAAATTAATTGCAGTTACTCCAAAAATGCATTTGGAGCGATTAATGACCAAAATGTGAGCCTGTAGTCTTGTAAAAATCAAGCGTAGATGCTCAGCATGCTCTGCCTTGACAGACTGTATGCATGAGGCGTTGGAAGGATTGGGCTGCGTTAGTGAGGCCAAATGGCATTCTGGTATATTCAAAAAGTCCAAATGGGGTGATGATTGCCGTTTTAGGAATATCATCTTTGTTAATGGGTATCCCTTGACCAAATCGATCTTAGAGAAAAACTTTGCTCCTGCCAAATTGGCTGCAAAATCCTGAATGTGAGGAACAGGGTACGTGTCAGGAGTGGTCACATTGTTAAGATGCCGATAATCACCACAAGGCCTCCAACCTATGCCCTTTGACACCATATAGAGCGGCGAGGACGATGGGCTATTGGAACAATGAATTATACCCAGAGCTTCCAACTTGGCAAATTCTTCCTTCGCTAGTCTGAGTTTATCTGGGGGTAAATGCCTTGCCCTGGCACAGATTAGAGGTCCTTGTGTTTGCACAAAATGTTCAACTCCGTGTTTCACCCTCTTTGAGGCAGTAATTGAAGGAAACTCTGCCAGCAAATGCATTATGCTCGTTTACCGCCACAGTGCTGATGCGAGGGCCAATCTGGGCAGCTTTAGAGAGGGGAGTGATGGCATATGTCGCCGTGTCAATTAGCCTATGACCGCCAAGGTCAACCATAAGAACATTGGTGCACAAGAAATCAGCTCCAAGTATTGTTTGGCTAACCTCTGCAACGACAAAATCCCAAGTGAAGCGCTTGTCGCCGATTAAAATGGGTACAGTACGTGTTCCAAAAGTACGGATGGATGATCCAATTCACAGCCTGAAGGGCAGGACCCTTAGGGGGAGTATGTTTATCATTGCCAGAAGCTGGGATAACACTGACTTGTGCCCCTGAGTCTACCAAAAATTTACAACCGGAAGCACGGTCTTAAACATGTAGTACATAGTTTCTAGAAGGATTTACTACCGAGGCTACTTCGTTCGTCTCCTCGTCTCCCGATACACCAACATTGACAGCTGCAACAGAATCGTTCCAGGAGCAGGGTGATACACACTTGTGTGCTTTAGCTCCAAATTTTGCATGGTAAGCACACAACTTCACGAAGACCACTTGTCGCTTTCCTCTGTTGGCTCCACGCACTCGAGGTTGGGTTCCCTGTTGGATGACTATGAGAAGTAGCTGAACTTTTCAGGGATGTACCTGCAGCAGCTAGTTGCTCATGCTTGAGTCTTGAATGTGATCTGCTCTCTTCGCAATATCATCAAGGGCAGTTAGACCTGTACTTGCCACTTGTTTCCGTAGCACAATGGGAAACGTACGAAACCACACCTGCTTAAAAGGGCTGTTCCTTCCAGACCACGCATGAAAGCCAACATGTCGGAAGGTTTCATGTCACCCAGAGACCAACATCCAAAATTTTGTCTGCTTTCTGTTCATCTGAAAGTCCATAGGTGGCTAAAAGGACTTGCTTCAAGTTTTCGGACGGGAGGGGCCATAAGTGTCAACTTAATGCATCGCTGGATGACTGCATCCAAAGCTGCCACCACATAGTAGTACTTCGTTTGGTCTACTGTAACATTCTTAATCCCAAACTGGGCCTCGCACTGGACGAACTACAATTCAGGGTCGATGGGGTCGAATGTTGGAAGCTTGACTGCTACCGCAGCAATGGATACAGCAGCTGCTGGAGGGTCCATAATCACAAGAAATGATGTGACTAGTTGGGGTTACCACTTTAGCAGTTGCTAAATGAAGAAAATCGTTTTGTGTGGTATTTCACAAGAGACAAAAGTAGACATTTTTCAATAATCTTAATCACAGCGGATCAAGTCTGGTTTTGACACCCCCCAAAATAAAGGCGGGGGAAATATGAAACATCAACCGCCACATTGATGTACTGGGACATACCTGGATGTGTTTTTGGAATAGAATCACAATACCACATGGTAGCAGTGGTGGAGTCTAGCTAACCTATTAGATAGACAACTTCTACAGCTAGACTAGAATCTACAAGCTAAGCATAGCTAGACGACTCCAGCAGCTATAACCTAACTTAGGTATGAGATGCATAGCAAATACAAGAGGGGTACCTTTGACAACAGATGGAAAAGGACCAGCAAAGCTAACCCGTGTAGTCGTTGCGGGAAATCCCCACATCCCAGGGACAGATGCCCAGCGATGGAGGCAAAATGCCACAAATGCCAGAAGAAGGCCATTTCAGTGCCCAATTCTCCACAAAAATGGTGGACAGTATATCAGCAGAAAGCTATCTAGACATAGCCTATCTGGATACTGTGTTAGCCAGCCAGGAATCAACATGGGTTACCACGATCGAGCTAAATGGAAGGTTGCATTCAATAGACACTGGGGCAGAAGTTACCATGATCTCAACCCAGACACAGTGGGGTAGGAAGATCATTTGAGGTGGGGGTGCTACAATTTATCTGTCCCATTTTAGATTGATTATGTATGTTCATGTAATGATATTGTGGGGAAAAAATATTTTGAAAAACATTGAAGGTATGCATGATTCTTATCTTAATCACAAAACATTCCAAAGTAATTTACTCGTCTTTGATTGGTGGAAATAACAATGGAAATAAATGCCTTAGCAAGTTTACACAAGTCAAGTTTGTCAGTTCTATCATTGTGAATGTACAACAGAAATAAATTGTTCATCCTACAATTGGTCATTGTGCTTCTAAGATATGTTTTAAGCCTTCGCATAGAAGAAAAAAACCTTTCTGCAGTTGCACTTGTTGCAGGAAAAGGGAAGTCGATTCTCAGCAATTTATCAATTTCTGTTAGCATTCCTTTGAAAGCATTGCTAGTGTCTACTGCATCCGCAATCGTTCGAATATTTTCTTTATGAAACAGAGTCACTAGATTCAGCTGTTCTAATCATATCCGGAAGCATTGAGAGGTGGGTGTTCAGACGAGTGCAGTTAATATCAGTTTCAAGATACTTTGAAACACTGTCACTGATATCAAATGTTTCACCATTACTATCATATTAACAACTTCTCAATATCTGTAATAGTTTTAAGGTCTGGCTGATCAAATCTACGCTCTATTTCTCCAGCTACGACTTCAAGCACCTCAAAATAGGCATGTCGATAACGGTCTTTTGGGCTATGGTATTGATGAGGACTTGAGCCATCATCATATCTTTTAGGCATTTTATGACAACATGGCAGAGTTGGTTCTTCTGTTAGAGAGCTTGATTGTTTTTTAACTTCATCATAAAATAGGCTGAATTTATCTTCAATCCTGAGAAATCTCATTCGAGAAATGAGTAAATCTGCTACACGAGTTGCTTCCTGAATAGTTATGTTTTTGGCTTGTAAGTTAGATGAAAACTGTTCTGATGATGAGAACACTAGTTTTAAACCAAAAAATTTATCAAAGGATTCCAGCTTCTTCAGCTGTCCACGTCCTTTGGCAGCATATTCGTCACTTCCTTGCTGGATCTTTTTTGTAGCAATTTGTAGTTAATCAGTATACTCTTGAGGGAGCCAGTTCTTACAGTCCATCTTGTGGGACACAATGTTCTAAGTGTGATGTTGATAAAGTTTCTCTACCACTTTGGATGGATACTTCTTTTCTCAAATTATCAAAAAGAGCAAGGGAGAACTTAATCAATTGTACCAAGTCAAATACAACTTCCATTGCATTGTGTAGTAAAGCACATTTCTTTGAGGCTTCCTGAACACATAAATTCAAACTGTGTGCCAAACAGTGGACATATAGAGCTTGACTTGCTTCTTTCTTGATAAGTGATTGTACTCCATTGCAAACTCCACTCATATTGGATGCTCCATCGAATGCTTGTCCTCTACATAGAGTGATCGGTAAAGAACATTGAATAAAAATATCTTTGATAACACTAAACAAAGTATAAGCTCTAGTGTTTTCCAATTGCACTAGACAGAGTGGGTCTTCATGAATCATGTAATTACGATCGACCCATCGAATCGATATGCTGATTTGTTCATTATGAGAAACATCTGAAGCTTCATCAGAAATTATACTAAACCAATTTGCAGCCCTGATCTCTTCAAGCAGTCCTCGAAGAACTTCTTCGCCCATTAGGGCAATTATTTCATGATAGTTGGAGATGTATAATCACTCTTTGATAGCCATTCTTTTAAGTGTGGATCATCCTCAGCTCGAAGAAGCAGCAATTGATGGAGATTACCCTGAATATCATTGCTGTGGCCACGCAAAGGCAGTCCCTGTCTTGCTAAGAATTTGATACTGCTAATGACCTTCATTAACATGTCCCTGTGAAGTGACTGAGCAGAAGAATGTTGTTCATTCAGCCTTGTTGAAATAGGAATAGATGTGGTAGTAGAATAGATGTGGTAGTAGCAATTTTTGCCACAGCTTCTTTGTGAGTGTTGCTTTTCTCATGTTCTTCAAATCTTTTCAAAGCTTTGCCCCAGTGTCCAAATCCATCATTAATAAACGTAGATTTTGGTGATGATTTACTAAAAACCAGCAAATTTAGCTTCTTAGCATGCAGGCATATTGAGCAGAAGACCTTGTATTTGGTTGTGCACACACTTATCCAAGGATACTTAGTAAACCACCCAGGTTGTATCTTTATTGAATAACTTAAAAGTGTGCCTTGTCTTTGACTGCAGTGGCTAGTCCGGGATTCAGAGAGATCCAGTGGATGATAGGGAACAGCTACATCTGAACAACAAGGACATTCACATGGAGCAGACTCTTCCAATTGCACTTCTTGGCTGTGAAGTTCAACTTCATGGCCCTGGGGCTCCTTATCTGTTTCACTGCTCAGTAAATGCTGACTGTTGTCCACATGAATATTTTGATCTTCATTACCAGAATGTACACAGGTGGTTTGAGAGTCAGCTGAACTTAAACCAACTGTGAAGAAAGAGGTCGAGACATAGCCATGCTGCACTACTATGCACTGAACTGACACCGGCTTTTCTGTCACCGGCTTTTCTGTCACATGACAATGATGTCACTGACCAATGATTTACACCTCATTGCTAAGTAAACATGCTAAAAATAACTTACAGCCTCAGGTGACATGTTACTAAACTAGCAACTGATAGCTAAGTATGTCACAGATTTCTTAGTGCTTTCGAAAAGAAGGGGTGCTATAGCACCCTTTGTACCCCCCCTTCCTACCCCCCTGCCCAGACATACCAAGATATAGGCAAACCAAATCTTGATGTTGCAGGGAAAAACTTACATGGTCCGTCCCGTCAGCCCATGGATGTAGCAGGATAGTTCTGGGGCAGTTTCATGTACAAAAAAAGTCAGTTAAACAACTAGTCTTTGTTGTGGAGGGACTGAAATCGAACCTCTTAAACCTTCCATCAATCAACACCCTCAACCTCAAGTGTACTAAGGCTCGATGCTGTAAATTGTGACAAGGGTGAGATAATGGAGAAATTCCCACTGTTTGAGAGTTGGTAATCTTGGCAGAGAGTATCAAATCAAACTCAAGCCAAATCAGAGCTCCAAGCACTCTTCACAGCCAGACATGTCGCACTACCCCTGCATGATGAGTTAAACAGGAACTACACAGAATGGAAACACTAGAAGTGATATCCAAAGTGGAGAAACCAACCCCTTGATGTGCGGGGATGATTGTGGTGGCCCAAAGAATCTGGCCAAATCAGAATTTGCATTGACTTGAAGCCCCTGAACACCAGCATTCTTAGGGAGGTGAATTCTCTACCAAAGGTGGAAGAGACATTAACACAACTATCAGGAGCAAAGTTATTTAGCAAACTTGATGCTAACTTGGGATTCTGTCAGATACCCTTGGCAGAGGAGTGGAAACTACTCACAACATTTATAACACCATTCGGAAGGTACGCATTTACCATTGGTGTGCGTAATAGCAGACGAGCTAAATACTGTCTGGACTAGAGGGAGTTATCTGCTTTATGGATGATGTACTCGTATTTGGGAAAGACCAAACAGAACATGATGCTAGATTGACAACAGCACTCCAAAGGATAGCAGATGGTGGGGGAACATTGAACAAAGACAAGTGCAAATTTCATCAACTCAAAATGACATTCCTCGGACATCTCATTGGGCAATGAGGAGTACCGGATCCCTCAAAGACGACAATACTGCCAGCAAGGAATACAACCAGGTCCCTCAAAGATGATAGCCATTGCCAGTGAGGAATACAACCAGACCCCTCAAAGATGACAGCCATTGCCAGTGAGGAATACAACCAGACCTCTCAAAGATGACAGCCATTGCCAGTGAGGAATACAACCAGGTCCCTCAAAGATGATAGCCATTGCCAGTGAGGAATACAACCAGACCTCTCAAAGTTGACAGCCATTGCCAGTGAGGAATACAACCAGACCCCTCAAAGATGATAGCCATTGCCAGTGAGGAATACAACCAGACCTCTCAAAGTTGACAGCCATTGCCAGTGAGGAGTACAACCAAACCACTCAAAGACAACAGCCATTGCCAAGATGAAAGCACCAGAGTGTGTGCCCGAGCTCAGATGCTTCATGGGGATGGAAACCATCTGGGAAGATTCTCCCCCTATCTAGTGGATCTGAAGAACCCCTAAGGGAGCTCCTTGGAAAGAAAGTTGCTCTCTCTCTCTCTCTCTCTCTCTCTCTCTCGAGTCAAAGAAGAATTGGTGAAACCAGAAGTGCTCTCCCTTTACAGCTCCAAAGCAGAAACAAAATCTGCTGACACTTCATCCTATGGACTTGGGGCAGTACTATTCCAAAAATGTGCAGAGAATTGGAAACCAGCGGTGTTTGCCTCCAGATCGCTGATGGAGACTGAGTGTGCACAAATAGAGAAAGAGGCACTGTCAAGCACGCGGGTCGACAAGAAGTTCTCAAACTACATTCTGGGAATGCAATTTCGTTGAAACTATTAGGCATAGTATACTAGTAATGGATGTTAGTATACTAATAATGGATGTTAGGCATAGTATACTAGTAATGGATGTCAGGCATAGTATACTAGTAATGGATGTTGGGCATAGTATATTAGTAATGGATTTTAGGTATAGTATACTAGTAATGGATGTTAGGCATAGTATACTACCTAGGGTACCACCAAGAGTACAAAGGTTTCGTTTGTGCCTTGCCTTGCAAGGTTTGATTACATCATTGAGCATGTACCAGGCAAACAACTCTATACAGTAGACACCTTGTCAAGAGCCCCAACAGATTCTGACATGAGTGACTGTGAAGCAGTCACACAAGTCGTGCAAGTACACATAGACCACCTGCCAGCGAGCCAAAGAAAATTGGTGAGTATCGCAGTTTCCAAGCAGCAGATCCTATCTGTTCAGTTGTCATGAACTACTGCCACAATGGGTGGCCAGACAAAAGGAAAGTCGAGCCCACAGTCAAACTTAAAAGACTGCGGAGAGCTTACTATTGGGAAAGGACTCCTACTCCATGGATGCAAGATAGTGGCTCCAAGAAATCTGCACAAGCAAACACTCCAGAAGCTAAACATCAGTCCCCAGGGTATACAACGTTGCCATCAACAAGCAAAGTCATCAGTGGCCAAGACATACACAACACCTGGTGAAACACTGTGGTAAAGGAATTCACACCCAGAAGTGAGCCTCTCATCACATTCAGGCTACCTGACTAGCCCTAGCAGAGGGTGGCATCAGACCTCAGAGGTAAAACTGCATCCTTATCGTCGACTATTACTCGAGATATGCAGCAGTCATCAAACTTTCAAATATGATGTCATCCAGCATTATCCAAGCCTTGAAGACAGTATTCTCAAGACAGGGGATTCCAGAAATGGTCATCAGAGACAATGCCCCCAATACTTGTCCCATGAATTTGCAGAGTTTGCAAAATCCTATGATTTCTGCCACATCACCAGTAGCCCCCATTTCTCCCAGAGTAATGGACAAGCAGAGAGAGGGGTACAGACAGTGAAAAGCTATTGACAGAATCAGAAGCTCTATACATGGCATTACTCATGTATCATTCAAAAGGCTTTCCTTGGTGTGACCTCTCACCTGTGGAACTCTCACAACTGCCAGAGCAATTGATCCCAAAATGGACATCTCGAACAGTTTACATTCCAGAACAATGAGTTCAAGTGTAAACAAAAGCAAGACTTTAATGGACGCCACCGAGGTCAAGAACTACCACAGCTACCAGAAGATTTCCAAGTATGGATTAGCCAGACAAGAAGTCAAGAACAAGTGACCTCACATGCTGACACCCCTAGGGCATACCTAAACACCTCCAGGGAACTAGTCAGACGAGACTAAATGAAGTGGAAAGATCCACCGACTCCAGCAACAGGGAAGAAGGAACCCAACAACCCTCGCCAAATAATGACCAGATCAAGAACTGGTACCTTTTCCAGCCTCCTGACAGACTTTGCTGACTGTCCTGGGAGAAAGGGAAATATGGCATGCACCATTGTCACCAACGTGTATTGATCAGAATCGATGTTACACAGTATCACAGTATGCTCCTAAGGTCAGTATGGAGAACCTGTCTTGAGTGCTATCTCGAGGAATTGTGGTTTCTTAGCTGTGCTGTGAAGTAAGTCTATTTGCCAGTGGAATATTTTGTTCTTCTCACGGACAAGTCATATTGCAGTGCAGTCAGAGTGGAAGGAGGAAGTTGTTAAGGACACCCAGTATTACCTTGTTGTAAGCCTTTACCAGAGACAGAATGACCACACATGAGGCAGGAGATTCAGTTGCAGGATTCTTTATGGTGCATGCTTGTAGATCAGAGGAGGCAGCTAGGAAGCGCTAAGGAAGGTAATTAGACCACACCCTCATTTTTGTCACATGATCAGCTGCAACTTGGGAAGGGGGTGGCGGCATGAATGCAAGAGACCTAATTAATTTTTTCCTCCTCATTTGAGCACGCCCCAAAAATGTCTGTCCCATGAAATAAGATGGAGGCAGTGACTGGTCTCTTTAATGGAGACATTTTAATCTTTGTTATCATGCAGGTGACTGCTCTGTGTCTCTCTGATCTTCATCTTTGCAAAGTGACCTTCCTCCGACAGTTTCCTAACCTGCGCTGGCTCTCTCTAGCAAACAACACCCTCACTTCCATAGAGGTGACACACTGGCACAGAATGACACTAGACATGCATGCAGACTTAGTTGGTCCCTATAAACCTCCCATAGATAGGATGTGTCCTGGTGTTGGAGAGCATGCAGACTTATTTGGTACTTATAAACCTCCCATAGATAGGGTGTGTCCTGGTGTTGGAGAGCATGCACTTATTTGGTCCATATAAACCTCCCATAGATAGGATGTGTCCTGGTGTTGGAGAGCATGCAGACTTATTTGGTACTTATAAACCTCCCATAGATAGGGTGTGTCCTGGTGTTGGAGAGCTCATGCAGACTTAGTTGGTCCCTATAAACCTCCCATAGATAGGGTGTGTCCTGGTGTTGGAGAGCATGCATGCAGACTTAGTTGGTCATTATAAACCTCCCATAGATAGGGTGTGTCCTGGTGTTGGAGAGCATGCATGCAGACTTAGTTGGTACTTATAAACCTCCCATAGATAGGGTGTGTCCTGGTGTTGGAGAGCTAGTTGGTCCTTATAAGCCTCCCATAGATAGGGTGTGTCCTGGTGTTGGAGAGCATGCAGACTTAGTTGGTCTTTATAAACCTCCCATAGATAGGGTGTGTCCTGGTGTTGGAGAGGTCATGCATGCAGACTTAATTGGTACTTATAAACTTCCCATAGATAGGGTGTGTCCTGGTGTTGGAGAGCATGCATGCAGAGACTTAGTTGGTCCTTATAAACCTCCCATAGATAGGGTGTGTCCTGGTGTTGGAGAGCATGCAGACTTAGTTGGTACTTATAAACCTCCCATAGATAGGGTGTGTCCTGGTGTTGGAGAGCTCATGCAGACTTAGTTGGTACTTATAAACCTCCCATAGATAGGGTGTGTCCTGGTGTTGGAGAGCATGCAGACTTAGTTGGTACTTATAAACCTCCCATAGATAGGGTGTGTCCTGGTGTTGGAGAGCATGCAGACTTAGTTGGTCCTTATAAACCTCCCATAGATAGGGTGTGTCCTGGTGTTGGAGAGCTCATGCAGACTTACTTATAAACCTCCCATAGATAGGGTGTGTCCTGGTGTTGCAGAGCATGTTTAGTTACACTACCAGCAGACCCTAACCTGAGTTTAGTTACACTCTCAGCTAAACCTAACCTCAGTTTAGTTACACTGCCAGCTAAAGCTAACCTAAGTTTAGTTACAATCCCAGCTAAACCTAACCTCAGTTTAGTCACACACCCAGCAAACCCTAACCTGAGTTTAGTTACACTCTCAGCTAAACCTAACCTTAGTTTAGTTACACTCTCAGCTAAACCTAACCTCAGTTTAGTTACACTCCCAGCTAAAGCTAACCTCATTTAGTTACACTCTCAGCTAAACCTAACCTCAGTTTAGTTACACTCCCAGCTAAACCTAACCTCAGATTAGTTATTGTGTTAGCTGTCATTCAATCTCCTTAGTCCTGGGACATGCAATTTTACTGTATGTGGGTAAGGGAATTAGTTTCTAAAGATTTTGTACTCCTAAAAATCCAAATATACCAGACTAGCAGGGGCACTGGCATTGCCTGGACAAAAATGTGTAGTGACACAAGTTCACGCATTGCTGTTATAGTTGGTCTGTGTGACTGCCACTCCAGTAGAAAGAATAATAGGTACCTGGTAAGCAGGTTCTGACCTCTCATAGCTAACCTCTCATAGCTAGGCTCCCCATGGATCAGGGTTTAGGCTTAGAGTTTTGTAGAGAACCCTTTGATGGAGACACTACTTCTGCCTGCATTTCAGCAAGTTCTACAAGAGCAGGCCTAGAAGCAGGCTCGCTAGAGCAAACTGCTTGCATTGGGTTAGCTCTAGCGTAGGTTGTTGGTAATGCTGTCATGTTGCACCATTTGTGTGGTAACATTGGAATGTGAAAAGTGCATGTGCAAAGATTTCCCTAAACAAAATGGCCGCCTGCCTAGTGCTGTGCTGTTCGATTGTGCCTTTGCACCCCAGGAAGAAGCACTATCCCAAATCTAGTGTCCATGACCTTTCTTGTGAAAAGTTAACCCCACAGAGCCCCTTTGAGTCCTCAAAACCAAGGCTCTCCCTGGAACTCTATAGAGGTGACAAACAATCCTATAATCATTGTTTTTTACCCTTCTCTCCACATCTTATATGAGTACATGTATACCTTCTGTGGCCAGCTGGCCTTGTTGGCATGTAGCCAGTTGGCCTTGTTGGTGTGAGTGCATATATGCCACCTGTGGCCAGCTGGCCTTGTTGGCATCTATTGGGTTGCTCTATCCACCACCCATATATATATCAGTTCTTGGATTAGCAATGCTATAATGTTGTAATTATCACTACACACTGAACCGATGCTGCAATAGAGTCAAAAATGCAAATTTCAGACTTCTTGTCTCCAGACAAACATATATATATACAGGTGGCTCCAGTAGTTGCTGGTTGGGGGGGGGCAAGGGGATGGCGCATGTAAGCATGCTAAAAAATTTGAAGACTACCCCAACTTTTTAAAGCCACAACTTTTATCACACACACACATACACAAATTACAATGATTACTTATAATGTTCCAAAGTATCTCTTTCTTTCTTCATTTAGTGTTATAAAATCTTGGGCAATTTCTTGTAAGTTAAGTCTATCTGTGAGATCCTTGTGGATGTGTAGTAAAATGCAGTTATTTAACCTTTTTTCTGACATAGTTGATCTTAAGTATGTTAGAACACGTCTTAAAGTGGAAAAACTTCTTTCAGAGGTTGCAGATGTAATTGGAACCGTAAAGTTGAGGCGTAGCAATCTGTGAACTTCTGGAAACATTGATCGATACGCAAGTGTACTCATAGCTTCACATATTGTTCGAATGCTTAGTTACTACTTACTTCACTTCTGGTAAGGCCTGGTTGATAACATCAACTAGAACTTCCAGATGCTTCTTCAGTCGATCAAAGTCAAGGTCATTCTTAAAAACAGATTATTGAATGACTTCAAGCTCACTTTCATAAACTTCTCCATTAGCAGCCTTAATAAGAAGTGATTCCATTGCAATCATGGGGTTCATTAAATGCACTTGCTTAAATCGATCATCCAGTTCTTGGATAAGGATATCAAAGCTTCATAATAAATTTTACGAAAGTAAACTTTGGGTGCATCAAACTGATGAGGTTGACTGCTATCGAATCTTGCTGGTAACCTTTTATACCTAGGCAGTTTAGGGTCCCCAATTTCCAATGAATGAGCCTGATCAACAACAGCACTATAGAACCTTTCAAACTCTACATCTTTCCTCTGGCGCTTGTAAAAATCTTTGTGTTACATTAACTGCTGACATTGCCTCTTGAATGCTTAGATCCTTGGCTTGTAAGACTTTAGAAGTTTCTTCAGCAGCACTGAAAAGAAGGTGACCCAATTTTAAACCAAATAAAATTTCAAATTTTTCCAAAGCAGCAAGTTATTCCAGCTGCTTTCAATCCATAATCATCATGGGTTGTTTGATGGACTTCTTCCATGGTTTCCATAATAACACCATACTGATTGATCACAGCACCAATGGCACCAGTTCTCACTGTCCATCGAGTTGGACACAGCACCTTAATGCCACCTTCTGCAGTCTCATTTACCAACAATTTCTTAGAAAAGAGATGCTTTCTTTTAGGAGAGTAATTTATTAACTTCACTATTTCTCTAATAAGATCAATAGTATCTCTCAATAGCTGTATCTGCCTCCCTGCATCTTGCAGGCAGAGATTCAGGGAGTGAGCCAGACAATGGACAGGCAATGCAGCTGGGACTTCTTTTCTGAACAAGGCAGCTAAGCCTTTTCTTTTCCCCTGCATTGCAGCAGCTCCGTTGTATGCTTGACCACGACATAATGACAAAGGCAAAGCACATCGCATAAGCATATCTTTCAATATAACAAATAAAGTTTCAGCTTTAGTGTTGGGAAGATTGAATAAACCAACTGAATCTTCATGCACCATATAATCATCATCGACATACCTTATAGACAAGTTAAACTGTTCTTTAAAAGTAACGTCAGTAGCCTCATCAGCAATCACAGCATACCAACTAGGAACACTACTCATGATTCTTGCTAAAATTTGTCGTAATACTTTTTGCCCCATCAGACTTATCATTTCATTAACAATGTCATGTGATAAATACTTCCCTTCCTTGACCCAGTTTTTGATGTCATTATTATCACTTGACCACATGCTTAATAATTGAGGTAGATTTCCCTCTTCTTCAGAATGTCCACGCAATGCTATGCCTTGCCTGAGAAGATATTTCATAGCCTCAAGTTGTTTCAAGAGCCCAATACGCCGAGACAGTTGAGCTCTAGCAATTTGAGTGTTGAGCTGAGTAGCAATTGATGGATTGGCAAGAGCATTCCATTTCAACTTCATTTCAAGATGAATATCTGAATTCTCATGGGTACGGGAAAAAATTTGAGTAGCCTTTTTATAATTATCAAATCCTTTAATCAAATCCTTTAATTGTAAATGCTTCCTCACCTTTTGTCGAAAATGTAAGTAGGTCATGTTTGTGTGCATATTTGCAGTAGACACAAAATAATTTCTTCTTCGTAGTACATAGAGTGAGCCATTCATGTTTGTCATACCATGTAGCGAGAAATTTGCGATCATTCTTAGCAAATAGAGATAATGCCTCCTTTCCTTTTGGTTGGTAAGCAGTTTTTTCCTCAGTACAGCATTGATTCATGCATTCTTCATTGACAGTAACGATTCATTTTCACCAACAGAAATACTTTCTTCCCCTTCCAGACATTCGAGCTCATTACATACCTGTTTCCTTATCGACAGACTCTGGTTCTGAAAGAACTTCAAAGTCATGTTCTTGTAAAAGCTCATTCCCAGATACACCAGGCATCCCTTCTTTTTGTGAAGTTTTCTTCTTCTTTGGCCACATTTCTGTTAGACTTCTTTGAGTTTCCTTTCTCTTCATCTCCAGCTGCACATGTGGGTTTAATAATTTGGGCAGCTGCAAGTTTTAGCAGGTGGTTTTGGCAGGTTAACATGTGGTCTGGGGTTTACAGGCAGCATGCATTGACAGGCCACAAGATCATTGGGGGGGGGGGGGGGGGGTCCCCTGATATATATATAATATATCTGCCTAGTTATGGTCAGCACAATTACTTCCCCTGCCCTGTGTGCGTGGTACATGGTTATTAAATTTTGCTTGCTTCTTGATGTGACTTGAATGAAACATCAGCTCTCCGAGCTCGTTGTAAAAAAAGTGTGCCAAAATGTAGAAAAAAATGCATCCAAGCAGAAGCGCTTGATATTACAATACTGAACTTTGGGGGGGGGGGGGAGGGGAGGTGTACTCTTTGTCTGTGCTACTGTTATCATATATTATGTTATATATGTGGTGTGCATTGGTTAGGGTGTTGTTCAGGCAGACAAGTTGGAAGAGGTTACTCTGGACAATAACCTAATTGAGAGCCTCGAAGGAATAGGTCAGTTGACCAGACTCAATTGGCTCTCTGTTTGCTGCAACAGACTGGCCACACTACCCAGCTGCTTGGAGGGCTTGCCAAAGCTGTGCTACTTCAATGCCAGCCAAAATAGTTTGTCTACTTTACAAGAATTGGAGGTCAGCAAATGTTAGCAATTTTTATACTATTATAGTCCAGACAGATCCAGAGGAGTGACAGCAAGGGAAGGGAGGGAGGGAGGGGGACTTATCAATGCAATAATGTTAATCAAGGGTCTGTAACATAATGACGTCTGCTTCCTCCCACCCAATAGCCATAATGCACTGTAGCCTTCATTACTCAACATGGTCTAGCTTGTACACTGTGGAAACCTTTGCCTTGTTTGAGACCATTCAGGTGTTCCTGTTCCAGTGACCAGCTGTCAGACAGATTGCTGTCAGACAGATTCAGGTGCACTTGTTTCAGTGGCCAGCTGTTGGAGCAAAGTACTGCAATTTTATTCAGACATTGGTGCAATCCACATCATACTCCATTTCATGTCAACACATGTGAAAGTCATGTCAATGCATGTGAAAGTCATGTCAACACATGTGAAAGTCATGTCAACACATGTGAAAGTCATGTCCACACATGTGAAAGTCATGTCAACACATGTGAAAGTCATGGCAACACATGTGAAAGTCATGGCAACACATGTGAAAGTCATGTTAACACATTGTATCAGCCACTGGACTGTTGAAAGATTTCTGTCATGACCGCATACATGAAGAAACTTAATCACCGCTAGAAGCAGACCCTGACCACCCATTCAAGTTGAAATGGATGTCAGAAGTATTTGAGCAGGCCAACCTACTGTTCTTCCTTCCAGCAAGCCTTGAATCCATTTCAGCACAAATGCTGTAGCTAGTGATAGACAACAACATTCCCTCAAACGGAAAGAGCAAGCAGGGGATACCTTCTATCTGTGCTTGAACTCAAGTCATGGAGGAAATAAGTCTTGACTCACAAGATCAGCGTCATATATTCATCACATCTATTCAATATCACAACATGTCTGTGGGGGGTAGGAGGGGTTGATCGAAACCTAGAACTCACCCTGGGTATGGGCCTGTGTAGATACACTGTTAGGCATGAGAGAGTATGAAACTATCAAGCTTAGGAAGGTTCCAGCATGAGAGTATGAAACTATCAAGCTTGGCAAGGTTCCAGCATGAGAGTATAGAAACTTTCAAGCTTGGCAAGGTTCCAGCATGAGAGTATGAAACTATCAAGCTTAGGAAGGTTCCAGCATGAGAGTATGAAACTATCAAGCTTGGCAAGGTTCCAGCATGAGAGTATGAAACTATCAAGCTTGGCAAGGTTCCAGCATGAGAGTATGAAACTATCAAGCTTGGCAAGGTTCCAGCATGGGAGTATGAAACTATCAAGCTTGGCAAGGTTCCAGCATGAGAGTATGAAACTATCAAGCTTGGCAAGGTTCCAGCATGAGAGTATAGAACTTTCAAGCTTGGCAAGGTTCCAGCATTAGAGTATAGAAACTATCAAGCTTGGCAAGGTTCCAGCATGAGAGTATAGAAACTATCAAGCTTGGCAAGGTTCCAGCATGAGAGTATAGAAACTCTCAAGGCATGATGTCATGGATTATAGACTACTAACCATGGCTATTATATTACTGTTGCCGCCCTCTCAAGGCATGATGTCATGGATTATAGACTACTAACCATGGCTATTATATTACTGTTGCCACCCTCTCAAGGCATGATGTCATGGATTATAGACTACTAACCATGGCTATTATATTACTGTTGCCACCCTCTCAAGGCATGATGTCATGGATTATAGACTACTAGCCATGGCTATTATATTACTGTTGCCACCCTCTCAAGACATGATGTCATGGATTATAGACTACTAACCATGGCTATTATATTACTGTTGCCACCCTCTCAAGGCATGATGTCATGGATTATAGACTACTAGCCATGGCTATTATATTACTGTTGCCACCCTCTCAAGGCATGATGTCATGGATTATAGACTACTAGCCATGGCTATTATATTACTGTTGCCACCCTCTCAAGGCATGATGTCATGGATTATAGACTACTAACCATGGCTATTATATTACTGTTGCCACCCTCTCAAGGCATGATGTCATGGATTATAGACTACTAGCCATGGCTATTATATTACTGTTGCCACCCTCTCAAGGCATGATGTCGTGGATTATAGACTACTAGCCATGACTATTATATTACTGTTGCCACCCTCTCAAGACATGATGTCATGGATTATAGACTACTAGCCATGACTATTATATTACTGTTGCCACCCTCTCAAGGCATGATGTCGTGGATTATAGACTACTAGCCATGGCTATTATATTACTGTTGCCACCCTCTCAAGGCATGATGTCATGGATTATAGACTACTAGCCATGGCTATTATATTACTGTTGCCACCCTCTCAAGGCATGATGTCATGGATTATAGACTACTAGCCATGGCTATTATATTACTGTTGCCACCCTCTCAGGGCATGATGTCATGGATTATAGACTACTAACCATGGCTATTATATTACTGTTGCCACCCTCTCAAGACATGATGTCATGGATTATAGACTACTAGCCATGGCTATTATATTACTGTTGCCACCCTCTCAAGGCATGATGTCATGGATTATAGACTACTAACCATGGCTATTATATTACTGTTGCCACCCTCTCAAGGCATGATGTCATGGATTATAGACTACTAGCCATGGCTATTATATTACTGTTGCCACCCTCTCAGGGCATGATGTCATGGATTATAGACTACTAACCATGGCTATTATATTACTGTTGCCACCCTCTCAAGACATGATGTCATGGATTATAGACTACTAGCCATGGCTATTATATTACTGTTGCCACCCTCTCAGGGCATGATGTCATGGATTATAGACTACTAACCATGGCTATTATATTACTGTTGCCACCCTCTCAAGGCATGATGTCATGGATTATAGACTACTAGCCATGGCTATTATATTACTGTTGCCACCCTCTCAAGGCATGATGTCATGGATTATAGACTACTAGCCATGGCTATTATATTACTGTTGCCACCCTCTCAAGACATGATGTCATGGATTATAGACTACTAGCCATGGCTATTATATTACTGTTGCCACCCTCTCAAGGCATGATGTCATGGATTATAGACTACTAACCATGGCTATTATATTACTGTTGCCACCCTCTCAAGGCATGATGTCATGGATTATAGACTACTAGCCATGGCTATTATATTACTGTTGCCACCCTCTCAAGGCATGATGTCATGGATTATAGACTACTAGCCATGGCTATTATATTACTGTTGCCACCCTCTCAAGGCATGATGTCATGGATTATAGACTACTAGCCATGGCTATTATAATTATTACTGTTGCCACCCTCTCAAGGCATGATGTCATGGATTATAGACTACTAGCCATGGCTATTTTATATTATATTACTGTTGCCACCCTCTCAAGGCATGATGTCATGGATTATAGACTACTAGCCATGGCTATTATATTACTGTTGCCACCCTCTCAAGGCATGATGTCATGGATTATAGACTACTAGCCATGGCTATTATATTACTGTTGCCACCCTCTCAAGGCATGATGTCATGGATTATGGTGCATACCTTCCACCTCCACAAGCTTCAGGCTGGTGAGAGGTGGGGAAGAACACATGGAAACCAAACAATATTTTGGCACGTGTGCATTCCTTAACAATTACACAAAGTTCTTGTCCTGTCTTCAACTACTCCGGCTCTTATTCCAATGAACAAGTGGATCAGATCAGGAAAGAGTTGGGGTAAGGAACGTTTGGGATGGAAGCATAATCATGTGGTCTCAAAGGTTGCAAGGAAGGTCAATAACTGGCAATGTAGTGTCCTTGCCGTGCACTCCTTTGATATTGATGGTCGAGGTCGGGTCTGGTACAGGGACACCAAGGTCAAGGAACTGGTTGAGCAATTCTTGATTCATTTGGAGTGATCTGATCCACTGTTGAGAAAGAATCGAACTGGAACTGTCGAGATGGTCCCCATTGCAAACAGGGTTGGGAGTTGTACATCAGAGGGGTCGGTTTGGGTCAAGATATAGTACAGCTGCCTTTCCAGGCATTGTGCACTCAGGTGGCCCCAGTTGAAGTACAACGTGCCTTTGTCAGTATCAAAATACTTAGACAGCCGGTGAAGTTGAAAGGGGGTTTCCAGCTAGGCTTATCCGAGTGAATCGGGGTGGGAACCAAAGGAGGTAGATCGGTTATGGGCTCCGTCTTGACTGCAGGGTATGCTCGGGACAGATCTGGACGGTCATAAGCTGGGTTGGAATAGTCAGGTTCTGGTCTAGACAAGTGCCATCGTTTGCGCTATGGCTTGGACCTTTTCCACAAGGTGGAGAGGTGATAGCCGATGACATAGTCATCTATAGCTCTTGCTGTCGAGAGGGGTTGGTAGTTTTATTGCTTGGACGGTCTGAGCTCTGTGTGGAGGCACAAGTCGATCAGATTCTCCACGCAGAAGTAGTCGATGGCTTCAGCAACTGAGTTGTTGTGTTCAGTGCAACCTGTGGCCACGGGAGGCGGCCGAGAACTTCCGAAGCAGTCTCATCATCTTGGTTTGATCGGAGGGTCCCACCATCGTTGGAAATAGGTGGCTGGAGACAGGCCAGCTCTGGCAAGTATGAACGTCTTAACTTCTTTGTAGTCAAGAATGGAGGAGAGGGATACAGCCGTGTATGCAGCAAGTGCAGTACCCTTGAGGAAGGGTCGGAGCTCAGCAGTCCATCTGTTGGCAGGCACTTCAAAGCTGGTCATGTGCCTTTCAAATCTGAGGAGGTCGGGCAGCTTTGAGATTTGGTTGTGTTATTGGACAAGTGAAGGATCTGAGCATGTCCAGAGCTGATTTCATTGTTGGGCTTCAGCAAACGGGTACTGAAACATCAATATAGTGGTCACAGGTGGTTGCTGTCGAGGGGAAGAGGTCTCCAACGAAGGAGGAATCACCTGTATTTCTTCGGTCAAGGAAAGGAGTAGCGTGCAGGCGCTCTGGTGGGGGGCAACATCTTTATCCATGTTCAAGACGTCGATGTGAGGTTGGGACGGAGAATCGCCACCAGAGGATGGGTTGTATGGTCTAGGGTGAGCGACTAGGTGAGTAGTCTGATGACTAGAATGAAGTCATTGATGCAGCTTGGAATCCTTAGTCAAGATGGATGGACGAAGTGGTCGAATCAATGGATGAGGGTCGAGGGGTGGTCGAATCAATGGATGAGGGTCGAGTTCCGCTGCCACCAGATGTTTGGCTAGAGACTTTAGGAGCAACAAGAGAACTAGCTAACAGGTCAAGTTTCTAGACTAAAACTATAATTCAGAATACATAGCAAATATAACACTCACTTCTGCCAAATCTAGCCAACCTGTCCGAACCATAAAAACTCTGCCCTTAAATAGGCTGGAGCCAGGCTCTTACAGTCACGACCAAACAAGGCATGATACAATACAAAACACCTCTTTGGCCAATGAAATCACTGCACACAAGCCAGCAATGACAAACGCACACTGTTTCTTGTAACACTAGTTCACGAATCAGCATATACATTCGTTCATGCAACTATTGTTGTTGTTGGGAGGAATCTATCACTCACTGTAGTATTAAACACAGTTTATACTCGCTGTAGTATTAAACATAGTTTATTCTGTACATGTTGTACTCACTGTAGTATTAAACACAGTTTATTCTGTACATGTTATACTCACTGTAGTATTATTCTGTACATGTTATACTCACTGTAGTATTAAACATAGTTTATTCTGTACATGTTATACTCACTGTAGTATTATTCTGTACATGTTATACTCACTGTAGTATTAAACACAGATTATTCTGTACATGTTATACTCACTGTAGTATTAAACAGTTTATTCTGTACATGTTATACTCACTGTAGTATTAAACACAGTTTATTCTGTACATGTTATACTCACTGTAGTATTAAACACAGTTTATTCTGTACATGTTATACTCACTGTAGTATTAAACATAGTTTATTCTGTACATGTTATACTCACTGTAGTAGTATTCTGTACATGTTATACTCACTGTAGTATTAAACAGTTTATTCTGTACATGTTATACTCACTGTAGTATTAAACACAATTTATTCTGTACATGTTATACTCACTGTAGTATTAAACAGTTTATTCTGTACATGTTATACTCACTGTAGTATTAAACACAGTTTATTCTGTACGTGTTATACTCACTAGTATTAAACACAGTTTATTCTGTACATGTTATACTCACTGTAGTATTAAACATAGTTTATTCTGTACATGTTATACTCACTGTAGTATTAAACATAGTTTATTCTGTACATGTTATGCTCACTGTAGTATTAATTCTCTACCACACTGTAGTATTTTGCTATAGGTGAAGCATTAGATAATCTTCCATATTCATTATTTAACGCTCTACTGCACATGCACACCATCACATAGTTACTAACTACCATTTTCCAAGAATCATGCAACATTTTCCAAGACAGCAGAAGAAGTTCTCTTGTTGACAAGCAGTTAAGTAATTTCAATAAAGTTATAAATACTGCTAAGATAACTTGAAGTGACTTAAATGTGTGTGGTGTCAGTCCGGACCAATGGACCGACAATATAGTAATCATTATGAGTATATCTTGTATAGATTATTATACTTCCTGGAATAGTTCGACTTCAAAAAGATAGTCTGTTCTATATTCTCACATGCACGATATATATATATATATATATTATGTGAATTTATTTTTCTGGCTAAATGTAGTAGTAGTAGTAGTAGTAGTACCTTCAACATCATCATTAACATTTAAAAATTGTGTATATTATAGTAATAATAATAACTAGGATAATAATTATTACAATGATAAATTCCTGATGAAGGCTAGAGCGTCTAGTCAAAACATCAAGAGAGTAAAATTATTATTGAGGTCATTGTGATCTTATTATGTCAAGTAAGAGTTCGTTGAGAAAGTATGATAACAATAATAGTAGTAGTAGTAGGTTTTGTTGATGTTATTGCAATATTATCATGATTAAAGATGCACATAATTAAATTACTAATAACAATGATAATAGTAGTAGAAATAGTAGTCACTTTTGTTGTCTTATTATTATAATTTATTGTTAATATTATTATTACTATTTTATTTATTATTATTATTATTATTATTATTATTATTATTATTATTATTATTATTATTATTATTATTATTATTATTATTATTATTATTACTATTATTACTATTATTACTATTATTACTATTATTACTATTACTATTATTATTACTATTATTACTAAGAAAAATTCATGTCCAAAGTTGCCGACACAGTGACATCATTCCGACTTTGCACAATGTGGAATTTAGTTCTTCTGTTGCCATTTCACTCTCAAGTTATTTAGAAAGAGAATCCCTCAAACTGCCAAATATTCAACACCCAAAACTACAAAGTTGTAGACTGATATGAACCTGGTTTGTTTTAGCCTCCCTCTGCCCGCCTCCCTCTGCATGGTTTGCCACTAGCCCAGCACCACTGGCAGTCCCAGTGATATGTGAGATGAAAATGTCTCCGGGAACAAGGCTAGTGCTTTTCCTGATTACCATGAATAATTGGCACCCATCAGGTCTCTTGCCATCTGTTCTTGAAAGGTCTGGTGCATGAAGGATGGCAAAAGTCAGTGACTTACGCACAATGTCATTATTGCAATGTTGAGGATACTGCCGGCCAGCTCTCCATTGAAAGCTCAGTTCATGGCTACCCAAGGGACTCAACTCTGAGCCACAATGGCGACACTTTTGAGGAGACACTGTTGCACATACATACAAGTCCACATGATTCCGATGGCAGTGTCGTCCTGACTCTGGCCAAGTGAAGGGGTTGGTGAGGCATTGAGCTGAGCACCTGAACTCTGACAAACAGCCACCAGCTATATAAGCATATGGGAAGCTTCATCAGATGCACTGCTCAACAAGGAGTCAGCAACAACTTTGTAGACATCCTAAACTTGTCGAAGGTGTGCAGCAGGGCCTTCAGGTGGAGAGATGTTATGCTCTTCAGATCATGCAGAAGTAACATCTGGCAAAAAGGTGCCAGTGAACTCTAGAAGCTGGGGGGGGGGGGGGGGGGGGGCAGAATACGGTGAGCCAGATCAAAGGAGCCTGCAGCAGAAGCCAAGTAAGCTGGGCGGGACTCCTGAAACCCAGTCCACCTCATCTAACCAGAACGGAGCCTGAATCCATTTAAGAGTGTCATCCTGAAAGTCATTGCTTGTGACCTCACTCACAGTGGACCTGACGGGGTGTGGCTAGTTTGCCTATGGAGAAGCAGGATCAGTTGCGTGCGATTGTGAGGCCCTTCCTGTACTCTAAGTGCATGAGTCTGTCTCCAATATTCTTCAAAGCCTTATTAGTCTTCTTATTGATTGCCTCAGAGATGGACCTGACATTTCCAAGGGGAGACCTGAGAAGTGATGGGTCTGTGCCAGGAGGCAGGAAATACAGATAACATTGAATCTCTTGTGGCACGGTTGCTACAGATCAGTTCCGACTTGACTGGAGATTTTTAGCTCACTTCATAATAATGTAACAAAGATTTATCTTCCAATCACCTCTCTCTCTTTCTCTCTCTCTCTCTCTCTCTCTTTTTCTTTTCTTTTCTTTATTACCAACCCAAAGCTAAGCTGATTAAACCATACATTTTGGTAGAGTTCTGACTTCCCTGAATTTATCTAGGACCTGAGACTCTCTTGTAACTGGTTCACTGGTTCAATATCCGGTGGAATGTCAGAGCAACTGCCACCAATCTTGATTGGCCAGAAAATATCGAACTCTGACCTCAGGCTCTGATATAGCTGGTGAATTGACAAGCGGACAGAAAATGGACAAAGCATCACCAGCTTAGAATGAGTTCAAGTTGGGGACCCCCAGAGGAGAGCAGTGTCACCATGCTGCACAGCTTAGGGTGAGTTCAAGTTAGGAACCCCCAGAGGAGAGCAGCGTCACCATGCTGCACAGTTTAGGGTGAGTTAGGGTGAGTTCAAGTTGGGGACCCCAGATAAGAGTGCTCAGTGTCCCCATGCTGCACAGCTTAGGGTGAGTTCAAGTTGGAGACCCCCAGCGTCACCATGCTGCACAGCTTAGGGTGAGTTCAAGTTAGGAACCCCCAGAGGAGAGCAGCATCACCATGCTGCACAGCTTAGGGTGAGTTCAAGTTGGGGACCCCCAGAGGAGAGCAGCGTCACCATGCTGCACAGCTTAGGGTGAGTCAAGTTGGGGACCCCCAGAGGAGAGCAGCGTCACCATGCTGCACAGCTTAGGGTGAGTTCAAGTTGTGGACCCCAGATAAGAGCAGTGTCACCATGCAGCACAGCTTCGGGTGAGTTCAAGTTGGGGACCCCCAGAGGAGAGCAGCGTCACCATGCTGCACAGGGGGACCCCCAGAGGAGAGCAGTGTCACCATACTGCACAGCTTCGGGTGAGTTCAAGTTGGGGACCTCCAGAGGAGACCAGTGTCACCAGCACAGTTTAGGTTGAGTTCAAGTTGGAGACCCCCAGAGGAGAGCAGTGTCACCATGCTGCACAGTTTAGGGTGAGTTCAAGTTGGGGACCTCCAGAGTGAGCAGCGTAAAGCACAAAGGATAACAGATGGATCCAGATCACTTACCAAGCAAATCTTGTCCCAGGAGCATATTGAAGTACGTGTATTGTGAAAGTCAAGTTTCATCGTCACATTCTCTTCTGAGATACTCTGGATGGATGTATCCTAGCAGCATGAGCAGTGACTCCCTTCAATCCTGAAGCCAAGCAGGTATGTAGTCAGCACATCTCATTTCCTAGTGTGCAGCCAACTGAAGTGGGCCAGAGGGTAGTGCTTTGCCACCATTGCCTGTGTCCCTATCAAGGTGTTAGCAGTCAGACTGTCAAGAACTCTGGATGAGCTGTTGGCTGTTACATTTCTCACCTCATTCTCCGTTACTTTAAATGAGTGAGAAGCACCTTCATTTGTACGAAGGGGCTGGATCACATAATCAGGATGGAGATCACGGAATCAGGGTGATGATCATGGAATCAGGGTGGAGATCACAGAATCAGGGTGGAGATCATGGAATCAGGGTTGGTATCACGGAGTCAAGGTGGGGATCATGGAATCAGAGTGGTGATCAAGGAATCGGGGTGAAAATCATGGAATCAGGGTGGAGATCATGGGATCAGGGTGGAGATCACAGAATCAGGGTGAAAATCATGGAATCAGGGTGATGATCATGGAATCAGGGTGGAGATCACAGAATCAGGGTGGGTATCACGGAGTCAAGGTGGGGATCATGGAATCAGAGTGGTGATCAAGGAATCGGGGTGAAAATCATGGAGTCAGGGTGGGGATCATGGAATCAGGGTGGGGATCACGGAGTCAAGGTGGGGATCATGGAATCAGGGTATGTATCATGGAATCAGGGTGGAGATCACGGAGTCAGGGTGGGGATCATGATGTTTTTGTATCAGAGATAGCGGATTCTTTCTTGCTGGCGAGCTTATCTTCAGAGTATTGCCCCATGAAGATCATCTTGCAGCTTGTAGGAGACAGTTAATAAGAAGAATCTTTGTGGCCTTGCAAGTATAAGTAGCAAGTCTAGTGACATCCTCACCCTCGGTCCGCATATTCAGTGTTCATGCCAGACCAAGCAACAATTTATCCTCTTGTGGTAGTGCTGAATGAAGTGGATTCTGCATGAGGTGGTGGTATCCTTCACTGTCTGAACTCTTACAAGCAGAGCTGAAGCACCTGGAAGCTGGATCTGTGATAGCTTTGGGGGTCCACTAGATGATTCCCACTGGTCTCTTGGTGATGTTAAAAAACTTGTTCACAATCTTCCAGGATCACCACTGATATAGCATGTGGTTCAGCTCCAGTACCAGGGGCCCTCCTTGCTACAGTTTCACTGCTGACTGAACTTTTGGCCCAAGCCCAGACACAGGCAGAATCCAGACCACCAGTTGTTTTGAACCAAGACATATAAGTCACTGGCCACAGGAAGCATATATGCACTCACACACAGGTGACATATGTACTCACACCAATGTACTCACACCAACAAGGCTAGCTGGTCACAGGTGACATATGCACTCACACCAACAAGGCCGGCTCGTCACATGTACTCACACCAACAAGGCCGGCTGGTCACAGGTGACATATGTACTCACACCAACAAGGCCAGCTGGTCACAGGTGACATATGCACTCACACCAACAAGGCCGGCTCGTCACAGGTGACATGTGTACTCACACCAACAAGGCCGGCTGGTCACAGGTGACATATGTACTCACACCAACAAGGCCGGCTGGCCACAGGTGACATATGCACTCACACCAACAAGGCCGGCTGGCCACAAGTGACATACATGTATATGTACTCACACCAACAAGGCCGGCTGGCCACAGGTGACATATGCACTCACACCAAAAGGGCCAGCTGGTCACAGGAGGCATATATGCACTCACACATCCTTCCTTGTCCATACAGAGCATGAGCGCTCTCTCTGAGCTGTATCTGAGTGCCAATCAAATATCCAAGTCAAGTGATCTTCTTGCCCTCAAAGCTCTCACTTCTCTCCTGGTCCTAGACCTGTCCTTCAATCCTGTGGCCACCACAGAAACCTACCGACTCTTCATCATCTTCCATCTTGACTTCCTTAAGGCTCTGGATGGTAGCATCATTGTGAGTTAGTGTGGCTCACTTCCTGGACACAGTCACAGATTAATCTTCTTCCTCCCTCACCTCCTCCTCCCTCACCTCCTCCTCCCCTCCCTCCCTCACCTCCTCCTCCCTCACTTCCTCCTCTCCTCCCTCACCTCCTCCTCCCCTCCCTCCCTCACCTCCTCCTCCCTCACTTCCTCCTCCCCTCCCTCACCTCCTCCTCCCCTCCCTCCCTCACCTCCTCCTCCCTCAACTCCTCCTCCCCTCCCTCACCTCCTCCTCCCCTCCCTCCCCTCCTCCCCTCCCTCACCTCCTCCTCCCCTCCCTCCCTACCCTCCTCCTCCCTCAACTCCTCCCCTCCCTCCCTCACCTCCTCCTCCCTCACTTCCTCCTCCCCTCCCTCCCTCACCTCCTCCTCCCTCAACTCCTCCCCTCCCTCCCTCCTCCTCCCCTCCCTCACCTCCTCACCTCCCTCACCTCCTCCTCCCCTCCCTCCCCTCCTCCCCTCCCTCACCTCCTCCTCCCCTCCCTCCCTACCCTCCTCCTCCCTCAACTCCTCCTCCCCTCCCTCCCTCCTCCTCCCCTCCCTCACCTCCTCACCTCCCTCACCTCCTCCTCCCCTCCCTCCCCTCCTCCCCTCCCTCCCTCACCTCCTCCTCCCTCACCTCCTCTTCCCCTCCTTCCATTTCTTCCCTCCTTCCCTCCTCTATGTACTCTTCCCATTCACCAATGGTGTCTATCTGCTTTGCCTGTCAGGAGAGCTGTGAAGTGTTAGCAGCCAAGGAAAAACTGGGTGGATGGTAGGCACTACGTAGTCCAATGTTGACCTAGTAGTTTGCAATCATATGCATTGTTAAAGTTGCATCGTCCTGTAGGTTGACTCAAGACTACATCTTTCAGAAGTACCCTTCTCTAAAGTTGTGTGACTTGGTGAAACTGGACTTGCCAAGTGCTGGCCTCAAGCATGTAGACCTCACTCCACTGCAGTCTCTCACTCGACTAGTCAGGTAAGAGTGTAGGCTCGCAATGCAGGCTTGCTGACAAACTCTGCACACGAGGTCATGTGATGTTGTTGCTTTTGCAGTCTAAATTTAGAAAACAATTGCCTGGCATCCTTTAGTGGTCTGGTGCATTTGAACTGTCTCAAGGTCAGTGTTAACCCTTTAGCTCTCTAATAATTCTCATGGGGAATTTAACCATAGATTATAGGGGTATTTTTGAGGATTAAATATTTGCAGTGGCTGACTAACAGAAGAAATTGAGGGAATAATATTTGTGGCTTGCATGGCATATTATAGTGGACTGCATTCCATGCTCTCGGTCACAGTATTTGCTGATTGGATTCTAACCATGCAACCACGAATATTGACCCCTCAACACTATCCCCTGTACTAGCCACTTAGCTCAGCAACTTATAACAGTGTACATGTTTGCATTGCTAACTCTCGACTCTGTCCCATTTGCTCTGTAGTATTGACTGTAGCTGTTGATATTTTATTATGTGAGTGAAGAAGTCCCACATGAATGTGAGCAGTGCACAGTGTGTCAGTCAGTAGAGCTTGTCCATAGGTAGTGACAAATGAATGTGATGTGAGCAGTGCACAGTGTGTTTGTCAGTAGAGCTTGCCCATAGTGACAAATGAATGTGATGTGGGCAGTGCACAGTGTGTCTGCCACTAGAGCTTGTCCATAGGTAGTGACAAATGAATGTGATGTGGGCAGTGCACAGTGTGTTTGTCAGTAGACACTCACACACACAATTTCTACTCTGTCATGCGGGACTATGATTTATAGGACACTCTTACAAACTTTGTAGGACACTCTCACACACAACTTATATTGTGTCCAGGTCCATGACCCCCTCTTGAGCTTGGTCCAGGTCCATGACTCCCTCTTGAGCTTGGTCCAGGTCCATGTCTCCCTCTTGAGCTTGGTCCAGGTCCATGACCCCCTCTTGAGCTTGGTCCAGGTCCATGACTCCCTCTTGAGCTTGGTCCAATATATTATTTTCTCATATCTTTGTTTATCATTGCACATCATTGTGAGTTAGGATGGCAGGGGTCAGGTGTACAGACAAGAGGCAGGAATAGTGATGGCAGGGGTCAGGTGTACAGACAAGAGGGAGGAATAGTGATGGCAGGGGTCAGGTGTATAGACAAGAGGCAGGAATAGTGATGGCAGGGGTCAGGTGTACAGACAAGAGGGAGGAATAGTGATGGCAGGGGTCAGGTGTACGGACAAGAGGGAGGAATAGTGATGGCAGGGGTCAGGTGTATAGACAAGAGGCAGGAATAGTGATGGCAGGGGTCAGGTGTACAGACAAGAGGGAGGAATAGTGATGGCAGGGGTCAGGTGTACGGACAAGAGGCAGGAATAGTGATGGCAGGGGTCAGGTGTACAGACAAGAGGGAGGAATAGTGATGGCAGGGGTCAGGTGTACAGACAAGAGGGAGGAATAGTGATGGCAGGGGTCAGGTGTATAGGCAAGAGGGAGGAATAGTGATGGCAGGGGTCAGGTGTACAGACAAGAGGCAGGAATAGTGATGGCAGGGGTCAGGTGTATAGACAAGAGGCAGGAATAGTGATGGCAGGGGTCAGGTGTACAGACAAGAGGGAGGAATAGTGATGGCAGGGGTCAGGTGTACGGACAAGAGGCAGGAATAGTGATGGCAGGGGTCAGGTGTACAGACAAGAGGGAGGAATAGTGATGGCAGGGGTAAGGGGTAAGGTGTATAGACAAGAGGCAGGAATAGTGATGGCAGGGGTCAGGTGTATAGACAAGAGGGAGGAATAGTGATGGCAGGGGTCAGGTGTACAGACAAGAGGCAGGAATAGTAATGGCAGGGGTCAGGTGTACAGGCAAGAGGGAGGAATAGTGATGGCAGGGGTCAGGTGTACAGACAAGAGGCAGGAATAGTGATGGCAGGGGTCAGGTGTACAGACAAGAGGGAGGAATAGTGATGGCAGGGGTCAGGTGTACAGACAAGAGGCAGGAATAGTGATGGCAGGGGTCAGGTGTACAGACAAGAGGGAGGAATAGTGATGGCAGGGGTCAGGTGTACAGACAAGAGGCAGGAATAGTGATGGCAGAGGTCAGGTGTATAGACAAGAGGCAGGAATAGTGATGGCAGAGGTCAGGTGTATAGACAAGAGGCAGGAATAGTGATGGCAGGGGTCAGGTGTACAGACAAGAGGGAGGAATAGTGATGGCAGGGGTCAGGTGTACAGACAAGAGGCAGGAATAGTGATGGCAGGGGTCAGGTGTATAGACAAGAGGCAGGAATAGTGATGGCAGGGGTCAGGTGTATAGACAAGAGGGAGGAATAGTGATGGCAGGGGTCAGGTGTATAGACAAGAGGGAGGAATAGTGATGGCAGGGGTCAGGTGTACAGACAAGAGGCAGGAATAGTGATGGCAGGGGTCAGGTGTACAGACAAGAGGGAGGAATAGTGATGGCAGGGGTCAGGTGTACAGACAAGAGGCAGGAATAGTGATGGCAGGGGTCAGGTGTACAGACAAGAGGTGATGGCAGGGGTCAGGTGTATAGACAAGAGGGAGGAATAGTGATGGCAGGGGTCAGGTGTACAGACAAGAGGGAGGAATAGTGATGGCAGAGGTCAGGTGTACAGACAAGAGGCAGGAATAGTGATGGCAGGGGTCAGGTGTACAGACAAGAGGCAGGAATAGTGATGGCAGGGGTCAGGTGTACAGACAAGAGGCAGGAATAGTGATGGCAGGGGTCAGGTGTACAGACAAGAGGGAGGAATAGTGATGGCAGGGGTCAGGTGTACAGACAAAGACAGGAATAGTGATGGCAGGGGTCAGGTGTACAGACAAGAGGGAGGAATAGTGATGGCAGGGGTCAGGTGTACAGACAAGAGGGAGGAATAGTGATGGCAGAGGTCAGGTGTACAGACAAGAGGCAGGAATAGTGATGGCAGGGGTCAGGTGTATAGACAAGAGGCAGGAATAGTGATGACAGGGGTCAGGTGTACAGACAAGAGGGAGGAATAGTGATGGCAGGGGTCAGGTGTACGGACAAGAGGCAGGAATAGTGATGGCAGGGGTCAGGTGTACAGACAAGAGGGAGGAATAGTGATGGCAGGGGTCAGGTGTACGGACAAGAGGCAGGAATAGTGATGGCAGGGGTCAGGTGTACAGACAAGAGGGAGGAATAGTGATGGCAGGGGTCAGGTGTACAGACAAGAGGCAGGAATAGTGATGGCAGGGGTCAGGTGTACGGACAAGAGGGAGGAATAGTGATGGCAGGGGTCGGGTGTACAGACAAGAGGCAGGAATAGTGATGGCAGGGGTCGGGTGTATAGACAAGAGGCAGGAATAGTGATGGCAGGGGTCGGGTGTACAGACAAGAGGCAGGAATAGTGATGGCAGGGGTCAGGTGTACAGACAAGAGGCAGGAATAGTGATGGCAGGGGTCAGGTGTATAGACAAGAGGCAGGGATAGTGATGGCAGGGGTCAGGTGTACAGACAAGAGGCAGGAATAGTGATGGCAGGGGTCAGGTGTACAGACAAGAGGGAGGAATAGTGATGGCAGGGGTCAGGTGTACAGACAAGAGGCAGGAATAGTGATGGCAGGGGTCAGGTGTACAGACAAGAGGGAGGAATAGTGATGGCAGAGGTCAGGTGTACAGACAAGAGGCAGGGATAGTGATGGCAGGGGTCAGGTGTACAGACAAGAGGCAGGAATAGTGATGGCAGGGGTCAGGTGTACAGACAAGAGGTGATGGCAGGGGTCAGGTGTACAGACAAGAGGGAGGAATAGTGATGGCAGGGGTCAGGTGTACAGGCAAGAGGGAGGAATAGTGATGGCAGGGGTCAGGTGTACAGACAAGAGGCAGGAATAGTGATGGCAGGGGTCAGGTGTACAGACAAGAGGGAGGAATAGTGATGGCAGGGGTCAGGTGTACAGACAAGAGGCAGGAATAGTGATGGCAGAGGTCAGGTGTATAGACAAGAGGCAGGAATAGTGATGGCAGAGGTCAGGTGTATAGACAAGAGGCAGGAATAGTGATGGCAGGGGTCAGGTGTACAGACAAGAGGGAGGAATAGTGATGGCAGGGGTCAGGTGTACAGACAAGAGGCAGAAATAGTGATGGCAGGGGTCAGGTGTATAGACAAGAGGCAGGAATAGTGATGGCAGGGGTCAGGTGTACAGACAAGAGGCAGGAATAGTGATGGCAGGGGTCAGGTGTACAGACAAGAGGTGATGGCAGGGGTCAGGTGTACAGACAAGAGGGAGGAATAGTGATGGCAGGGGTCAGGTGTATAGACAAGAGGGAGGAATAGTGATGGCAGGGGTCAGGTGTATAGACAAGAGGGAGGAATAGTGATGGCAGGGGTCAGGTGTACAGACAAGAGGCAGGAATAGTGATGGCAGGGGTCAGGTGTACAGACAAGAGGGAGGAATAGTGATGGCAGGGGTCAGGTGTACAGACAAGAGGCAGGAATAGTGATGGCAGGGGTCAGGTGTACAGACAAGAGGTGATGGCAGGGGTCAGGTGTATAGACAAGAGGGAGGAATAGTGATGGCAGGGGTCAGGTGTACAGACAAGAGGGAGGAATAGTGATGGCAGAGGTCAGGTGTACAGACAAGAGGCAGGAATAGTGATGGCAGGGGTCAGGTGTACAGACAAGAGGCAGGAATAGTGATGGCAGGGGTCAGGTGTACAGACAAGAGGGAGGAATAGTGATGGCAGGGGTCAGGTGTACAGACAAAGACAGGAATAGTGATGGCAGGGGTCAGGTGTATAGACAAGAGGCAGGAATAGTGATGACAGGGGTCAGGTGTACAGACAAGAGGGAGGAATAGTGATGGCAGAGGTCAGGTGTACAGACAAGAGGCAGGAATAGTGATGGCAGGGGTCAGGTGTATAGACAAGAGGCAGGAATAGTGATGACAGGGGTCAGGTGTACAGACAAGAGGGAGGAATAGTGATGGCAGGGGTCAGGTGTACGGACAAGAGGCAGGAATAGTGATGGCAGGGGTCAGGTGTATAGGCAAGAGGGAGGAATAGTGATGGCAGGGGTCAGGTGTACAGACAAGAGGGAGGAATAGTGATGGCAGAGGTCAGGTGTACAGACAAGAGGCAGGAATAGTGATGGCAGGGGTCAGGTGTATAGACAAGAGGCAGGAATAGTGATGACAGGGGTCAGGTGTACAGACAAGAGGGAGGAATAGTGATGGCAGGGGTCAGGTGTACGGACAAGAGGCAGGAATAGTGATGGCAGGGGTCAGGTGTACAGACAAGAGGGAGGAATAGTGATGGCAGGGGTCAGGTGTACGGACAAGAGGCAGGAATAGTGATGGCAGGGGTCAGGTGTACAGACAAGAGGGAGGAATAGTGATGGCAGGGGTCAGGTGTACAGACAAGAGGCAGGAATAGTGATGGCAGGGGTCAGGTGTACGGACAAAAGGGAGGAATAGTGATGGCAGGGGTCGGGTGTACAGACAAGAGGCAGGAATAGTGATGGCAGGGGTCGGGTGTATAGACAAGAGGCAGGAATAGTGATGGCAGGGGTCGGGTGTACAGACAAGAGGCAGGAATAGTGATGGCAGGGGTCAGGTGTACAGACAAGAGGCAGGAATAGTGATGGCAGGGGTCAGGTGTATAGACAAGAGGCAGGGATAGTGATGGCAGGGGTCAGGTGTACAGACAAGAGGCAGGAATAGTGATGGCAGGGGTCAGGTGTACAGACAAGAGGGAGGAATAGTGATGGCAGGGGTCAGGTGTACAGACAAGAGGCAGGAATAGTGATGGCAGGGGTCAGGTGTACAGACAAGAGGGAGGAATAGTGATGGCAGAGGTCAGGTGTACAGACAAGAGGCAGGGATAGTGATGGCAGGGGTCAGGTGTACAGACAAGAGGCAGGAAAAGTGATGGCAGGGGTCAGGTGTACAGACAAGAGGTGATGGCAGGGGTCAGGTGTACAGACAAGAGGGAGGAATAGTGATGGCAGGGGTCAGGTGTACAGACAAGAGGGAGGAATAGTGATGGCAGGGGTCAGGTGTATAGACAAGAGGCAGGAATAGTGATGGCAGGGGTCAGGTGTACAGACAAGAGGGAGGAATAGTGATGGCAGGGGTCAGGTGTACAGACAAGAGGGAGGAATAATGATGGCTGGGGTCGGGTGTACAGACAAGAGGGAGGAATAGTGATGGCAGGGGTCAGGTGTACAGACAAGAGGGAGGAATAGTGATGGCAGGGGTCAGGTGTATAGACAAGAGGCAGGAATAGTGATGGCAGGGGTCAGGTGTGCAGACAAGAGGCAGGAATAGTGATGGCAGGGGTCAGGTGTACAGACAAGAGGCAGGAATAATGATGGCTGGGGTCGGGTGTACAGACAAGAGGTAGGAATAGTGATGGCAGGGGTCAGGTGTACAGACAAGAGGGAGGAATAGTGATGGCAGGGGTCAGGTGTATAGACAAGAGGCAGGAATAGTGATGGCAGGGGTCAGGTGTACAGACAAGAGGGAGGAATAGTGATGGCAGGGGTCAGGTGTACAGACAAGAGGGAGGAATAGTGATGGCAGGGGTCAGGTGTACAGACAAGAGGCCGGAATAGTGATGGCAGGGGTCAGGTGTATAGACAAGGGGCAGGAATAATGTATAATGGCTTCAATCTACACTCAGCTGAGGGTCCTGCCTTGGCCACCTACATGTAGGCCAGCTCCTTTAAATAGGCTACTGGCCAGAGATCCCAGTATTCCCTTATAAGGTAATATGCATACTAATTAGGCATGTATGCCACAGTGGTTATTTCTGCGTTCTAGTGTGTAATGTTCGCACTTGTGATGGTTGTAGTAGTGTTCTCCATGGATTGCAGATCCCCAACACACATAATAGTGTTTTGGCGTAAACTAGGATAATTATTGTGCATTTCTGTGTAATTAAATATGTGTAGTTATTGATGAAGGCGAGAGCATCTAGCTGAAATGTCTGAGTGAATAAATGATTACTGAGACAATCATTACATATGTGCAGTTGTGATATTTTTGGGGTAAACCACTGGCAGTTGTGGGACTGGCATTCTGTAGGAGCATCTGCAACAATAGAGAAGACAGCTACGAACATGTTATTCTCAAGTAGGAACCTCGGTTGGATTAGCGCTGGAAGGGAGGTTACTGTCACCTGAGCACTTGATGAGCTCCAACTTTGAGTGATTGTGGCTAGTGCCAGCCAAGCTTGGGTGAGATACTTGTCTCTGTTGAAGGCGTGGTTTTGCAATCCTGCTGAGCTTGCGCATTCCTTGCCGAGTCATTGTGCTTGGCAAAGATGGTGCTGACTGTGGCGCAGAATTGCAGTTTAGTCTACAATCGGTACATCTTCAGTTCATAAGTCAACAGCCTAGCTCAGCAGTCTAGCTACGTAACTAAGTCATAGATCCTGGAGTGCACAACATGCTCTAGCTAGTCACTATACAAGAAGCTCTAGGATCTATGGCTACTCACTATCATCTACAAGAAGCTCTAGGATCTATGGCCACTCACTATCATCTACAAGAAGCTCTAGGATCTATGGCTACTCACTATCATCTACAAGAAGCTCTAGGATCTATGGCTACTCACTATCATCTACAAGAAGCTCTAGGATGGCTACTCACTATCATCTACAAGAAGCTCCAGGATCTATGGCTACTCACTATCATCTACATGAAGCTCTAGGATCTATGGCTACTCACTATCATCTACATGAAGCTCTAGGATCTATGGCTACTCACTATCATCTACATGAAGCTCTAGGATCTATGGCTACTCACTATCATCTACAAGAAGCTCTAGGATCTATGGCTACTCACTATCATCTACAAGAAGCTCTAGGATCTATGGCTACTCACTATCATCTACAAGAAGTTCTAGGATCTATGGCTACTCACATAAGACAAAATGGCCACCATTTTGTCTTATGCAAATGAGGTGCATAACATCAAACTGAAGCCTGGAAACCACAGAATCAGACTCTGGTTAAAAGCTACGTGCTCACTTTTACCCTGAGGCGCGCCTTAAAGTAGTTTTGGCCTGAATTAATTATTTGCTACCAGTCTATATATGGAATAGCTAGCATGACCCACTCTGCCTATTTATAGAATTAGCACACATTCTGCTACTAACTAGCCCGTTGCTATGGTTTCTGATATTGGGGTGCAGTGCATCACATGAACTTTGAACTAATTGATGAGTGAATGAGTGAGGGAAGGAATAATTGACTCTCAGAATGCCAGTAGCACGGTTAATTTATTTGGGTCCATCTGGCGCTTGTTGTGCTCAATTATGTAAAATTGTGTAAGAAATAATAATTATTATTATTGCGGTGGGCGCAGGTTCTCTGCCTGAACCATAACCGGGTGGAGCACTTGCTCCCTTCAACGTGCACCAGGGAAGCCTCTCGCTGCTACCTCCAGCATCTACAAGTCTTACACCTTGCATGCAATGGCATTGCTAACCTTCCCCAACTTCATCTGGAGTGTCTCCCTTCCCTGCAAGCCCTCTTCCTCCAAGGTAGCACTCATAGAGCACCTGCATATTATTATATATATATAAACACAAGGACTCAGGCATGTTAATCTGTATTATCATTTTAGGCAATGACATATCTCATGTTGAGGGTTTGGAGGGTTTGTACAACCTCATAGAGCTAGTGTTGGATTGCAATAAGATCAAGGTATGTCTCTGCTATCAATATTGAACAGGAGTGTCTAACTATAGGACTGTATCTGTCTATATGTATGTATGTATGAATGCTATGCACAATTGAACTTCGCCTATGGAATTTGATGGATGTATGGGTGGTTTTAGTCAACCTGTGGTCAGCATTTGGACTGGAAGCTATATCATCGTATGGCACAGCACTTGGTTTTGTCAGCCAGTTGGCCATTTTCTTAAAATACGAATATACAAGTGTATCTCTTTTCAAGTTCACGATGATAGCAATGCAATGCAAGATGACAATATTGCCAGTTAGCTACTTGACACCTCACCTAAGGTAATTGCTAAGGTAGTAAACTCCAAGCCTGCCTTGAATTCCTCACTAAGGTAGTAAACTCCAAGTATGCCTTGTTACTCACTAATGTAATAAACTCCAAGCATTTGAATTAAGGTAGTAAACTCCAAGTGTGCCTTGAATTCCCCACTAAGGTAGTGAACTCCAAGCCTGTCTTGAATTCCTCGCTAAGGTAGTAAACTCCAAGCCTGCCTTGAATTCCTCACTAAGGTAGTAAACTCCAAGTGTGCCTTGAATTCCTCGCTAAGGTAGTAAACTCCAAGCATTTGAATTCCTCTCTAAGGTAGTAAACTCCAAGCGTTTTAATTCCTCGCTAAGGTAGTAAACTCCAAGTGTGCCTTGAATTCCTCACTAAGGTAGTAAACTCCAAGCGTTTTAATTCCTCGCTAAGGTAGTAAACTCCAAGTGTGCCTTGAATTCCTCGCTAAGGTAGTAAATTCCAAGCCTGCCTTGAATTCCTCGCTAAGTTAGTAAACTCCAAGCCTGCCTTGAATTCCTCGCTAAGGTAGTAAACTATGCAAGTATGCCTTGACTTCCTCGCTAAGGTAGTAAACTCCAAGCCTGCCTTGAATTGCTCGCTAAGGTAGTAAACTCCAAGCATTTGAATTCCTCGCTAAGGTAGTAAACTCCAAGTGTGCCTTGAATTCCTTGCTGAGGCAGTAAACTCCAAGCGTTTTAATTCCTCGCTAAGGTATTAAACTCCAAGTGTGCCTTGAATTCCCCGCTAAAGTAGTGAACTCCAAGCCTGTCTTGAATTCCTTGCTAAGGTAGTAAACTTCAAGTGTGCCTTGAATTCCTCTCTAAGGTAGTAAACTCCAAGCCTGCCTTGAATTCCTCGCTGAGGTAGTAAATTCCAAGCCTGCCTTGAATTCCTCGCTAAGGTAGTAAAACTATGCAAGTATGCCTTGACTTCCTCGCTAAGGTAGTAAACTCCAAGTGTGCCGTGAATTCCTTGCTAAGTTAGTGTGAACTCCCAAGCCTGTCTTGAATTCCTCGCTAAGGTAGTAAACTCCAAGTGACTTGAATTCCTCACTAAGGTAGTAAACTCCAAGTATGCCTTGAAATCCTCGCTAAGGTAGTGAACTCTAAGCATGCCTTGAATTCCTCGCTAAGTTAGTAAACTCCAAGCCTGCCTTGAATTCCTCGCTAAGGTAGTAAACTCCAAGCCTACCTTGACTTCCTCGCTAAGGTAGTAAACTCCAAGTATGCAAGGTTTATTATGTTTCCCTTTTTGCACATGCCAAACTCAAGCAAATCAAAAACACTTTAGCACCAGAAGACTCTCAATGCACACCCACGACTGCTCTGGTTCTCCAGTGCACGATAAAGTGGCTGGTAAGGACAAGTCCTGCTCTGGTTCTCCAGTAGTGCACGATAAACTGGTTGGTAAGGATCAGCACTGGATTTGTCGATGATGCTATAAAATTTCCGCACATGCCGTATGATGAGCAGAATGAAGCTCTGCTCTTTGGCTAGTCTCGCTGCTGGGAAACTATGTCCTTGAAGGAGGCTGTAGCTGACCCTACAGTCAATAATAACAACAAGACATGGCATGTTCTGAAGAGTGGAGTGGACCAGAACAGCAAACAAGTAACTCAAGTATTACACACTTAACAACAAACAAGTTACTCAAGTATTATACACTTAACAACAAACAAGTTAGTCAAGTAGTACATACTTAAACAACAAACTAGTTAGTCAAGTATTACACACTTGATCAACAAATAAGTTAGTCAAGTATTACACACTTGATCAACAAACAAGTTAGCAAGTATTACACAGACAGCGAACAAGTTAGTCAAGTATTACACACTTGATCAACAAACAAGTTAGTCAAGTATTACATACTTGATCAACAAACAAGTTAGTCAAGTAATACACACTTGATCAACAAACAAGTTAGTCAAGTATTACACACTTGATCAACAAACAAGTTAGTCAAGTATAACATACTTAAACAACAAACAAGTTAGTCAAGTATTACATACTTAAACAACAACAAGTTAGTCAAGTATTACACACTTGATCAACAAACAAGTTAGTCAAGTATTACATACTTGATCAACAAACAAGTTAGTCAAGTATAACATACTTAAACAACAAACAAGTTAGTCAAGTATTACATACTTAAACAACAAACAAGTATTACACACTTGATCAACAAACAAGTTAGTCAAGTAATACACACTTGATCAACAAACAAGTTAGTCAAGTATTACACACTTGATCAACAAACAAGTTAGTCAAGTATTACATACTTAAACAACAAACAAGTTAGTCAAGTATTACACACTTGATCAACAAACAAGTTAGTCAAGTATTACATACTTAAACAACAAACAAGTATTACACACTTGATCAACAAACAAGTTAGTCAAGTAATACACACTTGATCAACAAACAAGTTAGTCAAGTATTACACACTTGATCAACAAACAAGTTAGTCAAGTATTACATACTTAAATAACAAACAAGTTAGTCAAGTATTACACACTTGATCAACAACAAACACACAAACAAAACAACTTGAAATGAGAATAGAGAAGTTGTTTTAAAAGATGTATTGCTGATGAGGAAACAAGAATGTACCTGTGCAGGCCAGACAAGTTTTGACCAGTACAGCTATATACAATATTAAATGGTAAAGGGTCATCTAACTGTTTGTAGTCTACATGGGTACATCTTGTTCCTTTATTTCTAACAGGTAAATAAAAGTGTTGCATATATACATGGACCATATTTGTGGGTAAGCAGAAATAGGCTCTGCTGGATAAAGTGTGTATGGAATGACTTCAACAAGGAATGTGATGTGCACAAGCTGTCCTCTTCTAGGCTCTTCAAGAACACTCTCTTGATGGACTACACAATCTGAAGGAACTTCACTTAGAAGAGAATAGACTGAAGAGTCTCTCCCACATCTCATGTCTCCAATTGGAACGTCTCTATCTTGGGCTCAATCGTATCTACGACTTCGCTGAATTAGAAAAACTCAAAAACTTGCAGAGAATTGTGGAACTTTCAATTATCAACAACCCTGTGAGCCACTTAACATGACTTAAAGTGTGTGTGTAGTGCTGTTGGACCTGCTACTACTACCTCATGTGTGTCTGATTGGTGACCCACAGGTATCACGCAGACTGCAACATCGTCTAGTGCTAGTACACCAGCACCCCTCACTCCTCGCACTGGATGGCACCCTGGTGACATCAGAGGAGGCACAAGTTGCAGATGACGCTTATTGTGTGGAAGAAAGGGTAAGTCATTACATTTCTAGTGCACACACTCATGAAGTCATTACATTTCTAGTACACATACTCATGAAGTCATTACATTTCTAGTGCACATACTCATGAAGTCATTACATTTCTAGTACACATACTCATGAAGTCATTACATTTCTAGTGCACATACTCATGAAGTCATTACATTTCTAGTGCACATACTCATGAAGTCATTACATTTCTAGATGCACATACTCACGAAGTCATTACATTTCTAGTGCACATACTCACGAAGTCATTACATTTCTAGTGCACATACTCATGAAGTCATTACATTTCTAGTGCACATACTCATGAAGTCATTACATTTCTAGTGTACATACTCATGAAGTCATTACATTTCTAGTGTACATACTCCTGAAGTCATTACATTTCTAGTGCACATACTCATGAAGTCATTACATTTCTAGTGTACATACTCATGAAGTCATTACATTTCTAGTGCACATACTCATGAAGTCATTATATTTCTAGTGTACATACTCATGAAGTCATTACATTTCTAGTGTACATACTCATGAATTCATTACATTTCTAGTGTACATACTCATGAAGTTATTACATTTCTAGTGCACATACTCATGAAGTCATTACATTTCTAGATGCACATACTCATGAAGTCATTACATTTCTAGTGTACATACTCATGAATTCATTACATTTCTAGTACACATACTCATGAAGTCATTACATTTCTAGTGTACATACTCATGAAGTCATTACATTTCTAGTGTACATACTCATGAAGTCATTACATTTCTAGTGTACATACTCATGAAGTCATTACATTTCTAGTGCACATACTCATGAAGTCATTACATTTCTAGTGCACATACTCATGAAGTCATTACATTTCTAGTGTACATACTCATGAATTCATTACATTTCTAGTACACATACTCATGAAGTCATTACATTTCTAGTGTACATACTCATGAAGTCATTACATTTCTAGTGTACATACTCATGAAGTCATTACATTTCTAGTGTACATACTCATGAAGTCATTACATTTCTAGTGCACACACTCATGAAGTCATTACATTTCTAGTGCACATACTCATGAAGTCATTACATTTCTAGTGCACATCCTCATGAAGTCATTACATTTCTAGAGTACATACTCATGAAGTCATTACATTTCTAGATGCACATACTCATGAATCATTACATTTCTAGTGTACATACTCATGAAGTCATTACATTTCTAGATGCACATACTCATGAAGTCATTACATTTCTAGTGTACATACTCATGAAGTCATTACATTTCTTGTGCCTACACTCATGAAGTCATTACATTTCTAGTGCACATACTCATGAAGTCATTACATTTCTAGTGCACATACTCATGAAGTCATTACATTTCTAGTGCACATACTCATAAAGTCATTACATTTCTAGTGTACATACTCATGATGTCATTACATTTCTGGTACACACACTCATGCAGTCATTACATTTCGAGTGCACATACTCATGAAGTCATTACATTTCTAGTGTACATACTCATGAAGTCATTACATTTCTAGATGCACATACTCATGAAGTCATTACATTTCTATTGTACATACTCATGAATTCATTACATTTCTAGTGCACACACTCATGAAGTCATTACATTTCTAGTGCACATACTCATGAAGTCATTACATTTCTAGTGCACATACTCATGAAGTCATTACATTTCTAGTGCACATACTCATGAAGTCATTACATTTCTAGTGCACATACTCATGAAGTCATTACATTTCTAGTGCACATACTCACGAAGTCATTACATTTCTAGTGCACATACTCACGAAGTCATTACATTTCTAGTGCACATACTCATGAAGTCATTACATTTCTAGTGCACATACTCATGAAGTCATTACATTTCTAGTGTACATACTCATGAAGTCATTACATTTCTAGTGTACATACTCCTGAAGTCATTACATTTCTAGTGCACATACTCATGAAGTCATTACATTTCTAGTGTACATACTCATGAAGTCATTACATTTCTAGTGCACATACTCATGAAGTCATTATATTTCTAGTGTACATACTCATGAAGTCATTACATTTCTAGTGTACATACTCATGAATTCATTACATTTCTAGTGTACATACTCATGAAGTTATTACATTTCTAGTGCACATACTCATGAAGTCATTACATTTCTAGATGCACATACTCATGAAGTCATTACATTTCTAGTGTACATACTCATGAATTCATTACATTTCTAGTACACATACTCATGAAGTCATTACATTTCTAGTGTACATACTCATGAAGTCATTACATTTCTAGTGTACATACTCATGAAGTCATTACATTTCTAGTGTACATACTCATGAAGTCATTACATTTCTAGTGCACATACTCATGAAGTCATTACATTTCTAGTGCACATACTCATGAAGTCATTACATTTCTAGTGCACATACTCATGAAGTCATTACATTTCTAGTGTACATACTCATGAAGTCATTACATTTCTAGTGCACATACTCATGAAGACATTACATTTCTAGTGTACATACTCATGAAGTCATTACATTTCTAGTATACATACTCATGAAGTCATTACATTTCTAGTGCACATACTCATGAAGTCATTACATTTCTAGTGCACATACTCATGAAGTCATTACATTTCTAGTGTACATACTCATGAATTCATTACATTTCTAGTACACATACTCATGAAGTCATTACATTTCTAGTGTACATACTCATGAAGTCATTACATTTCTAGTGCACATACTCATGAAGTCATTACATTTCTACTGTACATACTCATGAAGTCATTACATTTCTAGTGCACACACTCATGAAGTCATTACATTTCTAGTGCACATACTCATGAAGTCATTACATTTCTAGTGCACATACTCTTGAAGTCATTACATTTCTAGTGCATGTACTCATAAAGTCATTACATTTCTAGTGCACATACTCATGAAGTCATTACATTTCTAGTGCACATACTCATGAAGTTATTACATTTCTAGTGTACATACTCATGAAGTCATTACATTTCTAGTGCACACACTCATGAAGTCATTACATTTCTAGTGCACATACTCATGAAGTCATTACATTTCTAGTGCACATCCTCATGAAGTCATTACATTTCTAGAGTACATACTCATGAAGTCATTACATTTCTAGATGCACATACTCATGAAGTCATTACATTTCTAGTGTACATACTCATGAAGTCATTACATTTCTAGATGCACATACTCATGAAGTCATTACATTTCTAGTGTACATACTCATGAAGTCATTACATTTCTTGTGCCTACACTCATGAAGTCATTACATTTCTAGTGCACATACTCATGAAGTCATTACATTTCTAGTGCACATACTCATGAAGTCATTACATTTCTAGTGCACATACTCATGAAGTCATTACATTTCTAGTGTACATACTCATGATGTCATTACATTTCTGGTACACACACTCATGCAGTCATTACATTTCGAGTGCACATACTCATGAAGTCATTACATTTCTAGTGCACGTACTCATGAAGTCATTACATTTCTAGTGCACATACTCATGAAGTCATTACATTTCTAGTGCACATACTCATGAAGTCATTACATTTCTAGTGCACATACTCATGAATTCATTACATTTCTAGTGCACATACTCATGAAGACATTACATTTCTAGTGTACATACTCATGAAGTCATTACATTTCTAGTGTACATACTCATGAAGTCATTACATTTCTAGTGCACATACTCATGAAGTCATTACATTTCTAGTGTACATACTCATGAAGTCATTACATTTCTAGTGCACATACTCATGAAGTCATTACATTTCTAGTGTACATACTCATGAAGTCATTACATTTCTAGATGCACATACTCATGAAGTCATTACATTTCTAGTGTACATACTCATGAAGTCATTACATTTCTTGTGCCTACACTCATGAAGTCATTACATTTCTAGTGCACATACTCATGAAGTCATTACATTTCTAGTGCACATACTCATGAAGTCATTACATTTCTACTGTACATACTCATGAAGTCATTACATTTCTAGTGCACACACTCATGAAGTCATTACATTTCTAGTGCACATACTCATGAAGTCATTACATTTCTAGTGCACATACTCTTGAAGTCATTACATTTCTAGTGCATGTACTCATAAAGTCATTACATTTCTAGTGCACATACTCATGAAGTCATTACATTTCTAGTGCACATACTCATGAAGTTATTACATTTCTAGTGTACATACTCATGAAGTCATTACATTTCTAGTGCACACACTCATGAAGTCATTACATTTCTAGTGCACATACTCATGAAGTCATTACATTTCTAGTGCACATCCTCATGAAGTCATTACATTTCTAGAGTACATACTCATGAAGTCATTACATTTCTAGATGCACATACTCATGAAGTCATTACATTTCTAGTGTACATACTCATGAAGTCATTACATTTCTAGATGCACATACTCATGAAGTCATTACATTTCTAGTGTACATACTCATGAAGTTATTACATTTCTAGTGCACATACTCATGAAGTCATTACATTTCTAGATGCACATACTCATGGAGTCATTACATTTCTAGTGTACATACTCATGAATTCATTTCATTTCTAGTACACATACTCATGAAGTCATTACATTTCTAGTGTACATACTCATGAAGTCATTACATTTCTAGTGTACATACTCATGAAGTCATTACATTTCTAGTGTACATACTCATGAAGTCATTACATTTCTAGTGCACATACTCATGAAGTCATTACATTTCTAGTGCACATACTCATGAAGTCATTACATTTCTAGTGTACATACTCATGAAGTCATTACATTTCTAGTGCACATACTCATGAAGTCGTTACTTTTCTAGTGCACATACTCATGAATTCATTACATTTCTATTCATTACATTTCTAGTGCACATACTCATGAAGACATTACATTTCTAGTGTACATACTCATGAAGTCATTACATTTCTAGTGTACATACTCATGAAGTCATTACATTTCTAGTGCACATACTCATGAAGTCATTACATTTCTAGTGTACATACTCATGAAGTCATTACATTTCTAGTGCACATACTCATGAAGTCATTACATTTCTAGTACACATACTCATGAAGTCATTACATTTCTAGTGTACATACTCATGAAGTCATTACATTTCTAGTGTACATACTCATGAAGTTATTACATTTTTAGTGCACATACTCATGAAGTCATTACATTTCTAGTGCACATACTCATGAAGTCGTTACATTTCTAGATGCACATACTCATGAAGTCATTACATTTCTAGTGCACATACTCATGAAGTCATTACATTTCTAGTGTACATACTCATGAAGTCATTACATTTCTAGATGCACATACTCATGAAGTCATTACATTTCTATTGTACATACTCATGAATTCATTACATTTCTAGTGCACACACTCATGAAGTCATTACATTTCTAGTGCACATACTCATGAAGTCATTACATTTCTAGTGCACATACTCATGAAGTCATTACATTTCTAGTGCACATACTCATGAAGTCATTACATTTCTAGTGCACATACTCATGAAGTCATTACATTTCTAGTGCACATACTCACGAAGTCATTACATTTCTAGTGCACATACTCACGAAGTCATTACATTTCTAGTGCACATACTCATGAAGTCATTACATTTCTAGTGCACATACTCATGAAGTCATTACATTTCTAGTGTACATACTCTTGAAGTCATTACATTTCTAGTGTACATACTCCTGAAGTCATTACATTTCTAGTGCACATACTCATGAAGTCATTACATTTCTAGTGTACATACTCATGAAGTCATTACATTTCTAGTGCACATACTCATGAAGTCATTATATTTCTAGTGTACATACTCATGAAGTCATTACATTTCTAGTGTACATACTCATGAATTCATTACATTTCTAGTGTACATACTCATGAAGTTATTCCATTTCTAGTGCACATACTCATGAAGTCATTACATTTCTAGATGCACATACTCATGAAGTCATTACATTTCTAGTGTACATACTCATGAATTCATTACATTTCTAGTACACATACTCATGAAGTCATTACATTTCTAGTGTACATACTCATGAAGTCATTACATTTCTAGTGTACATACTCATGAAGTCATTACATTTCTAGTGTACATACTCATGAAGTCATTACATTTCTAGTGCACATACTCATGAAGTCATTACATTTCTAGTGCACATACTCATGAAGTCATTACATTTCTAGTGTACATACTCATGAATTCATTACATTTCTAGTACACATACTCATGAAGTCATTACATTTCTAGTGTACATACTCATGAAGTCATTACATTTCTAGTGCACATACTCATGAAGTCATTACTTTTCTAGTGCACATACTCATGAATTCATTACATTTCTATTCATTACATTTCTAGTGCACATACTCATGAAGACATTACATTTCTAGTGTACATATTCATGAAGTCATTACATTTCTAGTGTACATACTCATGAAGTCATTACATTTCTAGTGCACATACTCATGAAGTCATTACATTTCTAGTGTACATACTCATGAAGTCATTACATTTCTAGTGCACATACTCATGAAGTCATTACATTTCTAGTACACATACTCATGAAGTCATTACATTTCTAGTGTACATACTCATGAAGTCATTACATTTCTAGTGTACATACTCATGAAGTTATTACATTTTTAGTGCACATACTCATGAAGTCATTACATTTCTAGTGCACATACTCATGAAGTCGTTACATTTCTAGATGCACATACTCATGAAGTCATTACATTTCTAGTGCACATACTCATGAAGTCATTACATTTCTAGTGTACATACTCATGAAGTCATTACATTTCTAGATGCACATACTCATGAAGTCATTACATTTCTATTGTACATACTCATGAATTCATTACATTTCTAGTGCACACACTCATGAAGTCATTACATTTCTAGTGCACATACTCATGAAGTCATTACATTTCTAGTGCACATACTCATGAAGTCATTACATTTCTAGTGCACATACTCATGAAGTCATTACATTTCTAGTGCACATACTCATGAAGTCATTACATTTCTAGTGCACATACTCACGAAGTCATTACATTTCTAGTGCACATACTCACGAAGTCATTACATTTCTAGTGCACATACTCATGAAGTCATTACATTTCTAGTGCACATACTCATGAAGTCATTACATTTCTAGTGTACATACTCATGAAGTCATTACATTTCTAGTGTACATACTCCTGAAGTCATTACATTTCTAGTGCACATACTCATGAAGTCATTACATTTCTAGTGTACATACTCATGAAGTCATTACATTTCTAGTGCACATACTCATGAAGTCATTATATTTCTAGTGTACATACTCATGAAGTCATTACATTTCTAGTGTACATACTCATGAATTCATTACATTTCTAGTGTACATACTCATGAAGTTATTACATTTCTAGTGCACATACTCATGAAGTCATTACATTTCTAGATGCACATACTCATGAAGTCATTACATTTCTAGTGTACATACTCATGAATTCATTACATTTCTAGTACACATACTCATGAAGTCATTACATTTCTAGTGTACATACTCATGAAGTCATTACATTTCTAGTGTACATACTCATGAAGTCATTACATTTCTAGTGTACATACTCATGAAGTCATTACATTTCTAGTGCACATACTCATGAAGTCATTACATTTCTAGTGCACATACTCATGAAGTCATTACATTTCTAGTGTACATACTCATGAATTCATTACATTTCTAGTACACATACTCATGAAGTCATTACATTTCTAGTGTACATACTCATGAAGTCATTACATTTCTAGTGTACATACTCATGAAGTCATTACATTTCTAGTGTACATACTCATGAAGTCATTACATTTCTAGTGCACACACTCATGAAGTCATTACATTTCTAGTGCACATACTCATGAAGTCATTACATTTCTAGTGCACATCCTCATGAAGTCATTACATTTCTAGAGTACATACTCATGAAGTCATTACATTTCTAGATGCACATACTCATGAATCATTACATTTCTAGTGTACATACTCATGAAGTCATTACATTTCTAGATGCACATACTCATGAAGTCATTACATTTCTAGTGTACATACTCATGAAGTCATTACATTTCTTGTGCCTACACTCATGAAGTCATTACATTTCTAGTGCACATACTCATGAAGTCATTACATTTCTAGTGCACATACTCATGAAGTCATTACATTTCTAGTGCACATACTCATGAAGTCATTACATTTCTAGTGTACATACTCATGATGTCATTACATTTCTGGTACACACACTCATGCAGTCATTACATTTCGAGTGCACATACTCATGAAGTCATTACATTTCTAGTGCACGTACTCATGAAGTCATTACATTTCTAGTGCACATACTCATGAAGTCATTACATTTCTAGTGCACATACTCATGAAGTCATTACATTTCTAGTGCACATACTCATGAATTCATTACATTTCTAGTGCACATACTCATGAAGACATTACATTTCTAGTGTACATACTCATGAAGTCATTACATTTCTAGTGTACATACTCATGAAGTCATTACATTTCTAGTGCACATACTCATGAAGTCATTACATTTCTAGTGTACATACTCATGAAGTCATTACATTTCTAGTGCACATACTCATGAAGTCATTACATTTCTAGTACACATACTCATGAAGTCATTACATTTCTAGTGTACATACTCATGAAGTCATTACATCTCTAGTGTACATACTCATGAAGTCATTACATTTTTAGTGCACATACTCATGAAGTCATTACATTTCTAGTGCACATACTCATGAAGTCATTACATTTCTAGATGCACATACTCATGAAGTCATTACATTTCTAGTGCACATACTCATGAAGTCATTACATTTCTAGTGCACATACTCATGAATTCATTACATTTCTAGTGCACATACTCATGAAGACATTACATTTCTAGTGTACATACTCATGAAGTCATTACATTTCTAGTGTACATACTCATGAAGTCATTACATTTCTAGTGCACATACTCATGAAGTCATTACATTTCTAGTGTACATACTCATGAAGTCATTACATTTCTAGTGCACATACTCATGAAGTCATTACATTTCTATTACACATACTCATGAAATCATTACATTTCTAGTGTACATACTCATGAAGTCATTACATTTCTAGTGTACATACTCATGAAGTCATTACATTTCTAGTGCACATACTCATGAAGTCATTACATTTCTAGTGCACATACTCATGAAGTCATTACATTTCTAGTGCACATACTCATGAAGTCATTACATTTCTAGTGTACATACTCATGAAGTCATTACATTTCTAGTGTACATACTCATGAAGTCATTACATTTCTAGTGCACATACTCATGAAGTCATTACATTTCTAGTGTACATACTCATGAAGTCATTACATTTCTAGTGTACATACTCATGAAGTCATTACATTTCTAGATGCACACACTCATGAAGTCATTACATTTCTAGTGTACATACTCATGAAGTCATTACATTTCTAGTGCACATACTCATGAAGTCATTACATTTCTAGTGTACATACTCATGAATTCATTACATTTCTAGTGTACATACTCATGAAGTTATTACATTTCTAGTGTACATACTCATGAAGTCATTACATTTCTAGTGTACATACTCATGAATTCATTACATTTCTAGTGTACATACTCATGAAGTTATTACATTTCTAGTGCACATACTCATGAAGTCATTACATTTCTAGATGTACATACTCATGAAGTCATTACATTTCTAGTGTACATACTCATGAATTCATTACATTTCTAGTACACATACTCATGAAGTCATTACATTTCTAGTGTACATACTCATGAAGTCATTACATTTCTAGTGTACATACTCATGAAGTCATTACATTTCTAGTGTACATACTCATGAAGTCATTACATTTCTAGTGCACATACTCATGAAGTCATTACATTTCTAGTGCACATACTCATGAAGTCATTACATTTCTAGTGTACATACTCATGAAGTCATTACATTTCTAGATGCACACACTCATGAAGTCATTACATTTCTAGTGTACATACTCATGAAGTCATTACATTTCTAGTGCACATACTCATGAAGTCATTAAATTTCTAGTGTACATACTCATGAATTCATTACATTTCTAGTGTACATACTCATGAAGTTATTACATTTCTAGTGTACATACTCATGAAGTCATTACATTTCTAGTGTACATACTCATGAATTCATTACATTTCTAGTGTACATACTCATGAAGTTATTACATTTCTAGTGCACATACTCATGAAGTCATTACATTTCTAGATGCACATACTCATGGAGTCATTACATTTCTAGTGTACATACTCATGAATTCATTTCATTTCTAGTACACATACTCATGAAGTCATTACATTTCTAGTGTACATACTCATGAAGTCATTACATTTCTAGTGTACATACTCATGAAGTCATTACATTTCTAGTGTACATACTCATGAAGTCATTACATTTCTAGTGCACATACTCATGAAGTCATTACATTTCTAGTGCACATACTCATGAAGTCATTACATTTCTAGTGTACATACTCATGAAGTCATTACATTTCTAGTGCACATACTCATGAAGTCATTACTTTTCTAGTGCACATACTCATGAATTCATTACATTTCTATTCATTACATTTCTAGTGCACATACTCATGAAGACATTACATTTCTAGTGTACATACTCATGAAGTCATTACATTTCTAGTGTACATACTCATGAAGTCATTACATTTCTAGTGCACATACTCATGAAGTCATTACATTTCTAGTGTACATACTCATGAAGTCATTACATTTCTAGTGCACATACTCATGAAGTCATTACATTTCTAGTACACATACTCATGAAGTCATTACATTTCTAGTGTACATACTCATGAAGTCATTACATTTCTAGTGTACATACTCATGAAGTTATTACATTTTTAGTGCACATACTCATGAAGTCATTACATTTCTAGTGCACATACTCATGAAGTCGTTACATTTCTAGATGCACATACTCATGAAGTCATTACATTTCTAGTGCACATACTCATGAAGTCATTACATTTCTAGTGTACATACTCATGAAGTCATTACATTTCTAGATGCACATACTCATGAAGTCATTACATTTCTATTGTACATACTCATGAATTCATTACATTTCTAGTGCACACACTCATGAAGTCATTACATTTCTAGTGCACATACTCATGAAGTCATTACATTTCTAGTGCACATACTCATGAAGTCATTACATTTCTAGTGCACATACTCATGAAGTCATTACATTTCTAGTGCACATACTCATGAAGTCATTACATTTCTAGTGCACATACTCACGAAGTCATTACATTTCTAGTGCACATACTCACGAAGTCATTACATTTCTAGTGCACATACTCATGAAGTCATTACATTTCTAGTGCACATACTCATGAAGTCATTACATTTCTAGTGTACATACTCATGAAGTCATTACATTTCTAGTGTACATACTCCTGAAGTCATTACATTTCTAGTGCACATACTCATGAAGTCATTACATTTCTAGTGTACATACTCATGAAGTCATTACATTTCTAGTGCACATACTCATGAAGTCATTATATTTCTAGTGTACATACTCATGAAGTCATTACATTTCTAGTGTACATACTCATGAATTCATTACATTTCTAGTGTACATACTCATGAAGTTATTACATTTCTAGTGCACATACTCATGAAGTCATTACATTTCTAGATGCACATACTCATGAAGTCATTACATTTCTAGTGTACATACTCATGAATTCATTACATTTCTAGTACACATACTCATGAAGTCATTACATTTCTAGTGTACATACTCATGAAGTCATTACATTTCTAGTGTACATACTCATGAAGTCATTACATTTCTAGTGTACATACTCATGAAGTCATTACATTTCTAGTGCACATACTCATGAAGTCATTACATTTCTAGTGCACATACTCATGAAGTCATTACATTTCTAGTGTACATACTCATGAATTCATTACATTTCTAGTACACATACTCATGAAGTCATTACATTTCTAGTGTACATACTCATGAAGTCATTACATTTCTAGTGTACATACTCATGAAGTCATTACATTTCTAGTGTACATACTCATGAAGTCATTACATTTCTAGTGCACACACTCATGAAGTCATTACATTTCTAGTGCACATACTCATGAAGTCATTACATTTCTAGTGCACATCCTCATGAAGTCATTACATTTCTAGAGTACATACTCATGAAGTCATTACATTTCTAGATGCACATACTCATGAATCATTACATTTCTAGTGTACATACTCATGAAGTCATTACATTTCTAGATGCACATACTCATGAAGTCATTACATTTCTAGTGTACATACTCATGAAGTCATTACATTTCTTGTGCCTACACTCATGAAGTCATTACATTTCTAGTGCACATACTCATGAAGTCATTACATTTCTAGTGCACATACTCATGAAGTCATTACATTTCTAGTGCACATACTCATGAAGTCATTACATTTCTAGTGTACATACTCATGATGTCATTACATTTCTGGTACACACACTCATGCAGTCATTACATTTCGAGTGCACATACTCATGAAGTCATTACATTTCTAGTGCACGTACTCATGAAGTCATTACATTTCTAGTGCACATACTCATGAAGTCATTACATTTCTAGTGCACATACTCATGAAGTCATTACATTTCTAGTGCACATACTCATGAATTCATTACATTTCTAGTGCACATACTCATGAAGACATTCCATTTCTAGTGTACATACTCATGAAGTCATTACATTTCTAGTGTACATACTCATGAAGTCATTACATTTCTAGTGCACATACTCATGAAGTCATTACATTTCTAGTGTACATACTCATGAAGTCATTACATTTCTAGTGCACATACTCATGAAGTCATTACATTTCTAGTACACATACTCATGAAGTCATTACATTTCTAGTGTACATACTCATGAAGTCATTACATCTCTAGTGTACATACTCATGAAGTCATTACATTTTTAGTGCACATACTCATGAAGTCATTACATTTCTAGTGCACATACTCATGAAGTCATTACATTTCTAGATGCACATACTCATGAAGTCATTACATTTCTAGTGCACATACTCATGAAGTCATTACATTTCTAGTGCACATACTCATGAAGTCATTACATTTCTAGTGTACATACTCAAGAAGTCATTACATTTCTAGTGCACATTCTCATGAAGACATTACATTTCTAGTGTACATACTCATGAAGTCATTACATTTCTAGTATACATACTCATGAAGTCATTACATTTCTAGTGCACATACTCATGAAGTCATTACATTTCTAGTGCACATACTCATGAAGTCATTACATTTCTATTGTACATACTCATGAATTCATTACATTTCTAGTACACATACTCATGAAGTCATTACATTTCTAGTGTACATACTCATGAAGTCATTACATTTCTAGTGCACATACTCATGAAGTCATTACATTTCTACTGTACATACTCATGAAGTCATTACATTTCTAGTGCACACACTCATGAAGTCATTACATTTCTAGTGCACATACTCATGAAGTCATTACATTTCTAGTGCACATACTCTTGAAGTCATTACATTTCTAGTGCATGTACTCATAAAGTCATTACATTTCTAGTGCACATACTCATGAAGTCATTACATTTCTAGTGCACATACTCATGAAGTTATTACATTTCTAGTGTACATACTCATGAAGTCATTACATTTCTAGTGCACACACTCATGAAGTCATTACATTTCTAGTGCACATACTCATGAAGTCATTACATTTCTAGTGCACATCCTCATGAAGTCATTACATTTCTAGAGTACATACTCATGAAGTCATTACATTTCTAGATGCACATACTCATGAAGTCATTACATTTCTAGTGTACATACTCATGAAGTCATTACATTTCTAGATGCACATACTCATGAAGTCATTACATTTCTAGTGTACATACTCATGAAGTCATTACATTTCTTGTGCCTACACTCATGAAGTCATTACATTTCTAGTGCACATACTCATGAAGTCATTACATTTCTAGTGCACATACTCATGAAGTCATTACATTTCTAGTGCACATACTCATGAAGTCATTACATTTCTAGTGTACATACTCATGATGTCATTACATTTCTGGTACACACACTCATGCAGTCATTACATTTCGAGTGCACATACTCATGAAGTCATTACATTTCTAATGCACGTACTCATGAAGTCATTACATTTCTAGTGCACATACTCATGAAGTCATTACATTTCTAGTGCACATACTCATGAAGTCATTACATTTCTAGTGCACATACTCATGAATTCATTACATTTCTAGTGCACATACTCATGAAGACATTACATTTCTAGTGTACATACTCATGAAGTCATTACATTTCTAGTGTACATACTCATGAAGTCATTACATTTCTAGTGCACATACTCATGAAGTCATTACATTTCTAGTGTACATACTCATGAAGTCATTACATTTCTAGTGCACATACTCATGAAGTCATTACATTTCTAGTGTACATACTCATGAAGTCATTACATTTCTAGATGCACATACTCATGAAGTCATTACATTTCTAGTGTACATACTCATGAAGTCATTACATTTCTTGTGCCTACACTCATGAAGTCATTACATTTCTAGTGCACATACTCATGAAGTCATTACATTTCTAGTGCACATACTCATGAAGTCATTACATTTCTACTGTACATACTCATGAAGTCATTACATTTCTAGTGCACACACTCATGAAGTCATTACATTTCTAGTGCACATACTCATGAAGTCATTACATTTCTAGTGCACATACTCTTGAAGTCATTACATTTCTAGTGCATGTACTCATAAAGTCATTACATTTCTAGTGCACATACTCATGAAGTCATTACATTTCTAGTGCACATACTCATGAAGTTATTACATTTCTAGTGTACATACTCATGAAGTCATTACATTTCTAGTGCACACACTCATGAAGTCATTACATTTCTAGTGCACATACTCATGAAGTCATTACATTTCTAGTGCACATCCTCATGAAGTCATTACATTTCTAGAGTACATACTCATGAAGTCATTACATTTCTAGATGCACATACTCATGAAGTCATTACATTTCTAGTGTACATACTCATGAAGTCATTACATTTCTAGATGCACATACTCATGAAGTCATTACATTTCTAGTGTACATACTCATGAAGTTATTACATTTCTAGTGCACATACTCATGAAGTCATTACATTTCTAGATGCACATACTCATGGAGTCATTACATTTCTAGTGTACATACTCATGAATTCATTTCATTTCTAGTACACATACTCATGAAGTCATTACATTTCTAGTGTACATACTCATGAAGTCATTACATTTCTAGTGTACATACTCATGAAGTCATTACATTTCTAGTGTACATACTCATGAAGTCATTACATTTCTAGTGCACATACTCATGAAGTCATTACATTTCTAGTGCACATACTCATGAAGTCATTACATTTCTAGTGTACATACTCATGAAGTCATTACATTTCTAGTGCACATACTCATGAAGTCATTACTTTTCTAGTGCACATACTCATGAATTCATTACATTTCTATTCATTACATTTCTAGTGCACATACTCATGAAGACATTACATTTCTAGTGTACATACTCATGAAGTCATTACATTTCTAGTGTACATACTCATGAAGTCATTACATTTCTAGTGCACATACTCATGAAGTCATTACATTTCTAGTGTACATACTCATGAAGTCATTACATTTCTAGTGCACATACTCATGAAGTCATTACATTTCTAGTACACATACTCATGAAGTCATTACATTTCTAGTGTACATACTCATGAAGTCATTACATTTCTAGTGTACATACTCATGAAGTTATTACATTTTTAGTGCACATACTCATGAAGTCATTACATTTCTAGTGCACATACTCATGAAGTCGTTACATTTCTAGATGCACATACTCATGAAGTCATTACATTTCTAGTGCACATACTCATGAAGTCATTACATTTCTAGTGTACATACTCATGAAGTCATTACATTTCTAGATGCACATACTCATGAAGTCATTACATTTCTATTGTACATACTCATGAATTCATTACATTTCTAGTGCACACACTCATGAAGTCATTACATTTCTAGTGCACATACTCATGAAGTCATTACATTTTTAGTGCACATACTCATGAAGTCATTACATTTCTAGTGCACATACTCATGAAGTCATTACATTTCTAGTGCACATACTCATGAAGTCATTACATTTCTAGTGCACATACTCACGAAGTCATTACATTTCTAGTGCACATACTCACGAAGTCATTACATTTCTAGTGCACATACTCATGAAGTCATTACATTTCTAGTGCACATACTCATGAAGTCATTACATTTCTAGTGTACATACTCATGAAGTCATTACATTTCTAGTGTACATACTCCTGAAGTCATTACATTTCTAGTGCACATACTCATGAAGTCATTACATTTCTAGTGTACATACTCATGAAGTCATTACATTTCTAGTGCACATACTCATGAAGTCATTATATTTCTAGTGTACATACTCATGAAGTCATTACATTTCTAGTGTACATACTCATGAATTCATTACATTTCTAGTGTACATACTCATGAAGTTATTACATTTCTAGTGCACATACTCATGAAGTCATTACATTTCTAGATGCACATACTCATGAAGTCATTACATTTCTAGTGTACATACTCATGAATTCATTACATTTCTAGTACACATACTCATGAAGTCATTACATTTCTAGTGTACATACTCATGAAGTCATTACATTTCTAGTGTACATACTCATGAAGTCATTACATTTCTAGTGTACATACTCATGAAGTCATTACATTTCTAGTGCACATACTCATGAAGTCATTACATTTCTAGTGCACATACTCATGAAGTCATTACATTTCTAGTGTACATACTCATGAATTCATTACATTTCTAGTACACATACTCATGAAGTCATTACATTTCTAGTGTACATACTCATGAAGTCATTACATTTCTAGTGTGCATACTCATGAAGTCATTACATTTCTAGTGTACATACTCATGAAGTCATTACATTTCTAGTGCACACACTCATGAAGTCATTACATTTCTAGTGCACATACTCATGAAGTCATTACATTTCTAGTGCACATCCTCATGAAGTCATTACATTTCTAGAGTACATACTCATGAAGTCATTACATTTCTAGATGCACATACTCATGAATCATTACATTTCTAGTGTACATACTCATGAAGTCATTACATTTCTAGATGCACATACTCATGAAGTCATTACATTTCTAGTGTACATACTCATGAAGTCATTACATTTCTTGTGCCTACACTCATGAAGTCATTACATTTCTAGTGCACATACTCATGAAGTCATTACATTTCTAGTGCACATACTCATGAAGTCATTACATTTCTAGTGCACATACTCATAAAGTCATTACATTTCTAGTGTACATACTCATGATGTCATTACATTTCTGGTACACACACTCATGCAGTCATTACATTTCGAGTGCACATACTCATGAAGTCATTACATTTCTAGTGCACGTACTCATGAAGTCATTACATTTCTAGTGCACATACTCATGAAGTCATTACATTTCTAGTGCACATACTCATGAAGTCATTACATTTCTAGTGCACATACTCATGAATTCATTACATTTCTAGTGCACATACTCATGAAGACATTACATTTCTAGTGTACATACTCATGAAGTCATTACATTTCTAGTGTACATACTCATGAAGTCATTACATTTCTAGTGCACATACTCATGAAGTCATTACATTTCTAGTGTACATACTCATGAAGTCATTACATTTCTAGTGCACATACTCATGAAGTCATTACATTTCTAGTACACATACTCATGAAGTCATTACATTTCTAGTGTACATACTCATGAAGTCATTACATCTCTAGTGTACATACTCATGAAGTCATTACATTTTTAGTGCACATACTCATGAAGTCATTACATTTCTAGTGCACATACTCATGAAGTCATTACATTTCTAGATGCACATACTCATGAAGTCATTACATTTCTAGTGCACATACTCATGAAGTCATTACATTTCTAGTGCACATACTCATGAAGTCATTACATTTCTAGTGTACATACTCATGAAGTCATTACATTTCTAGTGCACATACTCATGAAGACATTACATTTCTAGTGTACATACTCATGAAGTCATTACATTTCTAGTATACATACTCATGAAGTCATTACATTTCTAGTGCACATACTCATGAAGTCATTACATTTCTAGTGCACATACTCATGAAGTCATTACATTTCTAGTGTACATACTCATGAATTCATTACATTTCTAGTACACATACTCATGAAGTCATTACATTTCTAGTGTACATACTCATGAAGTCATTACATTTCTAGTGCACATACTCATGAAGTCATTACATTTCTACTGTACATACTCATGAAGTCATTACATTTCTAGTGCACACACTCATGAAGTCATTACATTTCTAGTGCACATACTCATGAAGTCATTACATTTCTAGTGCACATACTCTTGAAGTCATTACATTTCTAGTGCATGTACTCATAAAGTCATTACATTTCTAGTGCACATACTCATGAAGTCATTACATTTCTAGTGCACATACTCATGAAGTTATTACATTTCTAGTGTACATACTCATGAAGTCATTACATTTCTAGTGCACACACTCATGAAGTCATTACATTTCTAGTGCACATACTCATGAAGTCATTACATTTCTAGTGCACATCCTCATGAAGTCATTACATTTCTAGAGTACATACTCATGAAGTCATTACATTTCTAGATGCACATACTCATGAAGTCATTACATTTCTAGTGTACATACTCATGAAGTCATTACATTTCTAGATGCACATACTCATGAAGTCATTACATTTCTAGTGTACATACTCATGAAGTCATTACATTTCTTGTGCCTACACTCATGAAGTCATTACATTTCTAGTGCACATACTCATGAAGTCATTACATTTCTAGTGCACATACTCATGAAGTCATTACATTTCTAGTGCACATACTCATGAAGTCATTACATTTCTAGTGTACATACTCATGATGTCATTACATTTCTGGTACACACACTCATGCAGTCATTACATTTCGAGTGCACATACTCATGAAGTCATTACATTTCTAGTGCACGTACTCATGAAGTCATTACATTTCTAGTGCACATACTCATGAAGTCATTACATTTCTAGTGCACATACTCATGAAGTCATTACATTTCTAGTGCACATACTCATGAATTCATTACATTTCTAGTGCACATACTCATGAAGACATTACATTTCTAGTGTACATACTCATGAAGTCATTACATTTCTAGTGTACATACTCATGAAGTCATTACATTTCTAGTGCACATACTCATGAAGTCATTACATTTCTAGTGTACATACTCATGAAGTCATTACATTTCTAGTGCACATACTCATGAAGTCATTACATTTCTAGTGTACATACTCATGAAGTCATTACATTTCTAGATGCACATACTCATGAAGTCATTACATTTCTAGTGTACATACTCATGAAGTCATTACATTTCTTGTGCCTACACTCATGAAGTCATTACATTTCTAGTGCACATACTCATGAAGTCATTACATTTCTAGTGCACATACTCATGAAGTCATTACATTTCTACTGTACATACTCATGAAGTCATTACATTTCTAGTGCACACACTCATGAAGTCATTACATTTCTAGTGCACATACTCATGAAGTCATTACATTTCTAGTGCACATACTCTTGAAGTCATTACATTTCTAGTGCATGTACTCATAAAGTCATTACATTTCTAGTGCACATACTCATGAAGTCATTACATTTCTAGTGCACATACTCATGAAGTTATTACATTTCTAGTGTACATACTCATGAAGTCATTACATTTCTAGTGCACACACTCATGAAGTCATTACATTTCTAGTGCACATACTCATGAAGTCATTACATTTCTAGTGCACATCCTCATGAAGTCATTACATTTCTAGAGTACATACTCATGAAGTCATTACATTTCTAGATGCACATACTCATGAAGTCATTACATTTCTAGTGTACATACTCATGAAGTCATTACATTTCTAGATGCACATACTCATGAAGTCATTACATTTCTAGTGTACATACTCATGAAGTCATTACATTTCTTGTGCCTACACTCATGAAGTCATTACATTTCTAGTGCACATACTCATGAAGTCATTACATTTCTAGTGCACATACTCATGAAGTCATTACATTTCTAGTGCACATACTCATGAAGTCATTACATTTCTAGTGTACATACTCATGATGTCATTACATTTCTGGTACACACACTCATGCAGTCATTACATTTCGAGTGCACATACTCATGAAGTCATTACATTTCTAGTGCACGTACTCATGAAGTCATTACATTTCTAGTGCACATACTCATGAAGTCATTACATTTCTAGTGCACATACTCATGAAGTCATTACATTTCTAGTGCACATACTCATGAATTCATTACATTTCTAGTGCACATACTCATGAAGACATTACATTTCTAGTGTACATACTCATGAAGTCATTACATTTCTAGTGTACATACTCATGAAGTCATTACATTTCTAGTGCACATACTCATGAAGTCATTACATTTCTAGTGTACATACTCATGAAGTCATTACATTTCTAGTGCACATACTCATGAAGTCATTACATTTCTAGTGTACATACTCATGAAGTCATTACATTTCTAGATGCACATACTCATGAAGTCATTACATTTCTAGTGTACATACTCATGAAGTCATTACATTTCTTGTGCCTACACTCATGAAGTCATTACATTTCTAGTGCACATACTCATGAAGTCATTACATTTCTAGTGCACATACTCATGAAGTCATTACATTTCTAGTGCACATACTCATGAAGACATTACATTTCTAGTGCACATACTCATGAAGTCATTACATTTCTAGTACACATACTCATGAAGTCATTACATTTCTAGTGTACATACTCATGAAGTCATTACATTTCTAGTGCACATACTCATGAACTCATTACATTTCTACTGTACATACTCATGAAGTCATTACATTTCTAGTGCACACACTCATGAAGTCATTACATTTCTAGTGCACATACTCATGAAGTCATTACATTTCTAGTGCACATACTCATGAAGTCATTACATTTCTAGTGCACATACTCATGAAGTCATTATATTTCTAGTGTACATACTCATGAAGTCATTACATTTCTAGTGTACATACTCATGAATTCATTACATTTCTAGTGTACATACTCATGAAGTTATTACATTTCTAGTGCACATACTCATGAAGTCATTACATTTCTAGATGCACATACTCATGAAGTCATTACATTTCTAGTGTACATACTCATGAATTCATTACATTTCTAGTACACATACTCATGAAGTCATTACATTTCTAGTGTACATACTCATGAAGTCATTACATTTCTAGTGTACATACTCATGAAGTCATTACATTTCTAGTGTACATACTCATGAAGTCATTACATTTCTAGTGCACATACTCATGAAGTCATTACATTTCTAGTGCACATACTCATGAAGTCATTACATTTCTAGTGTACATACTCATGAATTCATTACATTTCTAGTACACATACTCATGAAGTCATTACATTTCTAGTGTACATACTCATGAAGTCATTACATTTCTAGTGTACATACTCATGAAGTCATTACATTTCTAGTGTACATACTCATGAAGTCATTACATTTCTAGTGCACACACTCATGAAGTCATTACATTTCTAGTGCACATACTCATGAAGTCATTACATTTCTAGTGCACATCCTCATGAAGTCATTACATTTCTAGAGTACATACTCATGAAGTCATTACATTTCTAGATGCACATACTCATGAATCATTACATTTCTAGTGTACATACTCATGAAGTCATTACATTTCTAGATGCACATACTCATGAAGTCATTACATTTCTAGTGTACATACTCATGAAGTCATTACATTTCTTGTGCCTACACTCATGAAGTCATTACATTTCTAGTGCACATACTCATGAAGTCATTACATTTCTAGTGCACATACTCATGAAGTCATTACATTTCTAGTGCACATACTCATAAAGTCATTACATTTCTAGTGTACATACTCATGATGTCATTACATTTCTGGTACACACACTCATGCAGTCATTACATTTCGAGTGCACATACTCATGAAGTCATTACATTTCTAGTGCACGTACTCATGAAGTCATTACATTTCTAGTGCACATACTCATGAAGTCATTACATTTCTAGTGCACATACTCATGAAGTCATTACATTTCTAGTGCACATACTCATGAATTCATTACATTTCTAGTGCACATACTCATGAAGACATTACATTTCTAGTGTACATACTCATGAAGTCATTACATTTCTAGTGTACATACTCATGAAGTCATTACATTTCTAGTGCACATACTCATGAAGTCATTACATTTCTAGTGTACATACTCATGAAGTCATTACATTTCTAGTGCACATACTCATGAAGTCATTACATTTCTAGTACACATACTCATGAAGTCATTACATTTCTAGTGTACATACTCATGAAGTCATTACATCTCTAGTGTACATACTCATGAAGTCATTACATTTTTAGTGCACATACTCATGAAGTCATTACATTTCTAGTGCACATACTCATGAAGTCATTACATTTCTAGATGCACATACTCATGAAGTCATTACATTTCTAGTGCACATACTCATGAAGTCATTACATTTCTAGTGCACATACTCATGAAGTCATTACATTTCTAGTGTACATACTCATGAAGTCATTACATTTCTAGTGCACATACTCATGAAGACATTACATTTCTAGTGTACATACTCATGAAGTCATTACATTTCTAGTATACATACTCATGAAGTCATTACATTTCTAGTGCACATACTCATGAAGTCATTACATTTCTAGTGCACATACTCATGAAGTCATTACATTTCTAGTGTACATACTCATGAATTCATTACATTTCTAGTACACATACTCATGAAGTCATTACATTTCTAGTGTACATACTCATGAAGTCATTACATTTCTAGTGCACATACTCATGAAGTCATTACATTTCTACTGTACATACTCATGAAGTCATTACATTTCTAGTGCACACACTCATGAAGTCATTACATTTCTAGTGCACATACTCATGAAGTCATTACATTTCTAGTGCACATACTCTTGAAGTCATTACATTTCTAGTGCATGTACTCATAAAGTCATTACATTTCTAGTGCACATACTCATGAAGTCATTACATTTCTAGTGCACATACTCATGAAGTTATTACATTTCTAGTGTACATACTCATGAAGTCATTACATTTCTAGTGCACACACTCATGAAGTCATTACATTTCTAGTGCACATACTCATGAAGTCATTACATTTCTAGTGCACATCCTCATGAAGTCATTACATTTCTAGAGTACATACTCATGAAGTCATTACATTTCTAGATGCACATACTCATGAAGTCATTACATTTCTAGTGTACATACTCATGAAGTCATTACATTTCTAGATGCACATACTCATGAAGTCATTACATTTCTAGTGTACATACTCATGAAGTCATTACATTTCTTGTGCCTACACTCATGAAGTCATTACATTTCTAGTGCACATACTCATGAAGTCATTACATTTCTAGTGCACATACTCATGAAGTCATTACATTTCTAGTGCACATACTCATGAAGTCATTACATTTCTAGTGTACATACTCATGATGTCATTACATTTCTGGTACACACACTCATGCAGTCATTACATTTCGAGTGCACATACTCATGAAGTCATTACATTTCTAGTGCACGTACTCATGAAGTCATTACATTTCTAGTGCACATACTCATGAAGTCATTACATTTCTAGTGCACATACTCATGAAGTCATTACATTTCTAGTGCACATACTCATGAATTCATTACATTTCTAGTGCACATACTCATGAAGACATTACATTTCTAGTGTACATACTCATGAAGTCATTACATTTCTAGTGTACATACTCATGAAGTCATTACATTTCTAGTGCACATACTCATGAAGTCATTACATTTCTAGTGTACATACTCATGAAGTCATTACATTTCTAGTGCACATACTCATGAAGTCATTACATTTCTAGTGTACATACTCATGAAGTCATTACATTTCTAGATGCACATACTCATGAAGTCATTACATTTCTAGTGTACATACTCATGAAGTCATTACATTTCTTGTGCCTACACTCATGAAGTCATTACATTTCTAGTGCACATACTCATGAAGTCATTACATTTCTAGTGCACATACTCATGAAGTCATTACATTTCTACTGTACATACTCATGAAGTCATTACATTTCTAGTGCACACACTCATGAAGTCATTACATTTCTAGTGCACATACTCATGAAGTCATTACATTTCTAGTGCACATACTCTTGAAGTCATTACATTTCTAGTGCATGTACTCATAAAGTCATTACATTTCTAGTGCACATACTCATGAAGTCATTACATTTCTAGTGCACATACTCATGAAGTTATTACATTTCTAGTGTACATACTCATGAAGTCATTACATTTCTAGTGCACACACTCATGAAGTCATTACATTTCTAGTGCACATACTCATGAAGTCATTACATTTCTAGTGCACATCCTCATGAAGTCATTACATTTCTAGAGTACATACTCATGAAGTCATTACATTTCTAGATGCACATACTCATGAAGTCATTACATTTCTAGTGTACATACTCATGAAGTCATTACATTTCTAGATGCACATACTCATGAAGTCATTACATTTCTAGTGTACATACTCATGAAGTCATTACATTTCTTGTGCCTACACTCATGAAGTCATTACATTTCTAGTGCACATACTCATGAAGTCATTACATTTCTAGTGCACATACTCATGAAGTCATTACATTTCTAGTGCACATACTCATGAAGTCATTACATTTCTAGTGTACATACTCATGATGTCATTACATTTCTGGTACACACACTCATGCAGTCATTACATTTCGAGTGCACATACTCATGAAGTCATTACATTTCTAGTGCACGTACTCATGAAGTCATTACATTTCTAGTGCACATACTCATGAAGTCATTACATTTCTAGTGCACATACTCATGAAGTCATTACATTTCTAGTGCACATACTCATGAATTCATTACATTTCTAGTGCACATACTCATGAAGACATTACATTTCTAGTGTACATACTCATGAAGTCATTACATTTCTAGTGTACATACTCATGAAGTCATTACATTTCTAGTGCACATACTCATGAAGTCATTACATTTCTAGTGTACATACTCATGAAGTCATTACATTTCTAGTGCACATACTCATGAAGTCATTACATTTCTAGTGTACATACTCATGAAGTCATTACATTTCTAGATGCACATACTCATGAAGTCATTACATTTCTAGTGTACATACTCATGAAGTCATTACATTTCTAGTGCACATACTCATGAATTCATTACATTTCTAGTGCACATACTCATGAAGACATTACATTTCTAGTGTACATACTCATGAAGTCATTACATTTCTAGTGTACATACTCATGAAGTCATTACATTTCTAGTGCACATACTCATGAAGTCATTACATTTCTAGTGTACATACTCATGAAGTCATTACATTTCTAGTGCACATACTCATGAAGTCATTACATTTCTAGTGTACATACTCATGAAGTCATTACATTTCTAGATGCACATACTCATGAAGTCATTACATTTCTAGTGTACATACTCATGAAGTCATTACATTTCTAGTGCACATACTCATGAAGTCATTACATTTCTAGTGCACGTACTCATAAAGTCATTACATTTCTAGTGCACATACTCATGAAGTCATTACATTTCTAGTGCACATACTCATGAAGTTATTACATTTCTAGTGCACATACTCATGAAGTCATTACATTTCTAGTGTACATACTCATGAAGTCATTACATTTCTAGTGCACATACTCATGAAGTCATTACATTTCTAGTGCACATACTCATGAAGTCATTACATTTCTAGTGCACATACTCATGAAGTCATTACATTTCTAGTGCACACACTCATGAAGTCATTACATTTCTAGTGCACATACTCATGAAGTCATTACATTTCTAGTGCACATACTCATGAAGTCATTACATTTCTAGTGTACATACTCATGATGTCATTACATTTCTAGTGTACATACTCATGAAGTCATTACATTTCTAGTACACATACTCATGAGGTCATTACATTTCTAGTGCACATACTCATGAAGTCATTACATTTCTAGTACACATACTCATGAAGTTATTACATTTCTAGTGCACATACTTATGAAGTCATTACCTATATAATCATGAAGTCATTACATTTATATTGCACATACTCATGAAGTCATTACATTTCTAATGCACATACTCATGAAGTCATTACATTTCTAGTGTACATACTCATGAAGTCATTACATTTCTAGTGCACATACTTCATGCTTTATTCTAGCCCCCACTTTTAGGACATATCTCACGTTGATTATAGCCCCCACTATTAGTAGCATATCTCACTGTTGATTCTAGCCCCCACTATTAGTAGCATATCTCACTGTTGATTCTAGCCCCCACTATTAGTAGCATATCTCACTGTTGATTCTAGCCCCCACTATTAGTAACATATCTCACTGTTGATTCTAGCCCCCACTATTAGTAGCATATCTCACTGTTGATTCTAGCCCCCAATATTACGATCATATCTCACTGTTGATGATTCTAGCACCAACTATTCGTATCATATCTCACTGTTGATTCTAGCCCCCACCACTAGTAACATATCTCACTGTTGATTCTAGCCCCCACCACTAGTAGCATATCTCACTGTTGATTCTAGCCTCCACTATTAGTAGCATATCTCACTGTTGATTCTAGCCTCCACTATTAGGATCATATCTCACTGTTTTTTCTAGCCCCCACTATTAGTAGCATATCTCACTGTTGATTCTAGCCCCCACTATTAGTAGCATATCTCACTGTTGATTCTAGCCCCCACTATTAGGATCATATCTCACTGTTGTTTCTAGCCCCCACTATTAGTAGCATATCTCACTGTTGATTCTAGCCCCCACTATTAGTAACATATCTTCACTGTTGATTCTAGCCCGCACTATTAGGATCATATCTCACTGTTGATTCTAGCCCCCACTATTAGTAGCATATCTCACTGTTGATTCTAGCCCCCACTATTAGTAACATATCTCACTGTTGATTCTAGCCCCCACTATTAGGATCATATCTCACTGTTGATTCTAGCCCCCACTATTAGTAGCATATCTCACTGTTGATTCTAGCCCCCACTATTAGTAGCATATCTCACTGTTGATTCTAGCCCCCACTATTAGGATCATATCTCACTGTTGTTTCTAGCACCAACTATTAGTAGCATATCTCACTGTTGATTCTAGCCCCCACTATTAGTAACATATCTCACTGTTGATTCTAGCCCCCACTATTAGGATCATATCTCACTGTTGATTCTAGCCCCCACTATTAGTAGCATATCTCACTGTTGATTCTAGCCCCCACTATTAGTAGCATATCTCACTGTTGATTCTAGCCCCCACTATTAGTAGCATATCTCACTGTTGATTCTAGCCCCCACTATTAGGATCATATCTCACTGTTGATTCTAGCCCCCACTATTAGTAGCATATCTCACTGTTGATTCTAGCACCAACTATTAGGATCATATCTCACTGTTGATTCTAGCCCCCACTATTAGTAGCATATCTCACTGTTGATTCTAGCCCCCACTATTAGTAGCATATCTCACTGTTGATTCTAGCCCCCACTATTAGTAGCATATCTCACTGTTGATTCTAGCCCCCACTATTAGGATCATATCTCACTGTTGATTCTAGCCCCCACTATTAGTAGCATATCTCACTGTTGATTCTAGCCCCCACTATTAGTAGCATATCTCACTGTTGATTCTAGCCCCCACTATTAGGATCATATCTCACTGTTGATTCTAGCCCCCACTATTAGTAGCATATCTCACTGTTGATTCAACACCAAAAGACTATTAGCTGGTGATGATATTTTCTTCCCATTCAATACACAATAAACACACACACTTGCACTCTTGTGGTGCACAATACACACACACACACACCTGCACTCTTGTGGTACACAATACACACACACCTGCACTCTTGTGGTACACAATACACACACACACACACACCTGCACTCTTGTGGTGCACAATAAAAAAAAACACCTGCACTCTTGTGGTGTAGGGAACATGTTTGGCTCTATTATTTACCAAAAACACTTATTTACCCCCAAAAAAGTAAAAATGATACAAAAAGTAATAGTAGTAGCAGTAGTAGTAGTATTAGAATTAAGTAGTATTCATAGTAGTAGTAGTGTTAATATAGTAGTAGTAGTAGTATTAATAATAGTAGAGGAGTAGTAATATTAATATAAATAATATAGTAGTAGTAGTAATATTGATATAGTGATAGCAGTAGTATTAATATAGCAGGAGTAGTAGTAGTATATAGTAGTAGTAGTATTAATATAGTAGTAGTAGTATTGATATAGTAGTAGCAGTAGTATTAATATAGTAGTAATAATATTAATATAGTAGTAGTAGTATTAATATAGTAGTAGTAGTAGTAGTAGTATTGATAAAGTAGTAGTAGTATTAATATAGTAGTAGTAGTAGTAGTATTGATAAAGTAGTTAATAATAATATAGTAGTAGTAGTAGTAGTAGTAGTATTGATATAGTAGTAGAAGTATTAATATAGTAGTATTATTAGTAGTAGTATTAATATAGTAGTAGTAGTAGTATTGATAAAGTAGTTAATAATAATATAGTAGTAGTAGTAGTAGTAGTAGTATTGATATAGTAGTAGAAGTATTAATATAGTATTATTATTAGTAGTAGTATTAATATAGTAGTAGTAGTAGTATTGTATTAGTAGTAGTGTTGATATAGTAGTAGCAGTAGTATTAATATAGTAGTAGTAGTAGTATTGATATAGTAGTAGAAGTAGTATTAATATAGTAGTAGTAGTAGTAGTATTGATATAGTAGTAGTTGTAGTATTGATATAATAATAGTAGTAGTAATAAATAATCATTTTCAAATCCACACCATTTTTTTATTGTTGCAGGAGATGGACTTCAGTGTGAACTATATTGGCCCCAACACACTTGCTCAAACTTATTCATGCATCAACAGTGCCACTTCTAATGTTTCCTCGAAGGTCCATGCTGTTCCCACTGTGCCAAAACTATCATCAACCACCTCCACCTTATAATGCCCACCACCAAAGGCATGTGACAGATTGCTCTAGTTTAAAGTATGCTCCTGCGGACACGGTCACAAAACTTCATGGAAAATAGTCTATTGATGATCTATATTTATTGCACACCATAATGTGAAGTTTATTCATGCGTACATGTGCACAGAGTTCCACATGTCAGCCTCTGGTGTTGAGATGGCACTAATGTTTGATGCTGAATAGGATCCACACTAACATGTTGGTGTTGAGATGATCACAGCACTAACATTTGATGCTGGATGACCACTACACTAACACATTGGTGTTGGGGTGTCTACAACACTAATATTTGAAGGTAGCTATATATCAAGTTCATACTGCCAAATATGCAGAGTCTATGGTGCTCCGAAGTCTGTAACCACACTTTTTTAAGTTTTTATTATTTGATGGTAAAGCCACACCTTCTTAATGAAGTCTAGAGGTCATAACTTACCCACTAGGTAAGCAGCTAAGGCCTCCTCATAGAATGCTTTTAAAGGACTATAGAACTCCAGCCGACTGACTGCTCCGGCGGCCTTTTCAACGTATTGAGGGTATGAGTCTTCTATCTGTCCCTACTTCTTTGATGTTATTCTAATTGCATTGGAGAAGAAGGAGAGTGTGAGACAGTTGCTGTAGGTCACACACTCTCATCTGCTCACTGATTGAGAGGAAATGGTTGCTTATATTTTACTTTCAGTTGGTCAGCTCGTTGGGTATCAGCAGCAGTCATCTGGGTGGGGAGGGGAGATGCAGCAGCAGTCATCTGTTGATGGGGAGATGAGGTGCAGTAGCAGTCATCTGGTGATGGGGAGGTGAGGTGCTGCAGCAGTCATCTGGTGATGGAGAGGGAAGATGCTGCAGCAGTCATCTGGTGATGGGGAGGTGAGGGGCAGTAGCAGTCATCTGGTGGATGGAGAGGGAAGATGCTGCAGCAGTCATCTGGTGATGGGGAGGTGCTGCAGCAGTCATCTGGTGATGGGGAGGGGAGGTGCTGCAGCAGTCATCTGGTGGATGGAGAGGGAAGATGCTGCAGCAGTCATCTGGTGATGGGGAGGTGCTGCAGCAGTCATCTGGTGATGGGGAGGTGAGGAGTCTCCCTGTAATATTCTGGTGGATTATGATATTCTCAAGGGGTTGACTTCCAAGCTTTAACTTTCTGTGGAGGGACAAGACGTGTGACTGTGCACCGCAAGCCTTAGACCTTCATATTTACTCCAAATTAATTATATTCAATATCACAATATATATATATATATATATATACCTGCATAGAGTCAGTTATTCAAATTTAGCCCAATTGTGTTTGGTTATCTAAAATGTTCTCGTGAAGCCATTAAGCTTGGCTCCCTGTTGTGCCAGACTTGTGCCACCATATTAGTACCCAATTAAAGGATTGCCTGTTGTGCACACTCAAGGAGCATAATTTAGTACATTTTATGTTACAATCCACTGGACATATGTGATAAAAAATCTGGTTATCTAGTTCATTTTTTGTAGTTGTTTTTATCTGAGCTTGTGCCTTGTGGCACTTAATCAGTAAAGAGGCTTTTATTAGGGGAAATTCCCATAACCTTTGGCTTGTGTATGTGTTATCTCGTGTTTTTAGTTACTAGAAAATAACTGGCATCATTTATATTGGTAAAGAATCATCATCAAACTGGTTGTAGTCTTCATGGTCATTTCCTTTCGGTCAATCCGATTTATTTTTATATAGAAACATTTATTTTCTTGTTTCAAGTTGAGAACAGACGGGGGAGGGACATGTGTCAGTACTTTGTGCTCAATCATATTAAGATTTGGAGGGTGGAGTTTCAAGACCTAATTGTCACAGGGTGACCTCCAAACTCATTAAACCATAACTGTAGTTAACACTTACCATGTGTAAATGATATTCATTACAAACCCACTACAAGTAAAGCAGTTCCAGGCATATGTAGTCCAGTGTCAAGTGTTAGCTTCCGGGCATAGTCCAGTGTCAAATGATTGCTTCCAGGCATAGTCCAGTGTCAAATGATTGCTTCCAGGCATAGTCCAGTCTCAAATGTTTGCTTCCAGGCATAGTCCAGTCTCAAATGTTTGCTTCCTGGCATATATCAGTGTCAAGTGTTAGCTTCCAGGCATATATAGTCCAGTGTCAAATGATTGCTTCCAGGCATATATAGTCCAGTGTCAAATGATTGCTTCCAGGCATATATAGTCCAGTGTCAGATGATTGCTTCCAGGCATATATAGTCCAGTGTCAAATGATTGCTTCCAGGCACAGTCCGGTGTCAAATGATTGCTTCCAGGCATAGTCCAGTGTCAAATGATTGCTTCCAGGCATATATAGTCCAGTGTCAGATGATTGCTTCCAGGCATATATAGTCCAGTGTCAAATGATTGCTTCCAGGCACAGTCCGGTGTCAAATGATTGCTTCCAGGCATATATAGTCCAGTGTCAGATGATTGCTTCCAGGCATAGTCCAGTGTCAAATAATTGCTTCCAGGCATAGTGCAGTGTCAGATAATTGCTTCCAGGCATAGTCCAGTGTCAAATGATTGCTTCCAGGCATAGTCCAGTGTCAAATGTTTGCTTCCGGGCATAGTCCTGACTCCAGCTAAATGAAAATGTTCATATTGAGTGAGTTGACCGTAGAAATAAATTTTTGAGCTGGATTGTGTTTCTACCATGAAAATGTTGTTTGAAAATTCTGAATTGTTGGGGAAGTAGTTTTCACATCCCCTTTAAACTACTTGGGATCAGGTCGAAACTCAAGAGCGCAATTCATCGACACTTTTGCTATAAGGAGATATGATGGGATGTGATCACGAAGAACCATCTATGAGTAGCTTCATCTCTCCTGTTTAAATACTTTCCCAAAGTTTAAGTGCCAAATATTAATAATCATTGTCCAATATGTGAGCAATATAATTGAAGAAAACACAAAACAGCTGTCATGCTTATCAATGCAGACCGCACACAAACATCTAACAGAGTTTCCTTAGCTGTGATAAATTCTGTGGACAATACATTTGGTAAACCACACCTATGCTCAACATATGTACATTTTCAACTGCTCCATTTCAATTCCCATTAAGGGGGGCCACTACCCCAACAAAAAAACCACAAAAAAAAACCACAACTTCTCTCTGCTTCAGAATTTTTATTTGAAATCTTGTATGATGTGTACTTATACACAGACCTACCTTCTGGCGCTGTGCCAACTACCCAGCTCCAACTGATCCGGACTTAGTGAACATTTAAGATTTCACGAGGACGGTCATATTTGGAGACTAGTTTACTTTGGGATTTCACAACTTACCACAGGGGAAATTACAAAGTATGAAACACAATATAACATTGAGTTTTTTTTTTAAATAGTGTGATCATGGACTTTAAAAACTATTGCAATTTCTTGGTAGCATTTTCATTGTTTTTTTGTACCTGTTGACATCATACTTGCTTAAAATTAAAAAAACAGAGAATGTCATCTTGTAGCTCTCATTGAGAGTAAACAGAATCTATATAATTTTGTCTGATTACTCCAAATATGAAGCAGGGAGAACCGTCCTTGGAAGGGGAAAAAACTTTTTCGGGACAGGCATTTTAAGGACTAGTATAGTATTTCAATGGTTGAACTGACCATACCATTAAAAAAACACCAAAAGTGGTATCATTATACATACTAGAAAAATCAAGAGAAGTTTGGTCTGTCCTATATAGGCCGCTTCCTAGGGGGATGACCAGAATCACTGGTTTGCTTCCCTTGTCGGTCTCCGCGGCCATTGAAACTCACTATTACATGAAGCGTCTTCTTCGCAAATCGGGAGTAACTCAAGTTAGTATAAGTCCAGAATGAAGCATCCAAATCTTCTCCAATTTGGAAGGCAGCATCTTGCATGTACTGTCATCATATTGGGGGGGGGGGGGGGGGGGGGGGGAAGAAGGGAAAAAAGAGAAAAAAATTTGGGGTAGTGGACCCCCTTAATTCCTTCCTAAAAGATTGAAACTGGCACAGTAAAGACTAATGAACCTTTTATATCAAAACATTGATCTACTAATATGGTGTATTCCAGAACTAAGTGAGCCAAGCAATTGCAATTCTTGGTCAAATATTTCTTACTCAGTCCCACAACCCACCCATCAGAAATAGAACACACTATACCCTGCTGGGTGACACAGGCACATGCTCTCACCACAGGCACATGCTCTCACCAAAGGCACGTGCTCTCACCACAAGTGCATGCTCTCACCACAAGTGCGTGCTCTCACCACAGGTGCGTGCTACTAGCATAGAGGTGTACTTCATATCTCATGCCTCAATCAGTGACATGTCCATTGCTCATTAACAATTTCCAAGGTCCCATCCAGACTGGAATCTTCTGATCTTTATAGATCCGAAGGTAGATGGACCTAACTGTGTGAGTCTCGTACCTTGGAAGAGAGGAGAATTGTCTGTCTGGCATGCTGTTTGCTCAGACCCTGCTAAACTGACCAGTAGTGCTGGTCCAAACCATTCATTGATGCTATCGACCTCCCTGTTTATCTGTCAAAGCTTGAGGAGCGTCTTGGCCAAGATACCTAAAGGCACAAGGATTGCAGTCACCAACACCCTCACAGAACTCCTCAATGGAGTTCTTCAGGAATGGTCTCCCCTCTCTTGGGCAAAGCTCTTCTACTTCCCTCTCTGAGTGTTGAGGATCCCCCCCAAAAGGAATGCAGATGACATTAAGTAGCAATCCTTAGCCAAGAGGATTTGCCATTCCTGAACACCGATGGTCTCCCCATTCGCCCCACCAGGAGAAAAATGACCAAGAAATCATGTGCAGAGGAGCAGAATGGGGAGGTCCTGTGCGGGAGGGTCAACACTAAGTTTGCAGATAGAGACACAAATGAGCCATCTGCATTCTTGCCTCAAGTGTGGGTTTTATGCAACAGCCACTTTAGAAACCCGCAAGGGAAAGCATTCCCCTGCTCTGGAAGATCTGAAGCTGCCCTTCCCACAGGACGATGACCTAGCCTCCCATTACATGAACCAAGGAGGTGGCAGGTATATTCCACTCCAGTGGGTTCTACTCCAGCCTGTCCTCCTTTGGGGATTTCACCATTCATTAGCCACTGGCTTGCAACAGGGTGTCCCACTCTGTCCAGCTCTGATCTCCCTGGGTGTTGATAGAGTACCCAAACTTATCAAATCAGAGATGAACATCTGATACTTGGATGATGCTACCATAGGAGCAACGGTTGAGACTGTCAAGGCCGACTTGGAGAGGGTGATCTAGGAACATTTCAACATCAGTCTGATCATCAAAGATACAAAGTATGAACTCATCCTCCTTAACCCACTCTGGAAGAATGTCAGGAGACCATCAATAAGTTCTGTACTGTAATCCCCAATGTCAAAATACCAGACCTGGAGAGCCTTACCATTCTGGTATCCATCTAACCACCACAGCCAGCCTTACCATCCTGGTACCACAGCCATAGGTCCAGCATTCCACCTAAAGGAAGTTGCATTCCAGAGGAGGATGGGGATGCTGGGCCTAATCAATCTACAAGGCAATCATCCTGCTAAAGAATTGCTTCTCCATCCCGAAGATTATGTATCTCCTCTGGACAAGTTCTACCTTCAACAACCTCGATGACCTCAGGAACATGGATGAGGTCATCAAGTCGGCTGTGTCCAACATCACAAATTGTCTTCTCTGAAGAAAGTTGGACACAGTCGACACTTCCAGTTGGATCTGGGGGTTAAAGTCTCTGTAGATATCAGGACCTTTCACTCCCATGTTTCATCTCCTCCTATCATGCTTCCAGTGCCTTGGTTGATGTTTTCCTCTCCTCGGCCCTTAATGGGAGAATGCTGTCAACATCTGGAAGGAGAGATTGGGAATTAAAACGGTTCAGATCAAAGGGAAGCAGAGGTCGTGGAATTCTGTCTTCTCTGAGAAGATCATGGAGGTCCAGTGCAGACCAGGTAGCAAGAGCTCAAATCCTGGCTGCCAAATGGAAGGAGTCGGCCGCATGGTAGCAAGAGCTCAAATCCTGGCTGCTAAATGGAAGGAGTCGGCCGCATGGTATATAGCAAGAGCTTGAATCCTGGCTGCTAAATGGAAGGAGTCAAGCTCTCCTAATTCCATTGCTATACAATCTGGAAATAGAAACTCTCAGAATTACCATTGCCCAATGAGTGGGTGCTATCATATGCATCCCTCACCATTGTCATTGCGGGCACACATGAACCTTCTTGGACACCATGGCCTGTCCTGTCAGCTGAATGTTGGTCAGATCCCACAAAGACATCATTTTATGATGTCATCCACTGCACATAGTTCTGCCCTCTGAAGGCTAGTGCTGAGGGTACTGAATGTTAAACTACTACAATGGCAAGCAGAAGTCCATAGAATAAACTAAAAGTTTGCTTTTTAGCATGAACTTCAATTATTCTTGCCTTCATGTCAGAGTCACTGACACTGTCATATTCCCATCCCATAGCTTCATCAAAGTTCCATAGTTTTTCAGAATAGCACTCAGTTATGTGCTCGGAGAGTCCACCTTGTTGGGCAGAGGATTTTCAGAGTTGGTAAGTCAATATCGTAGGCATAGAAATCACATATTTCTGCTTGCTTTTGCGGAATTCAGCCTCCTCTTTTTTATTAATTGGGTGATTTCACTAGCAATATCAAGTGTGTCTTTTAGCAGGGGAATATTTTATATTGCATCTCCAACAGCAAAGGTAAGTGAGTGGCAGGAGCAGTGAGTCAGCAGACAGTTTTTCATTCAGTTTCTTGATTTGTGCAGCAACCCCATTCTTGGTTCCAGTCCGGTATCTTGTATTCTGAGATTCATATGCAGTAGCACATCTTCTATGCAAGCAACAATTGTATCTGTACTTGTCTGATTGACTTACATCAAACCAATACATTCCTCACATACTGTCATTTCCTTGTCCACCCAACGTATGTAAATTACAAGTTGCTGGCATCAGTACTCTCATCAGCCATGACACTAGCACCCACAGTCAGCCATGTCACTTGCTATGCACACAGCACTTTTAGAGCCATGATTTGTTGTATTTCATTCTGAGCACCTAAGGGCTCATGTGCTTGTCATAACACCTCTCAATCCACTTTCGACGCACTTCATTGTCTTCAGCTCAGAGAATGAGGAGCTGCTTGAAATTTGACTCCTCCTCTTGCTTTCCCTTATGAAGGCAATGCCTTTGCAGGTGAGGTAGTGGATGATTTTCAGGAGGCAGTTGCTATTTTCCTCTATTTGACTCGTGAGATGCTCCTTCAGCTGCTTGTCATGTGACCTGGTTGAGTTAACATAATAACTGCATGTTTGTGACATAGCCAGCTCTCATGTTTATGGAAACCCTTGGTTTTGCACAGAGCATTTTTCCAATTTCTGAACCCGTCAGACTAGAATGAGCTTTCAGATCTTGTGTCAAGATGAAGCAGTCCTTTCAATTTGACAAGAGTGGCAATTTACAGAATCTGAAAGTGGAAGGTAATTCAGCCATAAAAATTGCGAGTGCCAGGCTGGTTGGGAAGCTCGTTGATGATCCATTTTGGTTTTAAGGTATTTGATATTAACTGGCTAGTAGGGACCTTGAGGAAGGGCTTTCAGAGTTGAGGATGGCTTCAGGTTTCTGCACCTGAGAATCAAAGTTGAGGATGGCTCCAGGTTTCTGCACCTGCGAATCAGAGTTGAGGATGGCTCCAGGTTTCTGCACCTGAGAATCAGAGTTGAGGATGGCTCCAGGTTTCTGCACCTGAGAAACACAAAGAATATCTGCTTTTTACTTTTGCTATGTACTCATGATATTTCAGCTCGAGTGATCATATGTGATGTGATGGAACATGTGTGATGGATCATATGTGATGGATCATATGTGATGGATCATATGTGATGGATCATGTGATCATGTGTGATGGATCATATGTGATGGATCATATGTGATGGATCATATGTGATGGATCATATGTGATGGATCATACGTGATGGATCATACGTGATGGATCATACGTGATGGATCATATGTGATGGATCATATGTGATGGATCATATGTGATGGATCATATGTGTTGGATCATATGTGATGGATCATATCTGATGGATGATGTGTGATGGATCATGTGTGATAGATCATGTTTGATGGATCATATGTGATCATATGTAATGGATCATATGTGATGGATCATATGTGATGGATCATGGCATGCATGTTCAGATTCTTCAGATCCTTCTGGGATAGGTTGAACCTGTGTATCAGCTTGGTAATCAGAGTCGTCTGATCCTTGGTCTTGATCTGCATCATCAGCCTTCTCCTCAAACTCCTTTTGTCTCTTGTGTGTACTTTGACATGAAACATGGTAGTCATTTAGCCATTCACTCTGCACTAGTTAGCTTCTAGAATATTCAAATACATGTGGCCTGGAATATTCTAGAACAAACTCATGGATTCAAATACATGTGGCCTGGAATATTCTAGAACAAACTCATGGATTCAAATACATGTGGCCTGGAATATTCTAGAACAAACTCATGGATTCAAATACATGTGGCCTGGAATATTCTAGAACAAACTCATGGATTCAAATACATGTGGCCTAGAACAAACTCATGGATTCAAATAGATGTGGCCTGGAATATTCTGAACAAACTCATGGATTCAAATACATGTGGCCTGGAATATTCTAGAACAAACTCATGGATTCAAATACATGTGGCCTGGAATATTCTAGAACAAACTCATGGATTCAAATACATGTGGCCTGGAATATTCTAGAACAAACTCATGGATTCAAATACATGTGGCCTGGAATATTCTAGAACAAACTCATGGATTCAAATACATGTGGCCGGGAATATTCTAGAACAAACTCATGGATTCAAATGCATGTGGCCTGGAATATTCTAGAACAAACTCATGGATTCAAATGCATGTGGCTTGGAATATTCTAGAACAAACTCATGGATTCAAATGCATGTGGCTTGGAATATTCTAGAGGCCTATACCTGTTCGTCCAGGGCCTATACCTGTTCATCCTGGGCCTAAGTGAATACAGAAGTGAAATACATTTAGTTGCGGTGGAACATGGGCTGGTGCTTTGTGATGATTGTGCACTAGTGTTGCTGCCACAAGTCAGAGTTAGAACAAACTCATGGATTCAAATGCATGTGGCCTGGAAGATTCTAGTACAAACTCATGGATTCAAATGCATGTGGCCTGGAATATTCTAGAACAAACTCATGGATTCAAATGCATGTGGCCTGGTATATTCTAGAACAAACTCATGGATTCAAATGCATGTGGCCTGGAATATTCTAGAACAAACTCATGGATTCAAATACATGTGGCCTAGAATATTCTAGAACAAACTCTGGACATATAGCCTAGAACAATTTGCACTTAAAAGTATTGTACTAGCTGGCAATTTTCACAATAATTAAAACTGAATGCCATTCACAGCATGACTCCTGATGGTACCTTTCAAGGGTGTGTGAAAATCGCTTGGAAAAAAATGAAGTTGTTTGCCAAGAGTTGGGCTGTTCACCCCACCCGGAATAACCCCCCTGGTGAGGGCGAAGGGAGAACCACATGAGGCAGCATAGCTTTGGCAGCACCTCATCCTGGTGACAGCCAGAGGGAAGAGCATAGACTCAAGTGTAGGCAGGTGGTCAGTGTGATTTTGTTGCCAGCACCTCTTCCTGGTGATAGCCAGAGGGAAGAGCATAGACTCAAGTGCAGGCAGGTGGTCAGTGTGATTGTGTAGTGTGATGGAGTAATGTATGTATGATGCTATGTAGCTATTATTAGAATAAACTAAAAAACAATACAATTTAAAAACATATATTTTTGTATGTTTGTATTCACTGTCACCTGCAAAAAATAAGAACAGGGAAATAATTATTTAAGGCTTAAATATTTAAATTGGGAATGGTACGAGAAAACAACAGTAGATTCTGAGGTGGAGGAAAGACAACTGGCTGCACAGGCAGCGAGAATGGCGCTGCTTATGCAGACAACATAACTTTGCTTATAAAGAAGCTAACATGGTTCAATACATCAGTGGGTTTACTCTAGAAACCACAGGTATATATGAATATGCATGCTGATATCTGAAAATAGTTTCTGAAAATAGTTATAAAAAAATCTCAACCGAAATATGTACTCGGAAATATATATATATATATATATGTACTTTGAAAGATATTTTAGATTGTGGTAAAATGAATATGTTTTCATTTCACACGAAATCCTTCCCAAAATAGCAAGTAGGTCTTTGTGAATTGGTAGTTTGCCATGAATGCTCAGTTTGTCCTATTGTATTGGAGTCCTGATGAACCCCCCCCCCCCCCCCTCTTATTAGGTGAAAGAGAATTTTGTGTGCGTGTCTGTGTGTGCTCTCGCCAGTCTTTCAGGAATTATTGCGGCGCGCGCTATATGTTACCAGCTCGCGCGTCTAGATTCCTGGTTTGAATTGTATGTCGACAACTATGGCTTTGGTGGAAAAGCGGTGTGCTTTCTGCAGACTAGATGCGAGCCCAGATGTAGTGGGAGAAACGTTTTCCAACAAGAAGTGGACTGCTCACCAAAATTGCCTCGTGAGTCAATTGAGCTCCCAGCAGTTTTTATATTGTTGAGTTTTAGCCGAGGGGTTGTTGATGTAGAAAGAGATAGTTACGTATAGTGCTAGCTTATATACTAGTCTCTGTGAGAATGCTGATAGTATTGTGAAGGCAGAGCTACTCATTACTCACTGGGGCATGCTGGTAGTGATGTGAGGGCAAGGCTACTCACTGGGGCATGCTGGTAGTGATGCTACTCACTGGGGCATGCTGGCAGTGATGTGAGGGCAAGGCTACTCACTGGGACGTGCTGGTAGTGATGTGAGGGCAAGGCTACTCACTGGGGCATGCTGGTAGTGATGCTACTCACTGGGGCATGCTGGCAGTGATGTGAGGGCAAGGCTACTCACTGGGACATGCTGGTAGTGATGTGAGGGCAAGGCTACTCACTGGGACGTGCTGGTAGTGATGTGAGGGCAAGGCTACTCACTGGGGCATGCTGGTAGTGATGCTACTCACTGGGGCATGCTGGCAGTGATGTGAGGGCAAGGCTACTCACTGGGACATGCTGGTAGTGATGTGAGGGCAAGGCTACTCACTGGGGCATGCTGGTAGTGATGCTACTCGCTGGGGCATGCTGGCAGTGATGTGAGGGAGTGCAAGGCCTCTGCTTTCCTTGCTTTAAGGCTGACCACACAGTCTTTCCGTAGTGAATGCATTCAATAATCAGCAACTCTACATTGAATGCCCTACACATTATTTGCATTCACCAGCACAGAATAGGCCCACTATAATGATGATAAACATACCATAGAGATGGTAACCATGTTGGTGCATTATCAGAGAGAGCACTAGCACTCGATATTCTCAATGAACCTATCAGTTGACTCGATATTTGCTTAATTGATGTGGTCAGATGCTCTTACCAATTTGTCAAGTGCGTAAATTTAAGTTGATTATCGTGAAAGTCATTGTATTTGTACTGGTTGGACCATTTCAAAATGGAGATGCAAAAAAAGAATCAAAGCTCATATTTCAATTAAATCTCACTTTGGCAGTCGAAACAGTGGGATTAGCCCTAGCCCTAGTCCAAACAGTAGCGCTAGCCTAGCCCTAGTCAAAACAGTCCTAGCCCTAGTCGAAACAGTGATTAGCCCTAGCCCTAGCCCTAGTCGAAACAGTGGGATTACCCTAGCCCTAGTCGAAACAGTGGGATTAGCCCTAGCCCTAGCCCAGTCGAAACAGTGGGATTAGCCCTAGCCCTAGTCCAAACAGTAGCGCTAGCCTAGCCCTAGTCAAAACAGTGGGATTAGCCCTAGCCCTAGTCGAAACAGTGATTAGCCCTAGCCCTAGCCCTAGTCGAAACAGTGGGATTACCCTAGCCCTAGTCGAAACAGTGGGTTTAGCCCTAGCCCTAGCCCTAGTCGAAACAGTGGGATTAGCCCTAGCCCTAGCCCTAGTCGAAACAGTGGAATGGACCTTGAATTAGCGGAGCAATCAATTGGCAGACCTAAGGATCTTTTTATATGTTTCCTCCCACTTGCATACGATTGGTCCACTTCTAGCAATTTTATTGCCACAGAGGATTCCAAGTTTCCAAATGACTCAATATTAGTTGCTTGATTCTTGATTATATATGTGGCTGGTAAGGTAGTTAGATAATTTATTTGACTGTAGCTGATATACCTCATAACTCACCATTCTGTTATCTGCAGTACTTCTCGTCTGGTCTTGCACAAAGTGAAGACGAGTCTGACGAGGAAACTGCACTGTGTGGGTTTAAGGCAGCTGACATAGTGAAGGAGCTACGGCGAGGTCTCGTCATCAAGTGCTGCGGTTGCCACAAGCCTGGCGGTTACGTGGGCTGTGCAGTCGGCCGCTGCCGGAAAGCAGGACACTTCCCTTGTGTACAGAAGATAGGGTTCTGCTTCAAATATGGCGAGAACTTTGAAGCATACTGTTGCGAGCATCGTCCAACTCAGCCCGAGTTGTGTCAGCAGCAGCAAGCCTCCCGTTCTTGCTGCATCTGCCTGGATCCCCTCAGCCACTTCCACACACCTGAGCAGATCTACTGCCCCTCCTGTTTGACTTTGTTTCACAGGACATGCCTACAAGTAAAGTTCCTACCAATTACTCCATTATTGTGTCATTGTGCATGAAAGGCTCTGTCAGTAGTAGCTGGTTACACATGGTTATGCATGGTTACACATGGTTACACATGTGTAAAACAGGGTAAAATCAATGCAACACTGTAGAGGGGATCATTTTCTGGTTCAAAAATGCCATTTTCTGTTTCAGGTTTTTCAGTTTTAAAATTATCTCATGAAGATAGTGCAAAAATGAATGTAGACCCTCTAAATAACTGCATGGCTGGTGCACTTCTGGCCTTTTTTACTCTTGGAGGAGTTGAGTCTGCCATCTCCATGTGCATAGAGATGCTTTAACCCTCTGAGTGCTGGGGTCATTATTGACCAATTAGCTGGGATCAATAATAAATAATCAAGGACTAGCTAAAGGCAACTACCTCTGCTATATTCCACTTAGTTATTCCTTAGATCTTTAAGAGATATGACTACAAGCGCAGCTGTTGCAGCTGCTATAATGCATGGTTTACAATTGTCTTGCATGCCATGTACATAAACAATATTCATATACAAGTTGTGACTTCTATTTAAACTACCCCCTAGGTTGCTAGGGAAGCCTTTGATTCAACAGATCAGAGGCCAAAGGTGGCTTTTTTTTTTACACTGAGCAAGCAGTACTTGTGTGGCTGGGTAGTCGCAACCACGCTGTTTATAAAAACACCTCAGACATAACTAGAGCTAGCTGCAGTCAGTTACCGAGTTCCTGATCGCCATTATTGTCAACGAGGACTTCATTCAGTTCAATCTCTTCTTCATCCTGCTCCTCCAGGGAGGTGAATGGATCTTCTCCATCACTGTCACTCTCTTCCAACAGCTGGCGAGTTGCTTCAGCAATGGCTGGAACAACTAAAGCAGGGGGAATCATTTTCATGAGCACAGAAAGCAAGGAAAGCAGAGGAATTCAGGAAGTTCAAATAGGCTTGCTTCTATATTCCATTAACTAGAATCGCAAGCCTAGACCTATAGTAGAAGCTGTCATAGCTACAGTTGTGATTTATAGCGTATCTTTTCCTTGGCCCTAGAGTGTGGCTACTGACATTCCTCTAAGTCTAAGCAGTTGTAGATCCAGAGGACAACTATTGAGAGTTATGTAGCTGTCTTGAGGCTTGATATTGCATTGTACAAGTCATAATACAAGTCATAATTATTTTTTATTGATTCCCTACTAGTGGGCAATAAAATTGAATGCTCCAGCATCCACAAGAAAGAGGGGCATATTCAGTTCCTCCAACATCCACAAGAAAGAGAGGCATATTCAGTTCCTCCATCATCCCTAAGAAAGAGAGGCATATTCAGTTCCTCCAACATCCACAAGAAAGAGAGGCATATTCAGTTCCTCCAACATCCACAAGAAAGAGAGGCATATTCAGTTCCTCCAGCATCCACAAGAAAGAGAGGCATATTAAGTTCCTCCAACATCCACAAGAAAGAGAGGCATATTCAGTTCCTCCATCATCCATAAGAAAGAGCATATTCAGTTCCTCCAGCATCCACAAGAAAGAGAGGCATATTCAGTTCCTCCAACATCCACAAGAAAGAGAGACATATTCAGTTCCTCCATCATCCACAAGAAAGAGAGGCATATTCAGTTCCTCCATCATCCACAAGAAAGAGAGGCATATTCAGTTCCTCCAACATCCACAAGAAAGAGAGGCATATTCAGTTCCTCCAGCATCCACAAGAAAGAGAGGCATATTCAGTTCCTCCAGCATCCACAAGAAAGAGAGGCATATTCAGTTCCTCCATCATCCACAAGAAAGAGAGGCATGTTCAGTTCCTCCATCATCCACAAGAAAGAGAGGCATATTCAGTTCCTCCAACATCCACAAGAAAGAGAGGCATATTCAGTTCCTCCATCATCCATAAGAAAGAGAGGCATATTCAGTTCCTCCAGCATCCACAAGAAAGAGAGGCATATTCAGTTCCTCCAACATACACAAGAAAGAGAGGCATATTCAGTTCCTCCATCATCCACAAGAAAGAGAGGCATATTCAGTTCCTCCATCATCCACAAGAAAGAGAGGCATATTCAGTTCCTCCAACATCCACAAGAAAGATAGGCATATTCAGTTCCTCCAGCATCCACAAGAAAGAGAGGCATATTCAGTTCCTCCAGCATCCACAAGAAAGAGAGGCATATTCAATTCCTCCATCATCCACAAGAAAGAGAGGCATGTTCAGTTCCTCCATCATCCACAAGAAAGAGAGGCATATTCAGTTCCTCCAGCATCCACAAGAAAGAGAGGCATATTCAGTTCCTCCAACATCCACAAGAAAGAGAGGCATATTCAGTTCCTCCAGCATCCACAAGAAAGAGAGGCATATTCAGTTCCTCCAGCATCCACAAGAAAGAGAGGCATATTCAGTTCCTCCAACATCCACAAGAAAGATAGGCATATTCAGTTCCTCCAGCATCCACAAGAAAGAGAGGCATATTCAGTTCCTCCATCATCCACAAGAAAGAGAGGCATATTCAGTTCCTCCAACATCCACAAGAAAGAGAGGCATATTCAGTTCCTCCATCATCCACAAGAAAGAGAGGCATATTCTGTTCCTCCATCATCCATAAGAAAGAGAGGCATATTCAGTTCCTCCATCATCCACAAGAAAGAGAGGCATATTCAGTTCCTCCAGCATCCACAAGAAAGAGAGGCATATTCAGTTCCTCCATCATCCATAAGAAAGAGAGGCATATTCAGTTCCTCCATCATCCACAAGAAAGAGAGGCATATTCAGTTCCTCCAGCATCCACAAGAAAGAGAGGCATATTCAGTTCCTCCAGCATCCACAAGAAAGAGAGGCATATTAAGTTCCTCCAACATCCACAAGAAAGAGAGGCATATTCAGTTCCTCCATCATCCATAAGAAAGAGAGGCATATTCAGTTCCTCCAGCATCCACAAGAAAGAGAGGCATATTCAGTTCCTCCAACATCCACAAGAAAGAGAGACATATTCAGTTCCTCCATCATCCACAAGAAAGAGAGGCATATTCAGTTCCTCCATCATCCACAAGAAAGAGAGGCATATTCAGTTCCTCCAACATCCACAAGAAAGAGAGGCATATTCAGTTCCTCCAGCATCCACAAGAAAGAGAGGCATATTCAGTTCCTCCAGCATCCACAAGAAAGAGAGGCATATTCAGTTCCTCCATCATCCACAAGAAAGAGAGGCATGTTCAGTTCCTCCATCATCCACAAGAAAGAGAGGCATATTCAGTTCCTCCAACATCCACAAGAAAGAGAGGCATATTCAGTTCCTCCATCATCCATAAGAAAGAGAGGCATATTCAGTTCCTCCAGCATCCACAAGAAAGAGAGGCATATTCAGTTCCTCCAACATACACAAGAAAGAGAGGCATATTCAGTTCCTCCATCATCCACAAGAAAGAGAGGCATATTCAGTTCCTCCATCATCCACAAGAAAGAGAGGCATATTCAGTTCCTCCAACATCCACAAGAAAGATAGGCATATTCAGTTCCTCCAGCATCCACAAGAAAGAGAGGCATATTCAGTTCCTCCAGCATCCACAAGAAAGAGAGGCATATTCAGTTCCTCCAACATCCACAAGAAAGATAGGCATATTCAGTTCCTCCAGCATCCACAAGAAAGAGAGGCATATTCAGTTCCTCCATCATCCACAAGAAAGAGAGGCATATTCAGTTCCTCCAACATCCACAAGAAAGAGAGGTATATTCAGTTCCTCCATCATCCACAAGAAAGAGAGGCATATTCTGTTCCTCCAGCATCCATAAGAAAGAGAGGCATATTCAGTTCCTCCATCATCCACAAGAAAGAGAGGCATATTCAGTTCCTCCAGCATCCACAAGAAAGAGAGGCATATTCAGTTCCTCCATCATCCATAAGAAAGAGAGGCATATTCAGTTCCTCCATCATCCACAAGAAAGAGAGGCATATTCAGTTCCTCCAGCATCCACAAGAAAGAGAGGCATATTCAGTTCCTCCAACATCCACAAGAAAGAGAGGCATATTCAGTTCCTCCATCATCCACAAGAAAGAGAGGCATATTCAGTTCTCTCCATCATCCACAAGAAAGAGAGGCATATTCAGTTCCTCCATCATCCATAAGAAAGAGAGGCATATTCAGTTCCTCCATCATCCACAAGAAAGAGAGGCATATTCAGTTCCTCCAGCATCCACAAGAAAGAGAGGCATATTCAGTTCCTCCAACATCCACAAGAAAGAGAGGCATATTCAGTTCCTCCAGCATCCACAAGAAAGAGAGGCATATTCAGTTCCTCCATCATCCATAAGAAAGAGAGGCATATTCAGTTCCTCCATCATCCACAAGAAAGAGAGGCATATTCAGTTCCCCCATCATCCACAAGAAAGAGAGGCATATTCAGTTCCTCCATCATCCATAAGAAAGAGAGGCATATTCAGTTCCTCCAGCATCCACAAGAAAGAGAGGCATATTCAGTTCCTCCATCATCCACAAGAAAGAGAGGCATATTCAGTTCCTCCAACATCCACAAGAAAGAGAGGCATATTCAGTTCCTCCAAGAGCCCAGAAGACAAGGGAAGTGCACAGTCTGCTAGCTCTATATCAGCAGAGAAAGAGTTGTCTTTGAAATGGCTAAAGTTAATGATGATGAAACTGAATTAGGCAAAACCTGAAATGGAAAATGGCATTTTTGGAAACGGGAATGATTCCCTCTACTAAAGAATCTCTGTCTTCAGACTCTAGCACCTTCACAGATAGTCCACAAACCCAGAAGGTTTCTTTGTCAAATTGGCAGCTTTTATAGTGTAGTAAGTACACAGACTGCACGCCCGTGCTAGTGCATTGGTAATTGCTATAATCAACTGGGTGTGCTACAATTGGAAGTCTACTTTTTGAGTGGAACTTGCATTCTTGCTACGACTTGAATAATAGTATATGTTATCATGAATAGGTATGTTATATACTATATACATATATTCCAGTGAATAGGTATGTTATGTACTATATACATATATTCCAGTGAATAGGTATGTTATATACTATATACATATATTCCAGTGAATAGGTATGTTATGTACTATATACATATATTCCAGTGAATAGGTATGTTATGTACTATATACATATATTCCAGTAAATAGGTATGTTATATACTATATACATATATTCCAGTAAATAGGTATGTTATATACTATATACATATATTCCACTGAATAGGTATGTTATATACTATATACATATATTCCAGTGAATAGGTATGTTATGTACTATATGTGACAGGCTCTGCGAAAAGGGCCCACTTCGCGCAAGATATAAAATTTGAGTTATTGGCACTAAGATATAGCACACCTTATTACCTTCAAAATGGTCTAAGAAGCGTCATCATAGCTAGTTGGTTCGCTGAGCTACGACCGATCTAACACAGCTAAGTACAAGGCCATAATTCCAAGAAAACGGCCTTTCAATGTTTACTTACGGGGACAATTTTGATTTCCGTAATCTTCCGCGTTACGCGATTTTGAGGTAGCATGTGATTCTACAAGATACGCCCTTCATGTTCGTGGAGAAAAGTAACGCTACTTGGAGGAGCTTCCACGGCGCAGCCCAGGACTTAGAACACCACTAGAGCCCCCAAAAACTTCATGCCTCCATGAATCAAGCAGCTATTCTTAGGAGGAAAAGCAGGTGAGAGATTTTACTAGCTGTGTTGAACCACCAACTGTAACTTTTTTGTTTAACTTGTACTCGAGCTCACAGTTGGCCATTGTTTAACTTGCTTTATAGCCCACAGTTAGCCTTTGTTCACAGGTAGCCTTTGTTTAACTTGTTTTCTAGCCCACAGTTAGCCTTGTTCACAGTTAGCCTTTGTTTAACTTGTTTTCTATCCCAGTTAGAACTTTTCTACCCCACAGTTAGCTTTTATTTAATTTTTTTCTATCCCAGTTAGCCTTGTTTTCTAGCCCACAGTTAGCCTTTATTTAACTTGTTTTCTAGCCCACAGTTAGCCTTTATTTAACTTGTTTTCTAGCCCACAGTTAGCACTTGTTTTCTAGCCCACAGTTAGCCTTTATTTAACTTGTTTTGTAGCCCAAAGTTAGCCTTTATTTAACTTGTTTTCTAGCCCACAGTTAGCCTTTATTTAACTTGTTTTCTAGTCCACAGTTAGCCTTTGTTTAACTTGTTTTCTAAGAAGCCCACAGTTAGCCTTTGTTTAACTTGCTTTCTAGCCCACAGTTAGCCTTTATTGAACTTGTTTTCTAGCCCACAGTTAGCCTTTATTGAACTTGTTTTCTAGCCCACAGTTAGCCTTTATTTAACTTGTTTTCTAGCCCACAGTTAGCCTTTATTTAACTTGTTTTCTAGCCCACAGTTAGCCTTTATTTAACTTGTTTTCTAGCCCACTGTTAGCCTTTATTGAACTTGTTTTATAGCCCACAGTTAGCCTTTGTTTAACTTGCTTTCTAGCCCACAGTTAGCCTTTATTGAACTTGTTTTCTAGCCCACAATTAGCCTTTATTTAACTTGTTTTCTAGCCCACAGTTAGCCTTTATTTAACTTGTTTTCTAGCCCACAGTTAGCCTTTGTTTAACTTGTTTTCTAGCCCACAGTTAGCCTTTATTTATTTAGCCCATAGTTAGTGTTTAGTTTCTAGCCCATAGTTAGTGTTTAGTTTCTAGCCCATAGTTAACTTATTTCTAGCCTACAGTTAGTGTTTATTAAACTTAGTTTCAGTTCAGCAATAAGCCGGCTACTTGTCCTAACCCAGTTTTCTTTCTCTTTTGTGAACTATTAAAAGTAGGACAAGAATAATAATTATACAGTGTTACAACAACATTGGTTCAACATTGGTTAAAGAGGCCTATTGTTGCATGATCTACTGTTATGTCCCTCCTTTCTGCAGATCGTGCAAGCACGTTTCTTGAAAGGAGGAAGACCATGCACAGGATCTGGATCATACCGATTACCAGCGGGTGAGGAGGGAGTGCTGGAAGGTCTGGGAACAGCTGGCGAAGGACAGGTACTGTCCTTTGCAAGTTGAGGTTGAGGTTGTGGGGGTAAGAAGGTGTTACCTTCGGTGAAGTATTCCCGTACTTCTCGCCTGCACTCGACGATTTGAAGGTTCTCTTCTGCTGCTTTGATAGTAGCAGACTTCTCCACATCAGGACAGTTAGCAGCACGAATGTACTGTTCTGTTGGCATTGCCAGCACAAGTCAGACGTGGGCTTCATGATGACAACTGATGGAAGGAGTGACTGCCAAAGCTTATTAAAGGTGGAGTATGCAGCAGGACGTGTACAAGGTGTGGACTCAGCAGCTTCACGATACACACTCCAGATCCCTCGCTTAGACACGCTAGAAGGTAGCAGCTTGATGTCTGATCTGCTATAACCTGGTATGCGACCAGGCAGGAGGAGGCCATTCTGATCGGCATAGTTTAACAAGAACCTGACAACAAACTCGACTGAAGAAAACGCAAGGACATTGTGAGGAACACGTCTTGTGTTTCCATGGACACGAGGTACAAGCCCATTGTCCTTGAAGTGCCTCACCAAGTTCTTCAGTCGTTTTTCACCAATAGTGTGGAGGAAACGGAACATGGTAGGACACACTGGTTGCCCCTGATGGTAATGTTTTGAGTAGTATTTTTGTCGCCTCAACAGTGAATGCCGGGAGTCTACAGCAACCATCTCGAGAGAGTTTGAGGTAGCCATGAGCTGCCCAAGCAAGACCATGTCTAACTCGTTGTGCGTCAGAGAGGTGCAGTGTGTGCGAAACTCCAAGACATGCTGCGAGGAAAATTGTCGAGTGCAACTTTTTCCATCACGAAGATGACAACCACATCCAACATCCATGAACTCTCCAACCAGCTTCTTCTTCTCCTCAATGTCGGAATGTGTTGGTTCAATATCAACATCGCCCAGGTGTAAACTGTCCAGAGCTTCGATAACTTGCTGATCATGGTCCAGATCTTCCTCCTCAATATCTTCATCCTCACTGATCTCCTCCATATCCATCTTGCCAACCTCCACCTCTCTGCCACTGCAGAAGAGTTCCTCATGGAGGGTCTCTGTAAATAATATATGCATAGAGATGTACTACATTATTACTCATCAATGTATTTTACAGTGTTTATCCAATTATCCATAGTATGTGTGTAGAATTACTATGAATATACACCCATGTCTTCACCATAGTATGTGTGTAGAATTACTATGCATATACCCCATGTCTTCACTAAAATTACCCTGAAAGGGTGATCCAGTGTCTTCATCGCTGTCAATTTCTCCTTCAAAAGGAGTGTAAAAAGTTGTCATGCAAGACATCAAGCAATGGTTGATGGTCATCCTCACAAAGGTGAAGCAAAGCATTCACTGATCTAGCAGCTTCCCAAGCATTCACTGATCTAGCAGCACTTATTTTGTAAGGTTGCGCGGGTAACTCCCACACTTCCGCGTGCGCGTAGTATTCTCCCGTGTCACGTTAAACTTCGATCTCGGTTACGTGGCAGCTAGGGATGTCAAGAATGAGGTACGAGTTTTTAGAGGCCACGCTTGGCATGAAGGAGACGCTCTAGGTCCGTCAAACTTCGCAGAAAGCTAGGTAAAAGATAAAAGATGCTTATAAGCTGATAAAATTGATTTATTAAAATTTGCCATTAGCAACTATTTTAGGTTGTATCTCAATTTCAATATCTGCGCGAAGTGGGCCCTTTTCGCAGAGCCTGTCACATATACATATATTCCAGTGAATAGGTATGTTATGTACTATATACATATATTCCAGTAAATAGCTATGTTATATACTATATACATATATTCCAGTGAATAGGTATGCTATATACTATATACATATATTCCAGTGAATAGGTATGTTATATACTATATACATTATATTCCAGTGAATAGGTATGTTATGTACTATATACATATATTCCAGTAAATAGTAGGTATGTTATATACTATATACATATATTCCACTGAATAGGTATGTTATATACTATATACATATATTCCAGTGAATAGGTATGTTATATACTATATACATATATTCACATCTGTAGAGGGAATCATTTTCTGTTGCAGGTTTTTATCTACATTATTAACTTTAGAAAAATTCCAGTTTCAAAAATAACTTGAATCAAAGAAGTACAAAAATGAATTCATGCAAAAGATATAGAATATGGTCTTCCTTGAACTGCTTGGCACATTCCTTCCTCTGCTTCTCTGCTGATTACCGCTAACGGGTGCATTTCTCCTGGCCTTCTTGGCTCTTGGGGGTTGAATCTGCCATCTCAATGCTGGAGGCAATTATATGGAAGATAATCAAGACTTGCAAGACAACTACATAAAGGTGATTCCCAATTAGTTATCTTCTAGATCTACAACTGGGAAGTCTAAAGCTGCTCCAATGCTAGATATACATCCAAGCTGTAGCTATGGCAGCTGCTTTTATAGGTCCAGGCTGGACTGCAAGCCACTCCATGATTTCTGGGCTGCTTTTGACTTCTTTGTGAGCACTGATTCCCCTACCAGTGCAGCTGCTGTTGAAATAATAATTGTTGCTTAGTAGCTAGCCTTAGGACCTTAGAAACTTAGTAGCTGATGGTCAATTATTTTTGATTTATAGTTGGCAAGCCTAGCTACCAGTGTGGTTTGTAGTTATAGCTTGGTGCTCTGTTGAGGTCTCACTGCTCTTTCCAGAACTTAGCTAGTGTAAGGTGTGTAGAATCCTCCTTTTCTGTGATCGTGGAAAGTGGTCCCCCACCAGTAGATGTACTCCCTGTGTTGGGTTGTCCCCTAGTTCAAAATGGTGGGTGCCAACAGCACAAAATGTAAAGTTCTGTTCTCAGCAGTTGCTTGGTTCTAAACAGTGGCTGCAGCCATTATTAGCTCCAAGAACACTCCCAGTGTGCCTTGAATCCTTCACTAGGGCAGCCATTGTAATGTGCCTTGAATCCTTCACTAGGGTAGCCATTGTAGTGTGCCTTGAATCCTTCACTAGGGCTGCCATTGTAGTGTGCCTTGAATCCTTCACTAGGGCAGCCATTGTAGTGTGCCTTGAATCCTTCACTAGGGCAGCCATTGTAGTGTGCCTTGAATCCTTCACTAGGGCTGCCATTGTAGTGTGCCTTGAATCGTTCACTAGGGCAGCCATTGTAGTGTGCCTTGAATCCTTCATTAGGGCAGCCATTGTAGTGTGCCTTGAATCCTTCACTAGGGCAATAAACAAGCAGACTTAGAAACCCTGATGAAAACCTTAAGTTTTCTCTCAAGGATTTACCACTCTGTTCTCAGGATTTGCCACTCTGTTCTCAGGATTTGCCACTCTGTTCTCAGGATTTGCCACTCTGTGCTCAGGATTTGCCACTCTGTGCTCAGGATTTGCCACTCTGTTCTCAGGATTTGCCACTCTGTGCTCAGGATTTGCCACTCTGTTCTCAGGATTTGCCACTCTGTTCTCAGGATTTGCCACTCTGTTCTCAGGATTTGCCACTCTGTTCTCAGGATTTGCCACTCTGTTCTCAGGATTTGCCACTCTGTTCTCAGGATTTGCCACTCTGTGCTCAGGATTTGCCACTCTGTTCTCAGGATTTGCCACTCTGTTCTCAGGATTTGCCACTCTGTTCTCAGGATTTGCCACTCTGTTCTCAGGATTTGCCACTCTGTTCTCAGGATTTGCCACTCTGTTCTCAGGATTTGCCACTCTGTTCTCAGGATTTGCCACTCTGTTCTCAGGATTTGCCACTCTGTTCTCAGGATTTGCCACTCTGTTCTCAGGATTTGCCACTCTGTTCTCAGGATTTGCCACTCTGTTCTCAGGATTTGCCACTCTGTTCTCAGGATTTGCCACTCTGTTCTCAGGATTTGCCACTCTGTTCTCAGGATTTGCCACTCTGTTCTCAGGATTTGCCACTCTGTTCTCAGGATTTGCCAAGAGCATGATAGTCTTTTCTTAACAATTTTACTACCAGAAGACTCCAAATATTACGATGGCCCTAGCCCTAGCCCTTCTCTCATTTCACTGAGGAAGCCCTGCCGGAACAGGATGAAATATTTGAAGTTTAACGAGAAGTTTTATGAAGCATTCTCTGCCAAAACAAACGAAAAAGGAAACTGCCACAACTCACACCAGCTCTCTATGAGTATTAAGACAAGGACCATGGCCAACCTTACCAATAATGTGACACAGATTGTTGCTATTGCTCTGACTGAGCCCAGAACCCTGAGCCCCAGCTCTAGCACTAGCCCCAACCTTACCAATAATGTAACACAGATTGTTGCTATTGCTCTGACTGAGCCCAGAACCCTGAGCCCCAGCTCTAGCACTAACACAGATTGTTGCTATTGCTCTGACTGAGCCCAGAACCCTGAGCCCCAGCTCTAGCCCTAGCCCCAGCCCTAACGTAGCTCTAGCCCATTAAGGGAGCACCCAGACATATCCTCTGGATCCAATTTGCAGGATGGAATAGTCAGAGGCAAAGAACAGTCATATGAGCAACTGCTGAAAGCAGGATGAGATTACAAAAAAAGTAAGTCTTCCCTAGACAAATGTGACTTGCACCTTGAATTTGTTCAGCAATGCATCAGGGACGACACCATCCCCAAAGGTTCAATACAATCAATAAGAAATGCTATGCATTCAAGGTCAACCGCTCGGATGTTAATCAATGAGATTGTCAGAAATACGGAAAGGGAACTGATTCTAACTCTTGAGCAACATCAGCCAAAGAACTTCTGGAAATGGAAATGGCAGAAATTAATGACAACATCTCAGCTACTGAAAGCCAACAAACTGCGACTGCACAAGAGACATGCAAAAACACAAAGGACCACTTGAAAAATAGTCATGAAAAAAGACAGTCACTCAAGCCAAAGAAATCAAACAGTTGAACACAGACACAACAAGGAAATCCAAAGGCATACAAGCCATGGAGGCCAGAAAGAGGAGAACCAGCAGAAAGAACCGGCTCCAGTGGCCTAAGCCCAATTATTAGGCCATACAAGCAATGCCTCCTTGACCTCAGTACTGGCCACCAGCAGCCAACATGCAACACCCACCACAGTGGGCCAGCCAACATGCAACACCCACCACAGTGGGCCAGCCAACATGCAACACCCACCACAGTGGGCCAGTCAACATGCAACACCCACCACTGTGGGCCAGCCAACATGCAACACCAACCACAGTGGGCCAGCCAACATGCAACACCCACCACAGTGGGCCAGCCAACATGCAACACCCACCACAGTGGGCCAGCCAACATGCAACACCAACCACAGTGGGCCAGCCAACATGCAACACCAACCACAGTGGGCCAGCCAACATGCATGGGTTCATGATGAGTGAGGTTCACTGTATAGGGTTCATGATGAGGGAGGGCTCACTGTATAGGGTTCATGATGAGTAGGACTTACTGTATAGGGTTCATGATGAGGAGGGCTTACTGTATAGGGTCATGATGAGGGAGGGCTTACTGTATAGGGTTCATGATGAGGGAGGGCTCACTGTATAGGGTTCATGTGGATTTACTAGGTATCAGCCGACGTGTTGGTTATCACTGCAAGCACACTGTTCCTCCTTGCCCCACATAGAGGGCTATATTTTTAATGCAGTTTCAGTATTTTGTTTACCTCTTTATATTTATACATGTGATGTTGCAGAAGCAGGCCCTGTCCGCTGGCCTGCACCATTTGTGCTGTGCTCTGTGCAAAAACAAGGACCACTATTGCAAAGAAATGATGCGTATGGGCATAGCCATCCCCAACAGGTAATAATCACATGCACACAGTAGTACATGTACCTGTGGTAGTCCTCTGTCAGCACAGCACTGTGTGCCTGTGTTGTAGTGGCGTCTCACTGCTGTCAGCACAGCACTGTGTGCATGTGTTGTAGTGGCGTCTCACTGCTGTCAGCACAGCACTGTGTGCATGTGTTGTAGTGGCGTCTCACTGCTGTCAGCACAGCACTGTGTGCATGTGTTGTAGTGGCGTCTCACTGCTGTCAGCACAGCACTGTGTGCATGTGTTGTAGTGGCGTCTCACTGTCAGCACAGCACTGTGTGCCTGTGTTGTAGTGGCGTCTCACTGCTGTCAGCACAGCACTGTGTGCCTGTGTTGTAGTGGCGTCTCACTGCTGTCAGCACAGCACTGTGTGCATGTGTTGTAGTGGCGTCTCACTGCTGTCAGCACAGCACTGTGTGCATGTGTTGTAGTGGCGTCTCACTGCTGTCAGCACAGCACTGTGTGCATGTGTTGTAGTGGCGTCTCACTGCTGTCAGCACAGCACTGTGTGCCTGTGTTGTAGTGGCGTCTCACTGCTGTCAGCACAGCACTGTGTGCATGTGTTGTAGTGGCGTCTCACTGCTGTCAGCACAGCACTGTGTGCATGTGTTGTAGTGGCGTCTCACTGCTGTCAGCACAGCACTGTGTGCCTGTGTTGTAGTGGCGTCTCACTGCTGTCAGCACAGCACTGTGTGCCTGTGTTGTAGTGGCGTCTCACTGCTGTCAGCACAGCACTGTGTGCATGTGTTGTAGTGGCGTCTCACTGCTGTCAGCACAGCACTGTGTGCCTGTGTTGTAGTGGCGTCTCACTGCTGTCAGCACAGCACTGTGTGCATGTGTTGTAGTGGCGTCTCACTGCTGTCAGCACAGCACTGTGTGCATGTGTTGTAGTGGCGTCTCACTGCTGTCAGCACAGCACTGTGTGCATGTGTTGTAGTGGCGTCTCACTGCTGTCAGCACAGCACTGTGTGCATGTGTTGTAGTGGCGTCTCACTGCTGTCAGCACAGCACTGTGTGCATGTGTTGTAGTGGCGTCTCACTGCTGTCAGCACAGCACTGTGTGCATGTGTTGTAGTGGCGTCTCACTGCTGTCAGCACAGCACTGTGTGCCTGTGTTGTAGTGGCGTCTCACTGCTGTCAGCACAGCACTGTGTGCCTGTGTTGTAGTGGTGTCTCACTGCTGTCAGCACAGCACTGTGTGCATGTGTTGTAGTGGCGTCTCACTGCTGTCAGCACAGCACTGTGTGCCTGTGTTGTAGTGGCGTCTCACTGCTGTCAGCACAGCACTGTGTGCATGTGTTGTAGTGGCGTCTCACTGTCAGCACAGCACTGTGTGCCTGTGTTGTAGTGGCGTCTCACTGCTGTCAGCACAGCACTGTGTGCCTGTGTTGTAGTGGCGTCTCACTGCTGTCAGCACAGCACTGTGTGCATGTGTTGTAGTGGCGTCTCACTGCTGTCAGCACAGCACTGTGTGCATGTGTTGTAGTGGCGTCTCACTGCTGTCAGCACAGCACTGTGTGCATGTGTTGTAGTGGCGTCTCACTGCTGTCAGCACAGCACTGTGTGCCTGTGTTGTAGTGGCGTCTCACTGCTGTCAGCACAGCACTGTGTGCATGTGTTGTAGTGGCGTCTCACTGCTGTCAGCACAGCACTGTGTGCATGTGTTGTAGTGGCGTCTCACTGCTGTCAGCACAGCACTGTGTGCCTGTGTTGTAGTGGCGTCTCACTGCTGTCAGCACAGCACTGTGTGCATGTGTTGTAGTGGCGTCTCACTGCTGTCAGCACAGCACTGTGTGCCTGTGTTGTAGTGGTGTCTCACTGCTGTCAGCACAGCACTGTGTGCATGTGTTGTAGTGGCGTCTCACTGCTGTCAGCACAGCACTGTGTGCCTGTGTTGTAGTGGCGTCTCACCTCTGTCAGCACAGCACTGTGTGCATGTGTTGTAGTGGCGTCTCACTGCTGTCAGCACAGCACTGTGTGCATGTGTTGTAGTGGCGTCTCACTGCTGTCAGCACAGCACTGTGTGCATGTGTTGTAGTGGCGTCTCACTGCTGTCAGCACAGCACTGTGTGCATGTGTTGTAGTGGCGTCTCACTGCTGTCAGCACAGCACTGTGTGCCTGTGTTGTAGTGGCGTCTCACTGCTGTCAGCACAGCACTGTGTGCATGTGTTGTAGTGGCATCTCACTGCTGTCAGCACAGCACTGTGTGCATGTGTTGTAGTGGCGTCTCACTGCTGTCAGCACAGCACTGTGTGCATGTGTTGTAGTGGCGTCTCACTGCTGTCAGCACAGCACTGTGTGCCTGTGTTGTAGTGGCGTCTCACTGCTGTCAGCACAGCACTGTGTGCATGTGTTGTAGTGGCATCTCACTGCTGTCAGCACAGCACTGTGTGCATGTGTTGTAGTGGCGTCTCACTGCTGTCAGCACAGCACTGTGTGCATGTGTTGTAGTGGCGTCTCACTGCTGTCAGCACAGCACTGTGTGCATGTGTTGTAGTGGCGTCTCACTGCTGTCAGCACAGCACTGTGTGCATGTGTTGTAGTGGCGTCTCACTGCTGTCAGCACAGCACTGTGTGCATGTGTTGTAGTGGCGTCTCACTGCTGTCAGCACAGCACTGTGTGCATGTGTTGTAGTGGCATCTCACTGCTGTCAGCACAGCACTGTGTGCATGTGTTGTAGTGGCGTCTCACTGCTGTCAGCACAGCACTGTGTGCATGTGTTGTAGTGGCGTCTCACTGCTGTCAGCACAGCACTGTGTGCATGTGTTGTAGTGGTGTCTCACTGCAGTCATTACAATGTTGTGCACGTCTATTACTTAGAGATGCAGCCTGGGAAGTGGATACCAACTATTCCATGGAGGAGTCGAAGTGTTGCCATGCTAACTACTGCCTCTGTCCTCATGGTCGCTCACACTCCACACAGATAGGGTGAGCATGCGTGCCTTCTAGGCAGTTGTGTCTAGTGAGGTGTCTAGTGAGGCCCATTTTATGTCTCTCTCTTTGTGTGTGTGTGCAGTAAGTACAGGATGAGGAAGTGCCACACGTGTGGACAGTGGAGAGGTCACGTGGAGTGTCTGCGAGGGGATGATCGCCCCGAGTGTGGAGACTGCAGGACTGGAGTTAGTAACAGGACAGCAACTCCACAATGCCCACCACCACAACAAACTCAAGCCAGACAAACTCTAGCCCGACTAGGAACAAAGATACCAGTCCTATCCATCCAGAGACTTACTGCTCACCAGAGTCAGTCATGAACTACCACCACTAACTGACTCAGAGGGAGGCCCATTTTAGGCATGGGCATCATAACATTATGTGTTCAGTAAAAAAAATCATTTTTAATTCTCATTAATCAAGTCTCCTGAATTAGATTGCTCGTGCAGCCACCATCAGAGTGAAGGATGGAGTCTCCACCCATGCATACCTTTGCTCTCAGTATTTGGTGCCATTGGTAGCTTTCCACCTGCAAAGCCAGCCATTGGTTACTTGAAAACGTTTTCTTCAGGTTCACAGTCAGTTGACCCCTTCCAATATACAATATGCACCCTTATATACTATAGTATAACCAAGTGTACAAACCTTTTTTACGTCACCTGCTTCTTATGTAAGCCTTTGCTTCACTTGGTTTGGTACAGCTTTTGCAAGAATTTCACCTTTCCTTCTTGGGATCCTGCTTTTGTCGACAGAGCAATTGAACTGCCAAGAAAGTTCACCAGACGCCTCCGAAGAAAGCTTGTTAATGTAAGCTTGTTAATGTGCAGGTTTTGAACGGAGGATAGACCTGTAGATCTCATGAAGGTAATAAAAAAAACAGATTAGCATTAACCCTCTCACCGTCGCAAGAGCCATAGCTCCCCGTCGCAGGAGCCATATAGTTCCCCGTCGCAGTAGCCATATAGCTCCCCGTCGCAGAAGCCATATAGCTCCCCGTAGCAGGAGCCATATAGCTCCCCGCCGCAGGAGCCATATAGCTCCCCGTTGCAGGAGCAATATAGCTCCGCAGCTTTGTAAAAACAAACACGATCATCTTGTGGGCCATAATTTATATAGACTGACAATTAATCTTACGGCTATTTTTATTATCATCACTTTACAGTACATATATATATATATATATATATATATAGAAACATGAGTGATGACCATGATTAGGGAGAAAGAGTACTGATGGTTTACAAGTCAAAATCAAGTATATAGCCAGATTTAAGTGGTGGAAGTTGGGGGGGGGGGGGGGGGGGGGTATATTATGCATTTGTTACATGGACATAGAAATGATAAGAGCATGAATTGTTTAGATCAAAGTTTGAAATGAAGTGATAAAGATAGTTGATATTTTATAATAGATAATGAAAGATTCATATATATATACTAGGGAGTGAATTCCAAAGACGAGGAATGCGAGTGAAAAATGGGTGGAGGTTCTTCACATTACGAGCATGGACAAGTTTTATTTTTTAGATGATTAGTAGATCTGGTATATAGTTATGGTGGACACAGAAATGTAATTAAGAATATTGAAATGTTCAGATGTTTTTTTTAGAGATTTTACAACAAATAAGATATCATTTAGTTCCAGATTCGGCAGATTCATCGAATTTTTAAACTAATATATAAGTAGTCTGATGAGAAATCTCCGAGGATAAACTTAGTTGCTCTTCTTTGGATCTTTTCCAATGGGACATGGTCTTTCTTGAGATGAGGGCGCCAGATTGGAGAGGCATACGTGAGTAGAGACTTCACTAGAGTGAGGTAAAGTTGTTTCTTTGCACTCACTGTGTTGCAATGATGGAAAGTACGTCTAAGAAGCCCCAGGGACTTGTAGGATTTACCATACATAGAGACTCCATGATAGGTCAGATGAAATCAGAACTCCTAAATCTTTGGTGAAGCTTTTTCTGGTAACGACCGCTTCTTCAATAAGGTAATCAATCAATAAGGTAATCAATCAATAAGGTAATCAATGTTGTACAATGGTGAATTGGTAGAGAATCTCATAAGATGACACTTGTTGTTTATTGAAGAGGAGGTGCCAATCGTTCGACCACTTGGAGAGAGAAACTTGTAAAGAAGCTGTATCGGATGGAGATTTTATTGACTTAAAACACTTAGTATCGTCAGCATAGAGAAGCGTAGATGAGGTTGAGACGCAAGGGGGAATATCATTAATGTAGATCAAGAACAGAAGGGGACAAGAATACTTCCTTGGGGGACACCAGAGATTACAGGTAGGGGCAGAGAGGATTGGCCGTCAAGGAACACTTGTTGAGACCTGGAAGAAAGATAGGCCTTAAACCAGTGCCATAAATTACCAGTGATGCCAAAGGACCATAACTTATAGAGAAGCTCATTATGAGGAACCTTATCGAAGGCTTTACAGAAATCAAGATAAATAACAACAACTTGAGACTTTTCATTTAGTGAGCAATTGATAAGATTAGTGTATTTAAGTAGTTGAGTCGTAGAACGACCTTTCAAAAATCCAAATTGTAACAAGGAGATGGATTTCTCTACAAAGACAGCTATTTTGTTATATATTAGTCTCTCGAAGATAAGGGAGATGGTACTTAGAAGCGAGATGGGCCTGTAGTTAGTGACGGAAGACTTTGTCACCTGATTTATATATTGGAATAATAGAAAGAACTCTCCAGTCATTTGGGAGATGGTGTTGGGAAAGTCTTAGAGAAAATAGATGAGTGATAGGTGTATAGATAGCAAGGGCACAGGATTTGAGAAGTTTAAGGTTGAAATCATCGGGTCGTGTAGACCTAGTTGTGTCAAGTGATGATATGATTGAATACACCTCGTGAAGATCTCTATGTTATTTAGCACATCTGAAGGTGTGAAGAGAGAATCTGTTGGAGGCAGGTTGCAAGTGCTTCTGGTGAACACAGAGTGAAAATATTTGTTGAACAAGTTTGCCTTTCCCAAGTTAGAAGATACTTTGAGATTGTCTAGAAACAGTGTGGGGGGAATTACATTGTTTTTTGTTAGCCTACGAATGTACTTATAAATCTTGGAAGTCAGCCCATATACAAGATTATTTTCGAAGGTAGATTTGGCATTAGATATTATAGTGATGACTGAATTGAGAGTTGGGAGGTAGTGAGTTTGTTGAAAGTTAAGGACTTTGGGAAGCAAATGTCAAAACAAGTTGCACTACTCTCAAAATGGCGAAGCGAGTTATTATACACAAGGTCACGAGAAGTGAAGGACCGCTCTGATCATAAATTAAGTGAGATTGAAGGAGAAGGCATAATTATATTAATTTGTAAGCAAGTCTTTTGACAGTGCAGCAAAGAAATAGTTGGTAGTTGACGCCCACACCCCTGATGGCCCCTATCTGATGGGGAAGGGTTCTCTGGTTTTTGAAGGGATCAAGTTGTTAGAAATGTGTGCAGATTGTTATAACACAATACAACAAGCTCTTGTTTGATAAATTGATAGTATGTGGTACGAGTGAAAAACTGACTGACGACACCTTACATTAACCTCTTTCTTAGTGCTAACACAGAGCACATGATAGTTGAGCCATATAGTCCATGAAGTATTTGCCTGCAATGAAGCTGTAGTCAGTAAAATTTGACCAATCACCTGTGTCATGTTGACGTCTGGGTCACCTGGAGTCCTGGGATACCTGGGCCACTTTGTGGAAGTCTTAACGTCAGTATATGGAGAACAGTGTTCTAGGCCAAGGTAGCCCAGAACTTATTACATGTACTTAAAATAAGGTATGCTGTAAAAATGTATTGAAGGGGAATTCCCCACCCCCACCCACCCACTCATTTGTTACGCTACATTACTAACGGATATTCCTAGATAATCCAGTACAAGAAGAATCCAGTACAAGAAGAATATATTTAATTCCCAGTACAAGAAGAATATATTTTATTCCTAGATAATCCAGTACAAGAAGAATTATTTTATTCCTAGATAATCCAGTACAAGAAGATTCCTAGATAATCCAGTATATACAAGAAGAATATATTTTATTCCAGTATATATATACAAGAAGAATATATTTTATTCCTAGATAATCCAGTACAAGAAGAATATATTTTATTCCCAGTATATACAAGAAGAATATATTTTAGTCCTAGATAATCCAGTACAAGAATAATAATTATTATATTTTATTCCTAGATAATCCAAGAAGAATGTATTTTATTCCTAGATAATCCAGTACAAGAAGAATATATAGATAATCCAGTACAAGAAGAATATATTTTATTCCTAGATAATTCAATACAAGAAGATTCCTATAATTATAGATAATCCAGTATAAGAAGAATATATTTTATTCCTAGATAATCCAGTACAAGAAGAATATATTTTATTCCTAGATAATCCAGTACAAGAAGAATATATTTTATTCCTAGATAATCCAGTACAAGAAGAATATATTTTATTCCTAGATAATCCAGTACAAGAAGAATATATTTTATTCCTAGATAATTCAATACAAGAAGATTCCTATATAGATAATCCAGTACAAGAAGAATATATTTTATTCCTAGATATGAACTGCACATCTGTACTCGGCAGCGCGGGCAGCTGACACTTTCCCATTCATAATTTTTCATTAAATATGTATTTTATATGAATATTTAGTTGGTATTTATTATTATAAATATTTTATCTTATAATCCAGTACAAGAAGAATATATTTTATTCCTAGACAAGAAGAATATATTTTATTCCTAGATAATTCAGTACAAGAAGAATTATTCCTACATAGATAATCCAGTACAAGAAGAATATATTTTATTCCTAGATAATCCAGTACAAGAAGAATATATTTTTGACAGAACTGGCAGGAGCTCCTGACCATTACTTACTTTCACTTGAAACTCATGATTGTGGTATGGGTTTGGCTAAATGCCAACAAAAGTTCTCTGTGGTTTCTGTGATACCAAATCCAAGCTTAGAATCATAAATTATGGTTGCACTATTGCATTTGCAATAGGCCTTGACTGCCGGAGAATAAACTCTCAATGAACTCTCGGTTGACATAGTAGGAAATAATGACTTTCTCACAATAATCAACTAATAAAAATATGAGGTTAGATACTCTAGCATTCATAAGATAATGAGATGCCATGCTTCACGTAGCCCTGGCACACCAAGAGAGATGTTATTAAGACTGAAGTTCCTGTGAACTGAAGATGGGAAGTACACTAAGAGTGAAGTCATCAGGCAGTGCTTGCTAGAAGCATGCTAAGAGTGAAGTCATCAGGCAGTGCTTGCTGGAAGCACGCTAAGAGTGAAGTCATCAGACAAGTGCTTGCTGGAAGCATGCTAAGAGTGAAGTCATCAGGCAGTACTTGCTAGAAGCATGCTAAGAGTGAAGTCATCAGGCAGTGCTTGTTGGGAGCACGCTAAGAGTGAAGTCATCAGACAAGTGCTTGCTGGAAGCATGCTAAGAGTGAAGTCATCAGGCAGTGCTTGCTAGAAGCATGCTAAGAGTGAAGTCATCAGGCAGTGCTTGTTGGGAGCACGCTAAGAGTGAAGTCATCAGACAGTGCTTGCTGGAAGCACGCTAAGAGTGAAGTCATCAGGCAGTGCTTGTTGGGAGCACACTAAGAGTGAAGTCATCAGGCAGTGCTTGCTGGGAGCACACTAAGAGTGAAGTCATCAGCAGTGCTTGTTGGGAGCACACTAAGAGTGAAGTCGTCAGGCAGTGCTTGCTGGGAGCACACTAAGAGTGAAGTCGTCAGGCAGTGCTTGCTGGGAGCACACTAAGAGTGAAGTCGTCAGGCAGTGCTTGCTGGGAGCACACTAAGAGTGAAGTCATCAGGCAGTGCTTGCTGGAAGCACACTAGGAGTGGAGCCATTAGTTGCTGGAAGCACAATTAGGTGGTGGCTGAATTGTCACATCTTGATCCTGTTATGTGTTCACAACAGCATACCACTCTTCTATTTATTATATGCAGTTTAAATGCAATCAGTTGTTAGTACTTTACTGACTAACAGGGAAATATTAATATAGAGTAGGGCTTCCTCTAGCCAGTGGTGCTAATTTTAGCTCTCTAGCACTTAACAATCTGACGATATTTATGCAGGCACTCAGGTTTTTGAGGTACCACCACTTTAGCTTCAGTAACTTGGGTATAGTTTACCTATGAAAAATGTTGTAGTATATCAAAAGAGAGCACACAAGTCTTTACTTGATGGTTTTGTCACCTCCTGAAGTGATAGATGTCGAAGTAGCCAGTGGTTATTGAAGTGTTTTAACAAAAAAACAAGATGTCATTTAAGACCACCCCAACGCACAGAGCTACAGAAATGTCAACATCCCAGCCATGTACGGAAGACACGAGCTGATAAAGAAGAGGGAGTATGGTGACAGAGTACGGCAGGTGGAAATGGCATCTTTCACACCACTTGTTTTTGCTACTACAGGAGGTATATATGGGCAAGGAAGCAACAGCTTTCTACAAACGGTTAGCCAATCTTGTCGCAGCAAAGAATGGCTCAACATACAACTCGACTCTTGCATGGATGAGATGTAAGCTGGCCTTTTCCCTGCTCCGATCAGCAGTGATGTGCATCAGAGGAAGCCGCTCCACCTTCCACCGTGCCAGCATTGAACTGGGCATGGTTGAAAGCCGCCTGTCAGCATTATAAACACTATAACTTTATTATCACTTTGTTATCATTGTGTATTGAGTATTGTTATTGAGTATATAATTATAATACTTTATTATTATGGTTATTATTTACATAAAACAATATGATGAGGTGTCAGATACCTGTACAGACGTGCAGTTCCCCCGCTGGACCGCCACAGATAGTCTCTGGAGCAGGTACTGAGTATTGTACTGTATTGTATGTAAAAAAAGGATCACTAACATTCACAGAAAAATATAATTTTCGAGTGAAACTTTTTCCAGTTTACGTAAACCCGTATTTTAGACGGACTTCCTGCATATCATTACAACCCCACCGCATCCCGGAGAGCCCGCTCGGCCGACCTCGTTCCCTCGTCAATAGTTCACGTGATGGCTCGTGTAACATTTGTACTTTCTTAGGTAGCTAACTACAGTAAGTGGAGTAGTGTAAGCATCTACTGTAATCACTAGAATAAGACCTAAAGACACAGTAAAGTAAGATAAGCAGTATTCCTTCTCTTCTACTCTTACGGTACAAATGATGGCGGATGCAACAACGAGCGTGGAACCACTGTAAGCCTTGATAGCCAGCCATGTTTAATCTTTTGTTTTATCCTTTCCACTCCCTTTTTATTTGTTGTAGAAAGCTTTTCGTGGGTGGTCTAAGTTGGGACTCCTCTAAAGGTGAGTATATAAAAGAATAAAAGAACGATGGTCTGGTGTTTAGTTGGTGGAGAACTTGCCTACTCCCCTTTCCTCTTACTATACTAGAATGAGTGTTGTTATCCCATAGATAATCTTTGACATTTTTAAAATCAACTAGGAGGAAGTGTGTGCAAGGTTTCTACTTTGTAGCTATTGCCAAGTTGATGCATGCACTTGCCATCTATGCTCCCCACTACCCCTAATCTCTATACCACGAACAAAAATAAACCACCACTTGCATACCTGCACACCCAGGATTGGCATAAGGAAATCAATTGTGCTTTTGGTTGTCCAAGCGTGCTCGAGTATTGAAGCAATGCTCGAGTATTGGAGCGTGCTCGAGTATTGGAGCGTGCTAGAGTATTGGAGCGTGCTAGAGTATTGGAGCGTGCTAGAGTATTGGAGCGTGTTCGAGTATTGGAGCGTGCTCGAGTATTGGAGCGTGCTAAGAGTATTGGAGCGTCCTCGAGTATTGGAGCGTGCTCGAGTATTGGAGCGTGCTCGAGTATTGGAGCGTGCTAGAATATTGGAGCGTGCTCTAGTATTGGAGCGTGCTAGAGTATTGGAGCGTGCTCGAGTATTGGAGCGTGCTCGAGTATTGGAGCGTGCTCGAGTATTGGAGCGTGCTCGAGTATTGGAGCGTGCTCGAGGATTGGAGCGTGCTCGAGGATTGGAGCGTGCTCGAGGATTGGAGCGTGCTCGAGGATTGGAGCGTGCTCGAGGATTGGAGCGTGCTCGAGGATTGGAGAGTGCTCGAGGATTGGAGCGTGCTCGAGGATTGGAACGTGCTCTAGTTTTGACAACGAGAGTTTTTCATTTTTATTTCCAGTTTCTCCTGAGGAGGGGAAAGAAGTGGATCTTAACCAGCAAAAGCAACAGATCGTACAAACACTTGGTTATCAATTTTTCCCAAGTAAGCAACTAACTAGCTACCTTCCCCCCCACCCTTTCCCAGGTAAGCAACTAACTAGCTAGACCCTCCTTTCCCAAGTAAGCAACTAACAAGCTAGACCCCCTTCTTTCCCAAGTAAGCAACTAACTAGCTAGACCCCCTCCTTTCCCAGGTAAGCAACTAACTAGCTAGACCCTCCTTTCCCAAGTAAGCAACTAACTAGCTAGACCCCCTTCTTTCCCAAGTAAGCAACTAACTAGCTAGAGCCCCTCCTTTCCCAGGTAAGCAACTAACTAGCTAGACCCCCTCCTTTCCCAAGTAAGCAACTAACTAGCTAGACCCCCTCCTTTCCCAGGTAAGCAACTAACTAGCTAGACCCCCTCCTTTCCCAGGTAAGCAACTAACTAGCTAGACCCCCTTCTTTCCCAAGTAAGCAACTAACTAGCTAGACCCTCCTTTCCCAGGTAAGCAACTAACTAGCTAGACCCTCCTTTCCCAGGTAAGCAACTAACTAGCTAGACCCCCTCCTTTCAGACAGCAAAGCAGTTAGCTAGCAGGGGACGTAGTGCACAAGTTAGAATATGATCTGGATAACAACCCCTGTCAGCTGAAGCATAAGGTATGAGGAGAGATAGGTTTGCTGCTACTTCAAGAAATGGACCAGAATTGCAACACCAAAATGCAGGCTTGAATCTGCTGGCTGATGTTGCACAAATGAGACTCCAGTTTGTCTTCCTCAAATAGCCCTTGTACCATTCACTATCTCGAAAGAAATAGAACAATCACTTGATTAGACCATGTACATGTATGTACCAGCAGGAAGTATGAAGGCTCTTGATGTCTGAAATGGGGGGAGAAAACATGTCAATCTGAAGTGGTAATCAGAAGTTGCGGCGTTTCAGTCGAGGCAGTTGGTCACATGATGATGGCATTCACTGTTTAAAGCCTGGTCAGTAGCAGAAAGGGCAGCAGCAAGCGTCTAGCAGGATGGCCAAACTCCAAAGAAAAGGTGGGAGAGCCTGACAATCCCTTTTCAAGCGACTAAGCTGGCTATGAAGAAGACAAACTAGAATAGAGGCGGTGGCTAGAGCAGGAACACTGCTATTGTTAATTATTGCCACCTTGAGATAATATGGTGATTGTGCACATGCCTATTGGCATCCTGAAATAAATAATAGAGTGTGAAATAAAAACGTGCAACTTGTGAAGAGAACATGCATGTTCTATTTGAGGAGATACAGTGGTTCATGTATGCAGCATCAGACTCTACTTGTTTATTATTTACTTATTATTAGAATACTTATTATTAGAACAGCCACGTTGACTCGAAAGATAAATCGACTTCATTTTGAAATCTAGCTTTTTATGAGAGAGGTGGGTTAGTCATGCTTGGGTTGGGCATGCAGATGAGAGATAAAACCAATGAAGAATAAAGGTAGTGCTCTCTGGAGTAGATGCTCGTTGTGTCTCCTGCTGTTCTGTTTTCTTGGGAAAAGGTCAAATTCATGGAAATGTGGTTTTAAATGGAACTTGCAGTTATCAGTTTTCTAAATAATGCACACCCGAAAAAGACTAATAAACGTGCACATGGGCTCTGGCAGAGTTCGGAGGACAAAGTTCATAATTCCACATATTCCTAGGTTGCATGGTCATAGTCTTGAAGCACCCGAGGTAGTCCTGAAGATACCTCCCAAAGATGCCGATGTAAAGGGACCTTTCCCTGTGTGCTACATGTGGGAATTCTCGGTGTGACTCGAACATTCATCCAGCGTGCATGTTTATGAAGGATTCTATAGATGTGAGAGAGGTAAGCTAATGGCTAACCACTCTTGCCTATCAGAAGAACAGAATTCAGGTTATGTTTTTGTAGGTTAGTGATATCTGTACAGCGTACCATTGAATTAATCAACTGTTTACAGAGATAAACATGCAGTTGAATTTTATAAGACAAAATTGCCAACGTGATGTGACTTGAAGTAAAGGAGATCTCTACGGCATGCTTGGTCTGCAAACTGTTAGTATACTCACCTCGATGCAAGAACCACAGAGACGAGCATGGGGGCTGAAACTGATCGATATCTGTCCGCCTTGTTGGATGATATGAAGTGATGACATGAGAACCCTGTAATTTTTCAGGATGCTGGCAATGGCTGAGTGACGAACTGTCCATCGTGTAGGACAGAGTGGTCTCTGATGGTGACGAACTAGAAAAATCGGCATTTTTGTATAGCTATGGCTAGTGCCTACAGCAATGGCTGGTACCTATAGCTATGGCTGGTACCTATAGCTATGGCTGGTACCTATAGCTATGGCTGGTACCTATAGCTATGGCTGGTACCTATAGCTATGGCTGGTACCTATAGCTAGTACCTATGGCTGGTACCTATAGCTATGGCTGGTACCTATAGCTAGTACCTATGGCTATGGCTGGTACCTATAGCTATGGCTGGTACCTATAGCTGGTACCTATAGCTATGGCTGGTACCTATAGCAATGGCTAGTACCTATAGCAATGGCTGGTACCTATAGCTATGGCTGGTACCTATAGTAATGGCTAGTACCTATAGCTATGGCTAGTACCTATAGCAATGGCTGGTACCTACCTAATCCTATAGCTATGGCTGGTCCCTAGCCCTACCTAATCCTATAGCCATGGCTGGTACCTACCTAATCTTATAGCTATGGCTAGTACTTACCTATTCCTATAGCTATGGCTAGTACCTATAGCTATGACCTATAGCTATGACCTATAGCTATGACCTATAGCTATGACCTATAGCTATGACCTATAGCTATGACCTATAGCTATGACCTATAGCTATGACCTATAGCTATGACCTATAGCTATGACCTATAGCTATGACCTATAGCTATGACCTATAGCTATGACCTATAGCTATGGCTGGTACCTATAGCTATGGCTGGTACCTATAGCTATGGCTGGTACCTATAGCTAGTGCCTACCTAATCCTATAGCTAGGACTAGTATGGCTAGTACCTACTTAATCCTATAGCCATAGCTATGGTCCTTTAGCTATGGCCAATAACTACCTAATCCTAGTCCTACATGGCCAGTGTTGCTATGGATACAGCTGTGTAATTTACAGCAAAGAAGTTCACATAGGTAGGCCTCCTACCAAACCCACACTCAAGATGTTTTAACATCTGTAGCGTTTACTTTCTATCCTGCTTGTCTCTCCTTGCAATTACAACGCAGACAAACTGGAGCTATTGTTCTTTAGATTTTGCTGATGTGCTACATAACACTGACTTTGGCAAGAACACTAGTACCTGTACATGACGGATACTAGTAAGAGCATGGCGATGGTCCTGGGATGTGAAAGTTAAATTGGTATGTCCTGGCTCAGAAGCTTCTCCTGAAGTAAGCTTTTATTTAGCCTTTTGACTAGCTATTCACTTTCCTAATGCTCAAAAATGGGGAAGTCCCTCTCCCATTTCCTTTGAAACACAGTGCTTCAAAGAAACTTTGTGGAAGAGTGGGTGCAGTGAACTATCAAGCTACACCCAGTCCCAAGAGAGTGAACTTTCAAGCTACACCCAGTCCCAAGAGGGAGCTGGCTACCTACATGTTGATCAAGTTTCTACTAGCTCAAACCACAAGGGGAAATTGATCTTGTAACATGCATGGGGAAGTAGAGGAAGATGCAGGTGGGTCCGTGAGTAAGACTTCTATCATTAGCTCCCTCTTGGTGTGTGTGGAAGGGGGCCAAAGTTGGGGGGGGGGGGGGGGGAGTGCCTGCTCATAAACTCCAGCAAATATGCTGGCCTTATTTGTTCACTTGTGCAGAGTCTATGAAGCAACACTTCAGCCAATTTGGTCAAGTTTCCGACACGGTTGTCATGCTTGATAATATGACTAAGAAACCAAGGTATGCACCTGCTAATATCTGTCACATGTTCTAACGAACCGTTCTCCCTTTCAGAGGGTTTGGCTTTGTAACTTTTGAGAAAAAAGAAGGTGTCGCAAGAGCTCTGTTGGAGAAGGAACATGTCTTGGATAACAAGACGGTAAGACATTCATATCATGCTAGTTGGCGGTGGCAGTGGAGGCGTAACCTTAGCCAGCTCCGTCTGTTTGTTTGTGTGTGTTTGTTGTATAGATTGACCCAAAACCGGCCACCACCAAAGGCCTTGCCAGTTCCAGTAGAGAAGGTGCTCAGGCTGACCCAAAACACCATAACAAAATATTCGTAGGTGGGCTACCAGCTGGCACCACTGAAAAAGATGTTAAGGAATTTTTTTCAGAGTTTGGAGCAGTAAGTTGCTTGGAATAGAGAGCTAGTCCATGACTTGGTAGCAAGCAATCATACCTTCCCTTAATCAGGTGAAGGAGGTGGACATCAAAATAGATAAAGCTTCACAGCGCATGCGAGGTAAGCCTAGCACTTGTAGCCTCAACTGATAGCCATGTAACAATAATTTACATCCTGGATACTCTTAAGTGTACTATATACAGGCAGGCTAAGGGTGTAATGCTTCTGTAAAGACTAAACTAGAGTAACTACTACTAATCTGTACTCTGCCCTCCTTCCTTCGTCCCTGGCTACTGTGCTCTCCTAGGATTTGGATTTGTTGAGTTTGAGGACACGTCTGTCGTGGAAAAGGTTGTGCTGCTTCGCTATCATACCATCAACCATAAATCGGTGTGCTCCTGTCGTTTGAGGTCCCTCGTCTCACCCTGTGGCTTCCTTAACAAACCTTTTCCCTTTAATACGCATGCTAATCTAGATATGTATATTCTAAGAGGTGTGTGTGTCATAGAGCCCCCTCCTGTGACTATGTAGTAGAAGTAGGCTAATGATATATAGACATGTAGCATAGGTAACACTATAAGCACATTTACTAATAGTGAAGCCACTAGATGGGAACTCGGGACAAGGCTACTGGAAGGTGGGTAGACGTGTGCTTCATGAGTGTGTGTTGTGTTCATTAGGTGGAGGCGAAGAAAGCTCAGCCGAGGACACAAGCCTTAGGCAGGAATGGAGGCTTTGTTGAACAAAACTACGGAGCTGGTAAGTCTAGTTACATACATGCATACATTCTTATTACATACCTAATATACTTTAACCTTTGTACACACTACACACACACCTTCTCTAGGGCAAGAATATGCTGCTAGTAAGTCTAGTAGATTGTAGTACACACACACACACACATACCTACACACACACACACACACACACACCTGTGCTCCATGCTTAGAACATGAGGTTGCCAACATCGTGTTTCTAGCTATGGCCACAACCCACCATAGCTAGGGTCAAAGTTTGGCATAGATGAACTAATGGTGTATTTAGTCTGGAGTCTTCACTGCCTGGTGTGCTATTGCTGGCCTGGCAGTATTCCCTAATACCAGATACAATTAATCTCATATATATGCAGAATACAGGGTTGTATACAGAAATTTTGCCAAGGGGGGGCGAACTTGAGATATGGAAAAATAAGGGGGGGCGGAGAGCCTGGATGGTGCGGAAAGGGGACGTGCACCCTGGGCTTCCGCGTGGAGTACGAAAGTGTTTTACCCACAGGTATTTTTGCAGTACTAACTGTATATATAGCTGCTACTTATGATGGCATGCACTTTTTCTAAAATCTTTAGTACAACATTCCATCTTAAATATTTGCTGAAGTTGCATGCTACGGCAATCAGCATATATAGATTAGATATAGTCACTTGTCACTCGTATAATGGAGGTGGGCTTTTGTGAAATCGAATTATGTTGCATTCCATGCATTTTCTTACAAAATCATGGACAACAGGTTTCATACACAATTTTTCTCTAGTTCTCTAGGGGGGGGGGGGGGGGGGTGGAAATGGTTGGTCACTTGGTGCCCTAATTTTTGTTAATATTTTCTTAACATGTTCATAAGTCGTAAAAGGGGGGTCTGGGGGGAAGATCCCCCCATATTTTTTTTTGCTTTTACAATGTCTGAGGATAGCTATTTTGACTGACTACCAATGGCATTATGCTATACCGAACTATGGCTAGACTGTATATATTTCTCATGATATTGTAGCTGCTTGGAAAAAGGAGAGCATGTGTCATGACACGATGACATCACACACCACCACGTGCTCTCCTTTGTAGGTTTGTCACTTCTTTTGTTTCTCCTTCTTTCCCACTCCCTCTCTCTCAGTATTTTTAACTCAGTCCATTATGTCATGGTCTTCAAGTCTAATCTTAGACATGATGTCATCACACGCCACCACGTGTTCTCCTTTGTAGGTTTGTCACTTCTTCAGTTCCCTCCTTCTTTCCCACTCTCTCAGTATTTTTAACTCAGTCCATTATGTCATGGTCTTAAAGTCATCACACACCACCACGTGTTCTCCTTTGTAGGTTTGTCACTTCTTCAGTTCCCTCCTTCTTTCCCACTCTCTCTCAGTATTTTTAACTCAGTTCATTATGTCATGGTCTTAAAGTCTCTATAAAAGAAACCTTACTAGCTGATTTCTCTTCATATTAATATGGATATTCGCTCATACTTTGCAAGTACTTCTCAAGCCTCTTCTCATGCTAATAGCAGCGATAGCGAAGATAGCAGAACAGATAGCTCTGAGCATGTCGAGGCATCTAGTCCTAGCCTTAGTCCTCCACCTTCAAAGAAAAGCAAGCAAAACAAACACCGCTCTTCTGTATCCACGAAGAGAAAATACTCTAAGAGCTGGGAGAAAGATTTCAGTTGGCTCTATTATGACGAGGATAGCGATGGTGCCTTTTGCAAGGTTTGCAAGCAATCTGGTCTGCAGCGTACTGGAGGAGTGTGGGTCACACAACCTTGCAGAAATTGGAAGAAAGCTGTTGAAAAAATGAAAGCTCATGCGAGAAGTGACTTCCATATCCATGCAACTCAAGCTCTTTTTGCAGCTAAAGGAGCAGCCAAAGGTGGAACAGTTGTACAGCAACTCCAGAATGTTTTAGCTCGCAAAAGAGCTCAGAACAGAGCTGCAGTGAAGTGCCTGATCCTACTCACTCATTTTCTTACGAAAGAACAAGTTGCACATTCGACAAAATTTGAGAAGCTGGTTGACGTGGTGGTTCGATGTGGCAGCCAACATTTGAAGCAATTCTTAGAAACTGCACCAAGAAATGCTGTGTACACATCAAGATTGGCTGTGGTTGAATTCATCGAATCATTGGGGACATGGGTGGAGGAGTCGATTCTGAAGCGACTTCAAAAGGCACCTATGTACAGCCTCATGGCAGATGAGTGCACAGATGTCACCAACGTAGAAGAATTGTCTGTGTTTTGCCGCTGGGAGGAAGATGGTGTACCAGTAGAGTGCTTTCTGGAGCTTATTCCATTGAAGAAGGCTGATGCAGAGACCATCTATTCTAATCTCATCGATTGTTTAAAGAAGAAAGGTCTACAAGTCGGAAGAATAGTTGGATTGGGATTTGATGGAGCTGCAACTTTTTCTGGACGAAAGACCGGGGTTCAGGCACGTATCAAGAAACATACTCCTCACGCTCTGTTTATACACTGCCACTGTCACTTACTGCAGTTGGCTTGTGTGCAAGCTGCCAATAAAACTCCTGGAATTGCTCATGTTTACAGAACATTGACTACTCTTTGGAAGCATTTTCGCAATTCCCCCAAGCGAGCAGAGTGTCTGAAGGAGGTACAGCACGTTCTTGAACTTCCAGAAATGAAAGTGATCAAGCCATCTGACACACGCTGGCTGGCACATGAAAGGTGTGTCAAAGCTGTCAAAGCAAGTTATTCTGCAATTGTAATCACCATTGGGAACATCTACGAGACGTCCCACGAGCCAGAAGCTCTTGGAATCCATGGTGCCCTCTGCAAATTGTCTACGATTGCAGCTATATATTTGCTTGATTTCACTCTACCACAAGTAGCCAAGCTCAGCAAAGCACTTCAGGCAGAGCAGCTTGACCTCTCGTTGATATCATTCCTTGTTGATGCTACTGTTAAATCCTTGGATGATGCAGTTTTGCCTGGAGCGAACTGGGTGTTGGAGCTTCTTGAAAACGTTGAAGACTTGAAGTCATCTACAAAGGTGTCTATTGACGCTGATAAAATACTTTCGTTCCAGAATGTTGTTGGTAAGCCTTTTGTTGCTGATTTAAAGGCCAACATAACAAGCCGATTTTCTTCATCCAACGCTGTTGTATCAGCATTGTCTATATTCGATCCACGGAAAGTTCCAAAAGCAGATTCAGTATCTTTTCCCACTTATGGAGACACGTCTGTTGAGAAACTGATTGCTCACTACGGAGAAGATAGAGATGCAGAAACATTGGATGGAGAAGAAACAGTGAAGACAGCCATGATTTCCACTGAAATACTTACAGAGTGGAAAACATTCCTCCAGCTGTTAGTCAAGCAACCACGGGATACTACTGCATCACAGCTGAAAGAACTTGTTTCAAACGACATGCTCAAGGCCATGTTTCCCAATTTGCACAAGATTGCCTCCATCTGCTTATCGATTCCAGTTTCTACTGCTTCTGTGGAGAGAAGCTTCTCACAGATGAAGATGATCAAGACTCGTTTGCGTAATTCTCTAAGTGACTGCAGCCTTTCTCACCTTATGAGGATTGCTATAGAGGCACCAGAAGTACTCTCTGAGAGCGACCTTGAAGAGATTGTGGACGTATGGCAGAGAAAACCAAGAAGAACCTCAGTTTGACATTCCTATCATTTGAACCTGATATCATAAGCTTATTACACCTTTCTTGTATTACACCTTTCTTGACATTATTAAAAAAAATATCTCTAATTTCAAGGGGGGGCGAGAATGATACAAGGGGGGGCGAATGCCCCCCCCCGCCCCCCCCTAAATACACCCCTGGAATATCATGTGGCCATCCCATCAATAAGCTGTAGTTTGGTATAGGGGGTTAAAAATGCATGACCATTCAGAGGGATTTGTATATACTACATGCAACATGAGAACACAGTATTAATGGTCGTGGCAGGATTTTTTTGCAGCCCTGGGTTAGTGTAACTATCTGAGCACTCAAGCTAAGCACAGCAAGACAACACCAATACTAGTGCTGAACCCATCCACGTGCTTAGTGCTGTTGTTGACACTGCCAGGAGGTTGTTGGTTCTGTCGTTGATCTCTTGTTGTCATGGCTGATGTTGATGTTGATCTCTTGTTGTCATGGCTGATGGATTCCTGAAGGAAACACAGATCAACTATTGGCCAATATTTTTTTGTTGTCCTTGACCTGCGAGGGGGGAAAAGTCCAGCTATCTTGGGCAAAAGCAGGCTAATAATTATTGTAGCTACATCCCATCGCTGATCTGATAGAGAAGGTGAGCAACTCATTGCCATCTGCTCTAGCGCTGCATTTGCAGGTTAGCTCCAGGTCCTGGCAGGATAGACATGGCCTCATGGCTCCTGCAGGATAGACAAGGCATAGCTCCAGGTCCTGGCAGGATAGATGTGGCCTCATAGCTCCAGGTCCTGGCCCGATAGACATGCCTCATAGCTCCAGGTCCTGGCAGGATAGAGACGCTGCCTCATAGCTCCAGGTCCCTGGCAGGATAGACGCGGCCTCATAGCTCCAGGTCCTGGCAGGATAGATGCGGCATCTTGTGTGAGGTGAACAAACTGCCTGTTGCTTGAGAAAGCTCATTTCCAAAGTTAGTTGCTGGCTGATTTTCGAGTAAGTCATCCTGTATCCAAATGTTCTTGCTAATACAGGATGAGCTGGTTATCTAATGATGTCATATCTGGTCGCTTGACGTTAATGAACATTTGAAAATGGAGCATCCTATGGGTAGGAGAGGATCAAGTAGACCACGACCAGTTAGATGACTATCATTTGATATCAGCTATACGTAGTAGAGAGATGGGGTGTATATGATTTTAAATGGTCTCAAACCTTTATTTTTGTGGGTACATCCAACATGTCCTAGATAATTGTGGGTCCATCCAACATGCTGTCCTAGATAATTGTGGGTCCATCCAACATGCTGTCCTGGATAATTGTGGGTCCATCCAACATGCTGTCCTGGATAATTGTGGGTACATCCAACATGCTGTCCTGGATAATTGTGGGTCCATCCAACATGCTGTCCTAGATAATTGTGGGTCCATCCAACATGCTGTCCTAGATAATTGTGGGTCCATCCAACATGCTGTCCTGGATAATTGTGGGTCCATCCAACATGCTGTCCTGGATAATTGTGGGTACATCCAACATGCTGTCCTAGATAATTGTGGGTCCATCCAACATGTCCTAGATAATTGTGGGTCCATCCAACATGCTGTCCTAGATAATTGTGGGTCCATCCAACATGCTGTCCTAGATAATTGTGGGTCCATCCAACATGCTGTCCTAGATAATTGTGGGTCCATCCAACATGCTGTCCTGGATAATTGTGGGTCCATCCAACATGCTGTCCTGGATAATTGTGGGTCCATCCAACATGCTGTCCTAGATAATTGTGGGTCCATCCAACATGCTGTCCTAGATAATTGTGGGTCCATCCAACATGCTGTCCTGGATAATTGTGGGTCCATCCAACATGCTGTCCTGGATAATTGTGGGTCCATCCAACATGCTGTTCTGGATAATTGTGGGTCCATCCAACATGTCCTGGATAATTGTGGGTCCATCCAACATGCTGTCCTGGATAATTGTGGGTACATCCAACATGTCCTAGATAATTGTGGGTCCATCCAACATGTCCTGGATAATTGTGGGTCCATCCAACATGTCCTGGATAATTGTGGGTCCATCCAACATGTCCTGGATAATTGTGGGTCCATCCAACATGTCCTGGATAATTGTGGGTCCATCCAACATGTCCTGGGTAATTGCTGTTTATTTGATGTCCAGAGCATCCATTACTTTCATTACTTTATTTCACTTGACACACTCTGCAGGTTATGGAAGAAGTGCTAATTATTCCTACTACCCACAGTTCTCTAATCAACAAGCAGCAGCGGCAGTGCAGCAACAATACTATGGTGGTATGGACATGCATGACTTGATAGCTAGAGAGAGAGGGAGGTCGGTGTTAGAGATCTTATGAATAAATGCAGCACATAAGGTCTTCTACATATGCTGCAGGAATGGCAATGTTTGGTTCAAGGTTCAAGTGTGCAGAGGAGATGTGTACATTTAACCCCAAGCTACTAGTTAGGGGTGTAGAGGTGTACATTTAACCCCAAGCTACTAGTTAGAGGTGTACATTGACACTTGCAGTTGGGTTCATTTTCCAACTGTGCTTGACCACGTACTTGAGTTTTAGCGCCTAATGAAACCAGTCGTTGCATAGAGTATGGCTTCCTCTAGCCACTGGTGCTAATTTCAGCTCTCTAGCACCTGGCAATCTGGAGATATTTATGTGGCAAAATCAGGCAATCTGGTTTTGAGGTACCTCCACTTTAGCTCCACTAACTTGGCTTAGTTATACCATGAAAAATGTTCTAGTATTATCAACAGAGAGAGACCTATCTTTTGCGCTATATCAAGTCCACACCATGAAGTTTGCAGAATCTATGGAGCTATAAAGTGGTAACTACAAGTTTTTGTAACTTTTCTACTAAAATGCCACTGTCGTCCCTTAATTAAATACGCTCTCAGAATCTCATCTTTCAAGTCTGGATTTAAAGATGGCATCAATCCGTTGCCTCATAGTGGACGAGAAGCCCACTATGGTGCTGGTGGTTCTGCTCTGATGATGCACAGCTAGAAAGTGATAACCACAAACTTGATAGGGCAGGAATAGTAATTAGTTTTTGACACTCCTCCCCTTAAAAAGAAGACAACGACAACAGAGTTGAAAACATAACATTTTCAGATTATGGTAACTACCTGAGCTGTCAAGTCTTGATGCGCCTGCTGAATACTTCTCTTCTGGACCCAGAGCTAACAATGTTTTATAGCTGTTTACAAATAGCAATAGTTCTAGTTCTTCTAGCCACTAGTAATTTTTCCCCCTATCATAGTTTTTGCATGGCATTCCACCCCACCCCCTTCTCTTCTGTTCAACTTGCCTCTGTGTTTGTCCTTCTCTTCTGTTCAACTTGCCTCTGTGTTTGTCCTTCTCTTCTGTTCAACTTGCCTCCGTGTTTGTCCTTCTCTTCTGTTCAACTTGCCTCTGTGTTTGTCCTTCTCTTCTGTTCAACTTGCCTCCATGTTTGTCCTTCTCTTCTGTTCAACTTGCCTCTGTGTTTGTCCTTCTCTTCTGTTCAACTTGCCTCTGTGTTTGTTCTTCTCTTCTGTTCAACTTGCCTCCGTGTTTGTCCTTCTCTTCTGTTCAACTTGCCTCTGTGTTTGTCCTTCTCTTCTGTTCAACTTGCCTCCGTGTTTGTCCTCTTCTGTTCAACTTGCCTCTGTGTTTGTCCTTCTCTTCTGTTCAACATGCCTCTGTATTTGTCCTTCTCTTCTGTTCAACTTGCCTCCGTGTTTGTCCTTCTCCTCTGTTTAACTTGCCTCCGTGTTTGTGCTTCTCTTCTGTTCAACTTGCCTCTGTGTTTGTCCTTCTCTTCTGTTCAACTTGCCTCTGTGTTTGTCCTTCTCTTCTGTTCAACTTGCCTCAGTGTTTGTGTTTCTCTTCTGTTCAACTTGCCTCTGTGTTTGTCCTTCTCCTCTGTTTAACTTGCCTCAGTGTTTGTGTTTCTCTTCTGTTCAACTTGCCTCTGTGTTTGTCCTTCTCTTCTGTTTAACTTGCCTCTGTGTTTGTCCTTCTCTTCTGTTCAACTTGCCTCCGTGTTTGTCCTTCTCTTCTGTTCAACTTGCCTCTGTGTTTGTCCTTCTCTTCTGTTCAACTTGCCTCCATGTTTGTCCTTCTCTTCTGTTCAACTTGCCTCTGTGTTTGTCCTTCTCTTCTGTTCAACTTGCCTCTGTGTTTGTTCTTCTCTTCTGTTCAACTTGCCTCCGTGTTTGTCCTTCTCTTCTGTTCAACTTGCCTCTGTGTTTGTCCTTCTCTTCTGTTCAACTTGCCTCCGTGTTTGTCCTCTTCTGTTCAACTTGCCTCTGTGTTTGTCCTTCTCTTCTGTTCAACATGCCTCTGTATTTGTCCTTCTCTTCTGTTCAACTTGCCTCCGTGTTTGTCCTTCTCCTCTGTTTAACTTGCCTCTGTGTTTGTGCTTCTCTTCTGTTCAACTTGCCTCTGTGTTTGTCCTTCTCTTCTGTTCAACTTGCCTCTGTGTTTGTCCTTCTCTTCTGTTCAACTTGCCTCAGTGTTTGTGTTTCTCTTCTGTTCAACTTGCCTCTGTGTTTGTCCTTCTCTGTTTAACTTGCCTCAGTGTTTGTGTTTCTCTTCTGTTCAACTTGCCTCTGTGTTTGTCCTTCTCTTCTGTTTAACTTGCCTCTGTGTTTGTCCTTCTCTTCTGTTCAACTTGCCTCTGTGTTTGTCCTTCTCTTCTGTTCAACTTGCCTCTGTGTTTGTCCTTCTCTTCTGTTCAACTTGCCTCCGTGTTTGTCCTTCTCTTCTGTTTAACTTGCCTCTGTGTTTGTTCTTCTCTTCTGTTTAACTTTCCTCCGTGTTTGTGCTTCTCTTCTGTTCAACTTGCCTCTGTGTTTGTTCTTCTCTTCTGTTCAACTTGCCTCTGTGTTTGTCCTTCTCTTCTGTTTAACTTGCCTCTGTGTTTGTGCTTCTCTTCTGTTCAACTTGCCTCTGTGTTTGTTCTTCTCTTCTGTTCAACTTGCCTCTGTGTTTGTCCTTCTCTTCTGTTCAACTTGCCTCCGTGTTTGTCCTTCTCTTCTGTTCAACTTGCCTCTGTGTTTGTTCTTCTCTTCTGTTCAACTTGCCTCCGTGTTTGTCCTTCTCTTCTGTTCAACTTGCCTCTGTGTTTGTCCTTCTCTTCTGTTCAACTTGCCTCTGTGTTTGTCCTTCTCTTCTGTTCAACTTGCCTCTGTGTTTGTCCTTCTCTTCTGTTCAACTTGCCTCTGTGTTTGTGCTTCTCTTCTGTTCAACTTGCCTCTGTGTTTGTGCTTCTCTTCTGTTCAACTTGCCTCCATGTTTGCCCTTCTCTTCTGTTCAACTTGCCTCGGTGTTTGTCCTTCTCTTCTGTTCAACTTGCCTCCGTGTTTGTCCTTCTCTTCTGTTCAACTTGCCTCTGTGTTTGTCCTTCTCTTCTGTTCAACTTGCCTCTGTGTTTGTCCTTCTCTTCTGTTCAACTTGCCTCTGTGTTTGTGCTTCTCTTCTGTTCAACTTGCCTCCATGTTTGTCCTTCTCTTCTGTTCAACTTGCCTCTGTGTTTGTGCTTCTCTTCTGTTCAACTTGCCTCCATGTTTGCCCTTCTCTTCTGTTCAACTTGCCTCGGTGTTTGTCCTTCTCTTCTGTTCAACTTGCCTCGGTGTTTGTCCTTCTCTTCTGTTCAACTTGCCTCGGTGTTTGTCCTTCTCTTCTGTTCAACTTGCCTCCGTGTTTGTCCTTCTCTTCTGTTCAACTTGCCTCTGTGTTTGTCCTTCTCTTCTGTTCAACTTGCCTCTGTGTTTGTCCTTCTCTTCTGTTCAACTTGCCTCTGTGTTTGTCCTTCTCTTCTGTTCAACTTGCCTCTGTGTTTGTTCTTCTCTTCTGTTCAACTTGCCTCCATGTTTGTCCTTCTCTTCTGTTCAACTTGCCTCTGTGTTTGTGCTTCTCTTCTGTTCAACTTGCCTCCATGTTTGCCCTTCTCTTCTGTTCAACTTGCCTCCGTGTTTGCCCTTCTCTTCTGTTCAACTTGCCTCGGTGTTTGTCCTTCTCTTCTGTTCAACTTGCCTCCGTGTTTGTCCTTCTCTTCTGTTCAACTTGCCTCTGTGTTTGTTCTTCTCTTCTGTTCAACTTGCCTCTGTGTTTGTCCTTCTCTTCTGTTCAACTTGCCTCCGTGTTTGTCCTTCTCTTCTGTTCAACTTGCCTCCGTGTTTGTTCTTCTCTTCTGTTCAACTTGCCTCCGTGTTTGTTCTTCTCTTCTGTTCAACTTGCCTCTGTGTTTGTTCTTCTCTTCTGTTCAACTTGCCTCTGTGTTTGTCCTTCTCTTCTGTTCAACTTGCCTCCGTGTTTGTCCTTCTCTTCTGTTCAACTTGCCTCTGTGTTTGTCCTTCTCTTCTGTTTAACTTGCCTCCGTGTTTGTTCTTCTCTTCTGTTCAACTTGCCTCTGTGTTTGTCCTTCTCTTCTGTTTAACATGCCTCTGTGTTTGTCTGGCTCGAAGCTTGTGCAAGTTGGTATAAAAGGCTCTTTCATCAACACCAAGGGTTTCAGTTCAATAGCAAAGCAAATGTGTCGTTTTATTATTTATTTTTTTAAATTTTATTATTATTATAGTGCTATTGGTGTCTATCTTCGGGTAGCCAACCGTCCTACTGGATACAGCAGATTAGATGACATAAAATTCTAGCGTGAGCTATGAATGAGGCAACTGATAGCCACGAAGAAGTTTTGGGACTCTCCAACATCTGCTCTACTCTTAACACTTTTCACCGGTGGATTCAACTTTTTCCTCTAGCCATCGTTTACAGTATGCAGCAATCTGTAGAAAGAAGCTGCCATAGCTCTATAGTGGCATGACACTGATGGCTACCACCTTATACTCTCTACTCATCCATTCTCTTTCCCTTTGTCTCCTTGCTCTGCAGGAATGTGTTTGCCAGAATCTGTAGTCACTCTAATAGTACCGTAGCATCTCCCTTGTCCAGACAGTGTGTGGTTAAAGGAGGAAAGGAAAGATCTCAGAGCCACTAATTTTATATTTACACCAAAGAGCTTTATGGGCTGAATATTTTGAATGAAGTATAGCATCCGATGGTATATCACTATCTTTGTTTCCTTCGTGTACCCATGGCCGAATATACTGTTGACCATGCTCCCTTAGACGTAGTGTGTATGTGCTCCCTTAGACGTAGTGTGTATGTGCTCCCTTAGACGTAGTGTGTATGTGCTCCCTTAGACGTAGTGTGTATGTGCTCCCTTAGACGTAGTGTGTCTGTGGTCCCTTAGACGTAGTGTGTATGTGCTCCCTTAGACGTAGTGTGTCTGTGGTCCCTTAGACGTAGTGTGTATGTGCTCCCTTAGATGTAGTGTGTCTGTGGTCCCTTAGACGTAGTGTGTATGTGCTCCCTTAGACGTAGTGTGGCTGTGGTCCCTTAGACGTAGTGTGTATGTGCTCCCTTAGACGTAGTGTGTATGTGCTCCCTTAGACGTAGTGTGTATGTGCTCCCTTAGACGTAGTGTGTATGTGCTCCCTTAGACGTAGTGTGTGTGTGCTCCCTTAGACGTAGTGTGTATGTGCTCCCTTAGACGTAGTGTGTGTGTGCTCCCTTAGACGTAGTGTGTGTGTGCTCCCTTAGACGTAGTGTGTATGTGCTCCCTTAGACGTAGTGTGTATGTGCTCCCTTAGACGTAGTGTGTCTGGTCCCTTAGACGTAGTGTGTATGTGCTCCCTTAGACGTAGTGTGTATGTGGTCCCTTAGACGTAGTGTGTCTGTGCTCCCTTAGACGTAGTGTGTATGTGCTCCCTTAGACGTAGTGTGTATGTGCTCCCTTAGACGTAGTGTGTATGTGCTCCCTTAGACGTAGTGTGTCTGGTCCCTTAGACGTAGTGTGTATGTGCTCCCTTAGACGTAGTGTGTATGTGCTCCCTTAGACGTAGTGTGTATGTGCTCCCTTAGACGTAGTGTGTGTGTGCTCCCTTAGACGTAGTGTGTATGTGCTCCCTTAGACGTAGTGTGTGTGTGCTCCCTTAGACGTAGTGTGTGTGTGCTCCCTTAGACGTAGTGTGTATGTGCTCCCTTAGACGTAGTGTGTATGTGCTCCCTTAGACGTAGTGTGTATGTGCTCCCTTAGGTAAAGTGTGACTATGTGCTCACTGTGTAATTTTCACAAACGCTATGTAATGGTTTTGATCCCTTGACTTTGAGGATGACATGATTGGTAATGTCTGGCCTAGTGAATGATGTAGGCTTGCACAGGGAGCCCCTTTATAGTGCTGCTAAACAGCTTGCCACTTCATGCACAGAACAATGACGCAATTAAAGGATGCCAGACAGTGTTATTTTCTACTTGTTGTACAGAGGCTATTATTATAAAGAATACTGCTCATTTTATAGGACATCACGGGCAGTACTCCTACACAACACAAACGCAAGGATACCCAGCAGCAGCAGGCTACCCGGTGGAGCAACAGCAGTATACTGGAGCACAGCAAGGACCTGCATCTCTTAATACCCAGCAGATACCCTCCTTCACCACAAATACCAATTATCCTGCAGCCAATGCTCGTGCTGCTACCGGCTACACTGGCTCTGAGAGCTATAATACTTCGTCATTTAACTATCAAGACGGCAGGGCACAGGCCGCTCAGACTTCTGGCTACCAGCAGCAGCAACAGCAGCAGCAGCAGCAGCAACAGCATTATGACAGCCAGACGTCCAACCTGTGAGACATGCCTCCTCTCTAGCAAGTGTGTTGGTGTGATTTATGTTGATGTTCTCTTCCCTCCAGATACCAACGCAGCATGGGACAGCGATCCAACTATGACTATCCTGCCTCATAAATTTATTGTGTTTTGACTGGTGGAGCTGACTCTGTCATCTCCACTCGCACCCAATGTTGCTGTTGAACATTGTTTAGTTGAAAGAGATTTAGTGTGTTGGATGCTCGAGCACTGTTGTGCGTTAACTTTGGGAGAGGGGGGGGGGTGACCAATACCGGCAAATGTGGTGGATTGTGTTCATTGAAAGGGACCAAGTTCTGTGTGTTTTCCTCAAATGTTAAGATGTTGAAGTCTGTTGTAAGACTGCCCAGTCGTACCCGACAACTTGCCGAGTTTGCCTTGAGAGGGTTATACTATCTTGAAATGCATATTGGGCATTCTTGCAACAGCAACATTACAGGAACTATCAGCAGCGTCCCCACCACATCTAGCTGAACAGATCTGCGGTCGTTATTCAGCTGGCAGTTCTGACGCTATCAATCCAGCACTCTCTCCTTTATTAACAAGAATGACCTTTGTGACTCTTGCTACTCTGATGCCTTTCTCAAGGCCAAGGAAGTGTTGACCACTGCTCCCACGCTGGCATTCTATCCTGACCTACATGTCGCCCGACCTACAGGGCTCCTCTCTGATCTGAGTCTCTGGTTTGTTCATCAGCAGGAATACCTGGAGAGTGGAAATTCATCTGGGCTGGGTCCCATTTTCTCACCGATGCAGACTCAACATGCTGTCATTGAGCTTGAGCTTCTCCTTGCTGTGTTGCTGCAAGTTCCTTTCAGGCCTCCTCGCATTCACGGTCATCGTGCGTCTCAATCCACTGGTCCCTATCCTCAATAGTCACTGACTGGATGAGATTGAGAGCCCTCATCTTCAGAGGCTCTGCTTGCACCTTCTCGCCTACAACTTCATCGTGAAGTGGCAGAAGGGCAAAGACAGTGAAGCAGAAGGTGCTCTCTTACGCCATCCCTGCTCTCAGCCAATTCCTGGTGATGACATGGTGAAGTCTGACATGATGTCCACGGCTCCTTATCCTCTTGTCAGATCCCCCCCATCATGAAGATAACCTCCCTCTTCAAGAGCTCCATGTACATGCTCTTAACGACCATGACCATCAGGACCTCCTGCAGGCTGGTTTACCTGACCACAAGGGTGACCTCCCTACCTGAAACAGTTCTGGGGTTCAAAGGACCACCTCAGCGTTGTTGATGCCTTCGTCTCGGCTCTCACCTCCATTCCCACCAGGTTCCATCCCGGGGTACATCAAATCACTAAGTCGGAAGACTGGCTTGGCTAACAGTCTATTGGCCTGGCATCATCACGACATTTAAGTATTCACTGCTAGTTGCTGTGAGCTAAGGCCTGTTCATCATGCCCATTAATGGTGCAGGGGTGGAGAGGTATACTGGGTGAATGAATGAGTGGGTAAGGATGGAAAGGTGTTGGAGGAAGTAAGTGATGGGAGGAGATGGTGAGTTATGTATTGGCTAGGGAAGTGGTGGCAGAGGAACTGTTGCATGGCTAGCTCAAGAATGTTCTTGGTTCCCTCCTTGAGAAGCGCTTATACTTAAGGGGGGCATTTAGGTCCAAAAATGTTTGTTTGTTTTTTGGGGGGGGGGGGGGGGGGTTTCTCTTCCCATAAATATGTTGCCAGGACCTGTAAGATGCTGCATTCCAAATTTGAGAAGATTTGGATGCTCCATTCTGGACTTATAGTGACTTGTACATACACCTCCATTCAATTCTTGGGAAAGAAGACTGTCCGTGGAGGGTGAGTTTCGATGGTATTTTTAATTTTAACTTGGGGTTACAACTTTAGAGCTCCGTAGATTCTGCAAACTTCATGGTATGGGCTTGATATATAGCTCAAAAGATAGGTCTCTCTGTGTGCTCTCTTTTGATACTAAAATATGTCATAGGTATAACTATAGGCAAGTTACTAGACCCTAAAGTGGAGGGATCTCAAAAACCTGCATCCCAAAGTCCCCATCCAGAAAACTCCAGATTGCTAAGTGCAAAAAAAATGAAATTGGTACGAGTGGCTAGAGGAGGAAGCCCTAGAGCATGCAATGACCTTTTTCATTAGGCGTTAAAAATTTATTACCTGGTCAAGCGCGCGGGTGGAAAATTGAGGGCGTTGATTGCAACGCCCTCAATTTTCAATGGCTCACGGAGCTCACGTATCTGAAGCAAAGTCTTGGCTCATAGTAAAGGAGCTCACCTATCTGAAGCAAAGTCTTGGCTCATAGTAAAGGAGCTCACCTATCTGAAGCAAAGTCTTGGCTCATAGTAAAGGAGCTCACCTATCTGAAGCAAAGTCTTGGCTCATAGTAAAGGAGCTCACGTATCTGAAGCAAAGTCTTGGCTCATAGTAAAGGAGCACACCTATCTGAAGCAAAGTCTTGACTCATAGTAAAGGAGCTCCATCTGCAGCAAAGTCTTAGCTCATAGTAAAGGAGCTGAAGCAAAGTCTTGGCTCATAATAAAGCTCGCCTATCTGCAGCAAAGTCTTGGCTCATAGTAAAGGAGCTCACCTATCTGAAGCAAAGTCTTGGCTCATAGTAAAGGAGCACACCTATCTGCAGCAAAGTCTTGGCTCATAGTAAAGGAGCTCACCTATCTGAAGCAAAGTCTTGGCTCATAGTAAAGGAGCACACCTATCTGAAGCAAAGTCTTGACTCATAGTAAAGGAGCTCACCATCTGAAGCAAAGTCTTGGCTCATAGTAAAGCTCACCTATCTGCAGCAAAGTCTTGGCTCATAGTAAAGGAGCTCACCTATCTGAAGCAAAGTCTTGGCTCATAGTAAAGGAGCTCACCTATCTGCAGCAAAGTCTTGGCTCATAGTAAAGGAGCTCACCTATCTGAAGCAAAGTCTTGGCTCATAGTAAAGGAGCTCACCTATCTGCAGCAAAGTCTTGGCTCATAGTAAAGGAGCTCACGTATCTGAAGCAAAGTCTTGGCTCATAGTAAAGGAGCTCACCTATCTGAAGCAAAATCTTGGCTCATAGTAAAGGAGCTCACCTATCTGAAGCAAAGTCTTGGCTCATAGTAAAGGAGCTCACCTATCTGCAGCAAAGTCTTGGCTCATAGTAAAGGAGCTCACGTATCTGAAGCAAAGTCTTGGCTCATAGTAAAGGAGTTCACCTATCTGAAGCAAAATCTTGGCTCATAGTAAAGGAGCTCACCTATCTGCAGCAAAGTCTTGGCTCATAGTAAAGGAGCTCACGTATCTGAAGCAAAGTCTTGGCTCATAGTAAAGGAGCTCACCTATCTGAAGCAAAGTCTTGGCTCATAGTAAAGGAGCTCACGTATCTGAAGCAAAGTCTTGGCTCATAGTAAAGGAGCTCACCTATCTGAAGCAAAGTCTTGGCTCATAGTAAAGGAGCTCACCTATCTGAAGCAAAGTCTTGGCTCGTAGTAAAGGAGCTCACCTATCTGAAGCCAATCTTGGCTCATATATAGTAAAGGAGAAAAGTGAATGAGAAAGGGCAAATGTATTGTTGACTGACTTGTCACCACTATAGGTGGCCACACCAGCTTAATTAAAGGAGTGCTTCCCCTGACATGGACAAGAATTACTCCTGAGCTCATAAGTCCAGAATGCTAGCCCCTATAAAGATGATTTTTGTGCCAAAATGTAGCTCTTGGAATATGCTATCTAGTATAACCCCCTTGCATTCAGATTACACATGGTGATGACCTTCTGGAAAAAAATTCTCAGTTGAGATTACTGCTATATAAGTGCCCACTAAACCTTTTGTTGTGTAGTGCATGTTTTCATAGCGACAGATTATGTGTACTATGCCCGTTACTATATAAGAGCAGTAATGGCAGAGTTCATATGTACACACTGGATGATTGCCAGACTAGAGGTGCAAAACAAAATCCTGTCTCTATGAGAACACAGAGCATTCAATGAGCTGCAAAATGATACCAAAATTGTGCCCTACAGATAAAAATTGACTGAGAATTTTTTCCTTCCAGGTCCATTCAGTTCCCTTTAAGGTTAAAGTCGGGCATTGCATTTCAGGTCTATGTTCACCCCAAACTCCACCCCAGGGCATGTATGTATGAGGAAAAAATGACTGTAGCAATTTGAAGATATTAGGACATTGAATTTTGAATAATTGTGGCTCTGAATGTAAAAAAATGGCAGGACATATTGAACCTCCCAAAAGTCAAAATTCTCCAGCACCATATGTTAGTCCTTCCACCGCATGTTATGTTCCTCAGTTTCCTTCCTCGCTTGCCGACGTGCCACCCTCCTCCTCCTGGTCACTATCTCGCTCTTCCTGTCAGCCTTTCTCACACAGTCTATATCACAATTATTAAAGAATCCCAAGCTCTCGGACTCACCACCCAGATGACGGATAAGGGTTGGAATGTTCATCATGCCATTGTTGAACACCATGGCAGCCATGTCTACTGCAAGTTGCACTGTAACTACAGAGCAAAATTCTGTCTTGGAACACCTTTTCCAGATCAGGTTGTTGCAACTTTCATTTTGATTCTATGTTGAAGTTCCCTATCTGTCAAGTCCTCAAAAACTGGCCCAATAAACTGCACTTGGTCAGGTGTTGTTAGCTGATGGGATCTCTTGGGACAGAGCAATGGCACGCTAGTACTTGCACCAGCTTTCGAAGCAGAGTGGTGGAAGACAGCCCAGATTGCTTTCTCCATTGCTCAACATCACCAATGTTGTCACGGATGGCACCACCATAGTAGACACCAAGTGCATCCATTATCTTGCCAGTGAAGTGTCTTCCAAATTTAGCTGGTTTCCCATCAGGGTATGTCTTTTTCGACTGGCCAAGCTTCCTCAACTTGGTGCCTAACCTCTTACCCACATGTCCAATGCACTCGTACTTCACGATGGTTTTGTCACCGTATGGCTCGAGCACTTTCAGCTTGCCGAAGCCCTTGGAGTCACCGTCACTGATGAATGAAGTGTACATCAGCTTCAACTTCTCCAGAGCGCAGCTAGATTCTCTTCACACCCTCAACCTCCATGGCTGGGGAAGAACCAGAGTAATTGATGTCACAGGAGTCCTTATGCTCCTGCCACCAATCTATGTACTCCTGTGACTCCTTGTCCTTTTCCTTCCATCGAGAACAAGCCATACAGTGCTTGGACAGGACTTCGTAGTCCAAGATTTGTCCAGATTCCCAAGAGATAACCAGCACAGTACCAAACATAGCGAACCCACGCTTCGACCATGTTCCATCTACAGTAACCCTACACTCTATAACTTCAGGGGAAACACCTTGCAACTGATGCAGGTGTTTAGATGCTTCAAGACAGCTAGCAGAAGCAACCTTGGTACACACAGACCCAAACTCTTTATTGTGCTTCACCCAATTCCTTTCTGAAAGAGGTGGCAAATCCATGCATGCACACAGGTTAGCTAGAGTAGCTCTACCTCCGCCATCATCCTAACACCAAGAATAGCCTGCTTATTCAATGCGAGGGAATCTGACACGACAACAGAATTTCTACAACTGAGCCTGGTAAACTCGATGGAGACCTTTGTAACGAAATAGAAAAACTCTCAACAAGAGTGAGGGGACCTCCACACTTGCGACACACCCCAACCTGGCTGGATGGCAGATTTCAACCTCTGGTGTTGTAAATACTGTAGCCAGTCATCTCCCCCCTATACCTATCGCCACTCATACCTGAGGATGAGGAAGAAGGGTCAGCAGAATCGGACACAGAGGCAGAGAGCAAAAATTGAGGAGAGGACAGGGCCAGCTTTTTCCTAGAGGCAGTCATAACTTGCACAAGAGTGTCAAGGGCTGGAGAGGTAGAAACAGGAATAGGAGAGCGAGTGACTGGCAGTGGATGGTGGCAGTGGAGCTGGTACTGGCTCTGGGACTGTCACTAGAGCAGTAGCGTTCTTCTTTGGGAAGACTTTGGGCCTTTTCTTGACATATTCTTCGTTCGGCATCTTCCAAACAACAAAGGGCAAAGAATGGCATGAAAGTTCAAGAAATTGCGCTCTTCTCTACTGGGCATGCTCAGTAGGCATGGGATTCAGCATTGCATTTGATGTGTAGCAGCCTCCATAGCAGCTCAAAGCAGTGACCGAGATAGCTTGCCACCACTTTTATGGAGTCCACGCCCCCCAGTGAAAAGGATGAAGAAGCATGGACAAAAATAGCTATATCTCTAGACTGCAATCATCAATGACTCTTAAACTTGAAATTCAGTAAGAATAAATGTTTATGTATCATTTGAATAGGTATCATTTGAAAAGGGGGAAATTGAAAAGGTCCATGTTTTTGACCAAAAAAAAAGTATTTTCAGTTGAGATTATGATTAGTTTGCCCCGCCCAAGATAATGGGGAAGGTAAAGGGTCGTTTGAGGCGGACAAAGTTGTTGTTGTTGTGTGCACAGACTAACAAGCATCATGGCGCATGGAATAGTGAAATTTTACCTGTTAGCTTATAATGGCATGCTCTCTTTGGGCTGGCTTCTGGTGCTGCTTCCTGTTGTGCGCTACACTGCTACACACGTTGACTCCCTGGCCCTTGTGGAAGGATACGTACCAGGACTCTACAGCCAAATGAGGCCGTTTTTACTGGTCTTCCAGACAGCTGCTGTCATGGAGGTAGACTAACTTGCAGTCTAGTTACAATTAGTGGTGATGTAGTATGTCAAATGCATGCCTTGATACTTTCAGGTGGTACACTGTTTGTTAGGGTTGGTTCGCTCTGCAGTGCTGACGACACTGATGCAGGTCTACTCACGTGTGTTTGTGGTATGGGCATTGCTGGAGGGAGTGCCTGGTACCAGTGATAGTGTTGGTGTACTTCTAGTAGCGTATGCATGGGGAGTTACTGAAGTCATAAGATATGCCTACTACTTCTGCTCTCTGATCCACACGGTGCCCTACCTTCTAGTGTGGTGCAGGTGAGAGCTCTACTAGTACAATACATTCTCCATTAGACTGCCCTTGTTGAGGCCTGCAACAAGTACTATCTCTAGTATAGCTCATGCCCTTGTTTGGGCCTGCAACAAGTACTATATCTAGTATAGCTCATGCCCGTGTTTGGACTGCACACAACTTGACAAACCCATCAATGTGATAAGTATGAGCATTGGTGCTAGTGCCTGTTTTAGGTCCGTGATAGGGTCACCTGCTTTGAAGCACGACCTGTTGCGAAGTGAGTACCTCCAATCACTGAATGGGAGAACTAAGGAGAGCGAAAGATAGCTGGCATCTCATCCAGGTCAAGGTGGTCATCTCATCCAGGTCAAGGTGCAGTCGTACGACTGATATCCAGCAGCTCAAGTGCACCACTAGTCATGTTGGAGGGACATGACTAGTGAGTGGTGTGCTGGAGAGGAGGGACATGACTAGTGAGTGGTGTGCTGGAGAGGAGGGACATGACTAGTGAGTGGTGTGCTGGAGAGGAGGGACATGACTAGTGAGTGGTGTGCTGGAGAGGAGGGACATGACTAGTGAGTGGTGTGCTGGAGAGGAGGGACATGACTAGTGAGTGGTGTGCTGGAGAGGAGGGACGTGACTAGTGAGTGGTGTGCTGGAGAGGAGGGACATGACTAGTGAGTGGTGTGCTGGAGAGGAGGGACATGACTAGTGAGTGGTGTGCTGGAGAGGAGGGACATGACTAGTGAGTGGTGTGCTGGAGAGGAGGGACATGACTAGTGAGTGGTGTGCTGGAGAGGAGGGACATGACTAGTGAGTGGTGTGCTGGAGAGGAGGGACATGACTAGTGAGTGGTGTGCTGGAGAGGAGGGACATGACTAGTGAGTGGTGTGCTGGAGAGGAGGGACATGACTAGTGAGTGGTGTGCTGGAGAGGAGGGACACGACTAGTGAGTGGTGTGCTGGAGAGGAGGGACATGACTAGTGAGTGGTGTGCTGGAGAGGAGGGACATGACTAGTGAGTGGTGTGCTGGAGAGGAGGGACATGACTAGTGAGTGGTGTGCTGGAGAGGAGGGACATGACTAGTGAGTGGTGTGCTGGAGAGGAGGGACATGACTAGTGAGTGGTGTGCTGGAGAGGAGGGACGTGACTAGTGAGTGGTGTGCTGGAGAGGAGGGACGTGACTAGTGAGTGGTGTGCTGGAGAGGAGGGACATGACTAGTGAGTGGTGTGCTGGAGAGGAGGGACATGACTAGTGAGTGGTGTGCTGGAGAGGAGGGACATGACTAGTGAGTGGTGTGCTGGAGAGGAGGGACATGACTAGTGAGTGGTGTGCTGGAGAGGAGGGACATGACTAGTGAGTGGTGTGCTGGAGAGGAGGGACATGACTAGTGAGTGGTGTGCTGGAGAGGAGGGACATGACTAGTGAGTGGTGTGCTGGAGAGGAGGGACGTGACTAGTGAGTGGTGTGCTGGAGAGGAGGGACGTGACTAGTGAGTGGTGTGCTGGAGAGGAGGGACGTGAGTGGTGTGCTGGAGAGGAGGGACATGACTAGTGAGTGGTGTGCTGGAGAGGAGGGACATGACTAGTGAGTGGTGTGCTGGAGAGGAGGGACATGACTAGTGAGTGGTGTGCTGGAGAGGAGGGACATGACTAGTGAGTGGTGTGCTGGAGAGGAGGGACATGACTAGTGAGTGGTGTGCTGGAGAGGAGGGACATGACTAGTGAGTGGTGTGCTGGAGAGGAGGGACATGACTAGTGAGTGGTGTGCTGGAGAGGAGGGACATGACTAGTGAGTGGTGTGCTGGAGAGGAGGGACATGACTAGTGAGTGGTGTGCTGGAGAGGAGGGACATGACTTGGGCTTGGCAAGCCTTTACTTATGGTGGGGAGGGAGGGGGTGTTTTGCTTTCAAGGTACTAAAACTAGTGTTTGGTATCAATGCTACTTCCAAGTAGTTCATGAATGTCAACCACACCCACCAGGTCTTGTATTAATTCTTTGTCCACTTGCTCTTCAAGTCTGTGAGGTATTTATTATTATTGTTATTATTGTTGTTTTCTGCCCTGCCTGTAGGAAATGGAACTTGCCAGTTCCCATTGGTCTTGCTGTCTAAACTAGTGTATTCATATATAGATAGCGTTCATGAATGCATTATTAAATGCTTACCTTACCTAAACAAGAGTAGGTTTAACTAAATAATAAATATATGGTGTCTGTAGTTTCAGGCTATCTAGACATTGCTGCTCAGCTTTCTTGCTCCCTCCTGGCATTCTTAGTCTCGGCCTGTGTCAATGGTGCTCGTGGATTCTCTCTCTTATCATATTCATTGACTGTATATAGTTAGCTTCTCCGGCTTTTATCTTTCCATCTGTTCTGTTATTGCTGTCTTGCTTGTGCAAATCTAGAAGACAGTGCTGTTGTCTTCCTTTGCTCCTGCAGGTATTGGCCCTCACAATCTGTTTCTCTGAATTTGGCTCCTCCAGCCTTGAGTTTCTTAGTTGGGGTTAGCCTGTTGGCGTGTGCTTGAGATTCTTGAAGCTGCATTGTTGGAGAATCATTATCATTGTCCTACCATCGCTTGTACATGTTACTACATGCATATATATACAAGAGAATTTTTTTATGAACCCGTTAAAAGAGAAGGAAAAAACATCTTGACCACAACCCGTTAAATATTTTAACCAACTTTGTGTGTATGGTAAAGGGTGACCTAACTGGTTATTGTCAATGTGTTTATCCCTTTTAACAGGTCAAAACAAAACAATCCATCTGGCTAGTGTGTTTTAATTGTTTTTGGTTGAGCAGTGGAGGACCTCACCAAGTCGGAGCTTCGGGATCTCCTGGGCTTACACACGTAACCATGCTATTGTCGTTGCTGACTACGACTTATGTAGGGATAGCTACAGCCTCCCTTCAAAGACTTCGTAACATTTGTACCCAATTAAAAAGCAGATGTGTTTTGGTAGATTAGCTATAACCTACTGTATAATGCAGTATATACACAGTCTTGACTCGATTCCGATTATAAAACAGCATGCGATGATTATTAGGACAAGAACTTTATGCATGCTTTTTCTGCTATCAAGAACACAGATTAGGATTAGTCATAGCAGTGCATTGGAAATTTGGAATGTTCTGGTACTAACGATTTTATGAAGCCGTCTTCCTACGGGTGCTGCTGGTTCACTACTGATTCAAGGACTTTTTAAGCAAGATTGGCTGGAACCATTTAGGCAAGCTAAAAACAAGAGATATCTAGTATATATGAGCCTTTTTTTTTTTTACCCACTGTTTTGAAATAAGGATCCAACTCCCCAATATGTTACTCGAGTCGATCTGCAACAAGTCAATAAAGCAGCCTTTGTACAGAGCCTTTACTGGATGTGGGTGTTTGCATGTGTGTACTTATAATTGAAGGGTTCAGGTGTTTACCCACTTTCTTGTGCTACAGGTACACCTTCTTCTATGTTCTGTATCCACTGGGTGTTCTGGTGAGATCTAGTGTACATTCTCTTCTAGTCCTGCAACCCATATCTTGTACACGACATTTAGGGAGAGATGTTGCTGTTCTTTGCATCACTGCCAGTGGTGAAAGCAAGGGGTCAATGGCAGCTGTATCTCCCTAATGAACTCAACTTTAGCTTCAACTTCTACTACTTCCTCGTCTTATCCATGTTCCTCTACATCCCTCTCTTCCCACAGCTGTATGGTCACATGATCCAACAGCGAGCAAAGATCATCGGTGGTGCCAACCAGGATGCTAAGAAAAAGAAGAATTAAACCTTATAATGCTGTAATGTTGGTTTGTAATTTTTGTTGATCCCAAATTTTATATATCGGTATACAATATAACATTTACACAAAACAGGAGTACTGAAGCTCAAGCGTTATTTATTAATTAGGTGTTCACATAGCATCTTCAGGCCTGTGCTGTGAGCTTCAGATCTGCAGCGATGGGAGCAGCAGGGGCAGCAGCATCCTTCATCTGATGATCATGCAACACAGTCACTGCCTCTTCCACTTTAGCCTTCAAGCTCTCTGGCACCTCTAGCATGTGTAGCAACTCCGAGTTGTCCATCTCCAACAACATTCCTACACAATCACAATATTGAACATGTAATCATGACAGCTGCAACAAGTAACCAAGTAACTGTTATACATACCTGTGATCTTGCCAGCAAGTTCATTGTGTAAAGAATGGATTTGGCGGTAGAGCTGTTCTCCGATGATCTGCTTCTGCTGCTGTGGGTCAGATTGAGCCAAGACCTGCACAAAGTTGTCTGTAGGGGCAGAGCCTGTAGGCCCACTTGCTGCAGTGTTGGGAGAAGCCGTGACTGGGCCAGGTACAGCTGGCACCACCGGAGCAGCAGTGGGAGGAGCAGGCTGATTACGAGCTGTTTGACTGAACTTCATCTTGAGAGAAATGTAAGAAAATACAGATTTTATTCGACGAAGGAAACAAGTTCAGGTACGTAATATATAGCATGGCACAGACAGAAATAGAACTGCACACACTACTGAATACTTACCTGTTGTCCTGCCGTTTGCTGTTGCATCCTGTCCATTCCACTTCGTGCTCCACTTCCAAGGCGCTGCTGGCTAGATGGACGTGGCATTTGTGGGCGTGGCCCCCCTCCTCCCATGGCTCTCCTCTGGTTAGGCATAAAGCCATAAGTGCGCCCATGCATAGGTGTCCCCTGCCAGGGTCTAAAGCTAGCCACTGTGGGGAAGTAAGCTCTCTGCCCCTGTGGCACTCCAGACATAAAGTACGGTGGATACATCTGCATTTGGTTCTGCATTCAAACACGTACACAAAAATGAAATAAACAAGTTCTGCTATCAAAATCCTCGGCCCATGATGAACACACTAAAACAGTATGTAAGATTTTTGGTTGATAGGCAAACTTGGAATGCTGTTGGTTCTACCATGAAGTCAGCTTTATCATGACCTTACCAAACACTACTACTGTATCACCAACAATTAGTGCATGTGTATACATACTTGAGGCATCCTGTTGGACATCCTCTGCATACGCAGAGAAGCAAGGTGTGCCTGTCTCTCCTCCTTGCGCTGGGCCAGGGCCACGTAGAGTGGTTTGGACACTATAATACGGCCGTTCATCTCGGTCACAGCCTTAGTGGCCTCCTCAGGAGAAGAGAAACAGACAAACCCAAAACCCTTGGAATGTGCGCTCTCGTCTACCATCACCTTGGCACTGGTAATGTTGCCAAACTTGGCAAACTCCTTTCTCAGCCTGTCATCATCAACTCCGTCCTCAAGGTTCTTCACATACAAGTTCACACCTTGGAACCTGCATATATCACACATGCTCTCACACAAGATTGCTACACATATATATCACACATGCTCTCACACAAGATTGTATCACACATGCTCTCACACAAGACTGCTACACATATATCACACATGCTCTCACACAAGATTGCTACACATATATCACACATGCTCTCACACAAGATTGCTACACATATATCACACATGCTCTCACACCATACACACTCTCACAAGACTGCTACACATAGCCACCTATACCTATTGTAGCGTTCCATCTTCTCAGCCTCATGCCTGCGCATCAGCTCCAGCTGTCTCTCCTTCTTCTTCTGTGCCCGAGACACATAGAGAATGGAGCCTCCAGCAGTCTTTTGGTTATTCATAGCTTCCATGGCCTGCACACAGAGTTAAGAGTATATTGTGAAACCAACACAATTAGTATCCACTCTTGCCTTACCCTTCCCAACCTACCTTGGCAGCAGACATGTGGTCCTCAAAGCTGACAAAGCCAAAGCCAAGGCTCCTTCCCGATATCTTGTCCTTCATGACAACCGCACTCATGACCTTCCCGTGAGCAGAGAACAGTTCACCAAGTTCATCGTCACCCAGATTATCTCCAAAGTTCTTGATGTAAAGGTTGGTGAACCTTGGGTTCTGGCCCATGTCCTTCAGTCTTTCCTTGCGAGAGATAAAAGTGCCCACAAAACTACAAGGAATATAACAACAAAAACTTGAACTGCAAGCATCCATTTGCAGCTGGTGATCAATGCTTACACTTTCTTATCATTCAGCAACATGCCGTTAACTTTGGTGATGGCCATTTCTGCAGACTCCTGTGTCTCAAAGTGGACAAATCCATAACCCTTAGAGTTTCCATGGTCGTCCAACACCACTTTACACGACAGAATGTTGCCAAAGGCACTGAAGGTGTCGTACAAGGCTTTGTTGTCGATAGACTTGTCCAAGTTCTTGATGAAAATGTTTCCCACGCCAGAACGACGGAGGGAGGGGTCCCGTTGAGACCACATGATACGCATTGGCCTTCCTCGAAGCACATCAAAGTTCATTGTGTCAAGAGCTCGCTCGGCTAAACAACCACGAATATCACCAAACCACCATCATAATTTCTTAACAACATTAATCTCGTCGCCTTACCATCAGCTGGCTGTTGGAAGTTGACATAGGCATATCCCAGAGAACGCCGGGTAACAACATCACGGCACACACGAATAGACAAGACAGGGCCTGCGAAACAAAATACGACAAAGTTATGAATGGCGTGATAGATGGCTCGCTCGCTCAAGACGCTCACCTGCTGTACTGAACCTTTCGAACAGCATAGCCTCCGTGACCTCAGGATGAAGGTCGCCCACATACAGAGAAGCTATGGGATAGCTGGGAGCGTTGTTCATCTTCTTCTAGGTAGTTCTTCAAACAAGTCAAAAAGATGTCGATTTTTTTTTCTTTCCTGTCTTAGAATTTGGCGAATTCGAATCTTTTACAGATTTTTTTTGTCCTACGGAGTTTTCTATTGTGTTTTAAACTTTTTATTGTTTTCTTCTTTTTATAAGCACAAAAACAGCCTCCTAAGGCTAGCTACAATCTACACTTACACACACTTGATCGGGATCATATTATGCTACGGGTTAGTCCGGAAGGACTGATATATCCTGGGACAACGTGTTTGAAGGTCTACACACGTGATTTTCAATAAACTGAGCATGCGCGTCCGGAAAGGGTGTGGGGGTGGGTTTATTAGATGTCCACAATTAGATGTCCACAATTAGATGTCCACAATAACATAGAGTTCATGTCTAGTATCTGTATTATACACTTGCATGTTTGAATACGTAATAGCTTTGACTTCAGTTCCCTGCAAGAAAAATTCATATCTAAAGTCTGCAGCCACATCACAATGTAACATTTATATACAGACAAGGGAACTTGGCACATAATACGTATTCACCTGTGGATGCTTCTTGAGGTCAAATGTCTCCCCAAATCTATGTCAGTAACACAAGTCAGTAACACAACTATTAAAATATTCAACATGAGAACTGTTCTATACCCTTTAGCTGAAATCTGGAAAGATTCATGATCAAATGAAGTAATCTCAACTCTCTGCAATCAGTGGGATGAGAAGGATAATGAACTAAGTGCCACTAGACCATGGCACCAACCACCTTGGGGATGAAGAACGGCTCAGCAGAGAACAAGAATAAGAATTCATCCAGGAAATGGTAGAGTAAGGACTCCAGATCATGACCTAATATGGCATTACCCATAGTGAACACCACCACATCAAGAGTGGCACATGCAGGTAGGTATGGAGAACCTTCTGCCTCGATGGTCTGCCACTGAGTCTCCTCCACCTCGTCTAGCTCTGTCATGTAGCCAAATAAAGCAACAGCTGCCTGCAGTGAAGACAAAGGTCAAGCTAATCTTGATCTGGACACACTCATAGGAGCAGATATTGTGTGATGCCACTCCAAGACACACTCATAGGAGCAGGGTGATGCCACCCCAAGACACACTCATAGGAGCAGGAATGTTTGATGCCACCCCATGTCAAGGCTACTCTGGTGTAAAGAATTCAGCCACAGAGATACCTAGCAGTGAGGTAATGCACCAGGGACAGTCAGGAACTGTCAAGGTTACTCTGGTGTAAAGAATTCAGTCACAGAGATACCTAGCAGTGAGGTAATGCACCAGGGACAGTCAGGAACTGTCAAGGTTACTCTGGTGTAAAGAATTCAGCCACAGAGATGCCTAGCAATGACGTAATGCACCAGGGACAGTCAGGAACTGTCAAGGTTACTCTGGTGTAAAGAATTCAGTCACAGAGCTGCCTAGCAGTGAGGTAATGCACCAGGGACAGTCAGGAACTGTCAAGGTTACTCTGGTATAAAGAATTCAGCCACAGAGATGCCTAGCAATGACGTAATGCACCAGGGACAGCCAGGAACTGTCAAGGTTACTCTGGTGTAAAGAATTCAGTCACAGAGATACCTAGCAGTGAGGTAATGCACCAGGGACAGTCAGGAACTGTCAAGGTTACTCTGGTATAAAGAATTCAGTCACAGAGCTGCCTAGCAGTGAGGTAATGCACCAGGGACAGTCAGGAACTGTCAAGGTTACTCTGGTATAAAGAATTCAGTCACAGAGATACCTAGCAGTGAGGTAATGCACCAGGGACAGTCAGGAACTGTCAAGGTTACTCTGGTGTAAAGAATTCAGTCACAGAGCTGCCTAGCAGTGAGGTAATGCACCAGGGACAGTCAGGAACTGTCAAGGTTACTCTGGTATAAAGAATTCAGTCACAGAGCTGCCTAGCAGTGAGGTAATGCACCAGGGACAGTCAGGAACTGTCAAGGTTACTCTGGTGTAAAGAATTCAGTCACAGAGCTGCCTAGCAGTGAGGTAATGCACCAGGGACAGTCAGGAACTGTCAAGGTTACTCTGGTATAAAGAATTCAGTCATAGAGATACCTAGCAGTGAAGTAATGCACCAGGGACAGTCAGGAACTGTCAAGGTTACTCTGGTGTAAAGAATTCAGTCGTAGAGATACCTAGCAGTGAAGTAATGCACCAGGGACAGTCAGGAACTGTCAAGGTTACTCTGGTATAAAGAATTCAGTCATAGAGATACCTAGCAGTGAAGTAATGCACCAGGGACAGTCAGGAACTGTCAAGGTTACTCTGGTATAAAGAATTCAGTCGTAGAGATACCTAGCAGTGAAGTAATGCACCAGGGACAGTCAGGAACTGTCAAGGTTACTCTGAAATGTCTGTATATAATTATACTGCTCCTTACTATTGGACAGGTTATGATCAAGTTAGCAAACACCACATCTGAACATGCAACAATGAAGACTGTAACATAACAAGATCTCTTGGGTATTGGGAAGTACTGCAACCATGGAAGCGAGAGCAATAATGGTGTTATATGGAGGTGGTGTTCCTTCTGTGTGAACCTCTATACAGTCCTCCGTAGATCACACACATACACTAATGGGGGCAGACAGGGTAGATCACACACATACACTAATGGGGGCAGACAGGGTAGATCACACACATACACTAGTGGGGGCAGACAGGGTAGATCACACACATACACTAATGGGGGCAGACAGTCCTCCGTAGATCACACACATACACTAATGGGGGCAGACAGGGTAGATCACACACATACACTAATGGGGGCAGACAGGGTAGATCACACACATACACTAATGGGGGCAGACAGGGTAGATTACACACATACACTAATGGGGGCAGACAGGGTAGATCACACACATACACTAATGGGGGCAGACAGTCCTCCGTAGATCACACACATACACTAATGGGGGCAGACAGGGTAGATCACACACATACACTAATGGGGGCAGACAGGGTAGATCACACACATACACTAATGGGGGCAGACAGGGTAGATCACACACATACACTAATGGGGGCAGACAGTCCTCCGTAGATCACACACATACACTAATGGGGGCAGACAGGGTAGATCACACACATAGACTAATGGGGGCAGACAGGGTAGATCACACACATACACTAATGGGGGCAGACAGGGTAGATCACACACATACTCTACTAGTTGTTGCTGATCTTCAAATGTGCATAGTGCACCGTCGAGCCCATAGATATAAATCTCATGCTTTATTCGTGCGATGAAATTCGTGCGATGAAATGCCACAAGGATGTAACCAATCAGAAAAGGTTCTGTGGCACTGGACTACATACATTCCTGTCCAAATGTGTAGTGCATTGGCGAGTTTTTCTATATTAGGTGGTAAAGGGGCCGGGAAGGAACCAGAAGTGCTGGGAAGAGGGCTGGAGGGGCCGGGAAAGGGCTAGAGGTGCTGGGAAGGAGATAGAGGGGAGGACGCTCGCAATCTATGAGCTGGATAACATGCTATATAATGGGATTGAAACTGAAAGGATATGACAATGTTTAACCACCAAAAATGAGGTCTCCATGGAACCCTCTTGATTCAACACAGAAATTAATTGCTGAGTAGGCACTTCAGATCAGAGTCACTTCACCAATGTACAGATCTCTCTCAATAGCTACTACAGGTTGGTTGATCAAGAAGCTTCTCACAGAGTGTTGGTTGATCAAGAAGCTTCTCACAGTGTGTTGGTTGACCAAGAAGATTCTCACAGTGTGTTGGTTGACCAAGAAACTTCTCACAGTGTGTTGGTTGACCAAGAAGCTTCTCACAGTGTGTTGGTTGATCAAGAAGCTTCTCTGGTTGATCAAGAAGCTTCTCACAGTGTGTTGGTTGACCAAGAAGCTTCTCACAGTGTGTTGGTTGACCAAGAAGCTTCTCACAGTGTGTTGGTTGATCAAGAAGCTTCTCTGGTTGATCAAGAAGCTTCTCACAGAATGTTGGTTGATCAAGAAACCTCTCACAGTGTGTTGGTTGATCAAGAAGCTTCTCACAGTGTGTTGGTTGATCAAGAAGCTTCTCACAGTGTGTTGGTTGACCAAGAAGCTTCTCACAGTGTGTTGGTTGACCAAGAAGCTTCTCACAGTGTGTTGGTTGATCAAGAAGCTTCTCACAGTGTGTTGGTTGATCAAAAAGTTCTCACAGAGTGTTGGTTGATCAAGAAGCTTCTCACAGAGTGTTGGTTGATCAAGAAGCTTCTCACAGTGTGTTGGTTGACAAGAAGCTTCTCACAGAGTGTTGGTTGATCAAGAAGCTTCTCACAGTGTGTTGGTTGATCAAGAAGCTTCTCACAGTGTGTTGGTTGATCAAGAAGCTTCTCACAGAGTGTTGGTTGATCAAGAAGCTTCTCACAGTGTGTTGGTTGATCAAGAAGCTTCTCACAGTGTGTTGGTTCATCAAGAAGCTTCTCACAGTGTGTTGGTTGATCAAGAAGCTCCTCACAGAGTGTTGGTTGATCAAAAAGTTCTCACAGTGTGTTGGTTGATCAAGAAGCCTCTCACAGTGTGTTGGTTGATCAAGAAGCTTCTCACAGTGTGTTGGTTGATCAAGAAGCTTCTCACAGTGTGTTGGTTGACCAAGAAGCTTCTCACAGTGTGTTGGTTGATCAAGAAGCTTCTCTGGTTGATCAAGAAGCTTCTCACAGAATGTTGGTTGATCAAGAAACCTCTCACAGTGTGTTGGTTGATCAAGAAGCTTCTCACAGTGTGTTGGTTGATCAAGAAGCTTCTCACAGTGTGTTGGTTGACCAAGAAGCTTCTCACAGTGTGTTGGTTGACCAAGAAGCTTCTCACAGTGTGTTGGTTGATCAAGAAGCTTCTCACAGTGTGTTGGTTGATCAAAAAGTTCTCACAGAGTGTTGGTTGATCAAGAAGCTTCTCACAGAGTGTTGGTTGATCAAGAAGCTTCTCACAGTGTGTTGGTTGACAAGAAGCTTCTCACAGAGTGTTGGTTGATCAAGAAGCTTCTCACAGTGTGTTGGTTGATCAAGAAGCTTCTCACAGTGTGTTGGTTGATCAAGAAGCTTCTCACAGAGTGTTGGTTGATCAAGAAGCTTCTCACAGTGTGTTGGTTGATCAAGAAGCTTCTCACAGTGTGTTGGTTCATCAAGAAGCTTCTCACAGTGTGTTGGTTGATCAAGAAGCTCCTCACAGAGTGTTGGTTGATCAAAAAGTTCTCACAGTGTGTTGGTTGATCAAGAAGCCTCTCACAGTGTGTTGGTTGATCAAGAAGCTTCTCACAGTGTGTTGGTTGATCAAGAAGCTTCTCACAGAGTGTTGGTTGATCAAGAAGCTTCTCACAGTGTGTTGGTTCATCAAGAAGCTTCTCACAGAGTGTTGGTTGATCAAGAAGCTCCTCACAGAGTGTTGGTTGATCAAAAAGTTCTCACAGAGTGTTGGTTGATCAAGAAGCTTCTCACGGTGTGTTGGTTGATCAAAAAGTTCTCACAGAGTGTTGGTTGATCAAAAAGTTCTCACAGAGTGTTGGTTGATCAAGAAGCTTCTCACAGTGTGTTGGTTGATCAAGAAGCTTCTCACAGTGTGTTGGTTGATCAAGAAGCTTCTCACAGTGTGTTGGTTGAGAAGCTTTTCACAGAGTGTTGGTTGATCAAGAAGCTCCTCACAGTGTGTTGGTTGATCAAGAAGCTTCTCACAGTGTGTTGGTTGATCAAGAAGCTTCTCACAGTGTGTTGGTTGATCAAGAAGCTTCTCACAGTGTGTTGGTTGATCAAGAAGCTTCTCACAGTGTGTTGGTTGATCAAGAAGCTTCTCACAGTGTGTTGGTTGATCAAGAAGCTTCTCACAGAGTGTTGGTTGACAAGAAGCTTCTCACAGTGTGTTGGTTGATCAAGAAGCTTCTCACAGTGTGTTGGTTGATCAAGAAGCTTCTCACAGAGTGTTGGTTGATCAAGAAGCTTCTCACAGTGTGTTGGTTGATCAAGAAGCTTCTCACAGAGTGTATGGATGTTTAGCCTACAATGTACATGATTATGTTCACCACTGCCTGCTGTTGGTTTGGCAAAAATATTTATCTGGGTGACCTCCGACTATGCTCGCCCAATCCTCGTCCCCCCACCAGTGCAGTGGTGTCACAGACATCTACAGTATGATTGAAGCTGACCTGTGGAGTGGTATCACAGGTTGTCCTGGTCTGATGTTATCAACATCAATACTTCACAATATTGTTAGCCGACTTGCCAGAGCTGTTGGCCACACTGCAAGAGGACATGGGGTGACTGAGGCTGACGACCAACCCAGATGAAGTCTAGGGCAATGGTAGTTGGGAAACATGGACAAGGTTTGAGTATTGATGGAGAGGAGCTGCAAGAGGTGCAATCTTTATATGTGCCTTGGGGTCAGGGTTGATGGGAAGCCATGAATGAGGGAATGCTCACTTGGCAAGAACACGACAGTTCAGGCAGAAGAATGACAGAAGAATGGCAGAAAAATGGGTTGGAAAGGTTTGCGGGAACTTATGGCACTAGGCCAAGTAGAGAACACACAGCTGAAATGTGGCGGAGGAGGAGGAGGAGGAGGGGGAGGGGGAGGGGGAGGGGGAGGAGGTGGAGGAGGAGGAGGAGGATGGAATTCTTGCAGAGCCTGTGCAAATAAGAGGGTGAAGAAGCTCGTTAGGGACTTGTAGTAGAGTGGCAGGTGAGCAGTGGTGGGGGGCTTGGGCTGGAGGGAGAAGAAACTCGGTATGGTGAGAGGTTAGTGATGATGGAGGAGCGAAGGTTCTTGAAGTATGCCAGATAAGTTAAGACAGTGATGGTAGCATAGGTGGTGGGAAGATGTGGGCAGTCGGAGCTGGTACGAGGCTCGATCTGCTGGCAAGCAGAAAAAGCTAAAGGAGCAGAATGATTGTGATGGGAGAGAAGTAGAGAATAAGAGGTCATAGTCTGAGCTGGAGGAGGATGGCAAAGATGATATTAGCAGAGAGTATGCGGGATCAATGCAGGGGCATGAAGATCTGAGGCTGGCGTTTCAGGATATAGGTCAGAAGGACCATCCATCACAGGACAGGTCAGCAGGACTGTCTGTAGCAGGACTGTCTATAGCAGGACAGGTCAGGTCAGCATGACTGTCAGTCGCAGGACAGGTCAGCAGGACTGTCTGTCGCAGGACAGGTCAGCAGGACTGTCTGTCGCAGGACAGGTCAACAGGACTGTCTGTAGCAGGACAGGTCAACAGGACTGTCTGTAGCAGGTCAGGTCAGCAGGATTGTCAGTCACAGGACAGGTCAACAGGACTGTCTGTCGCAGGACTGTCTGTAGCAGGGCAGGTCAGCAGGCTGGCTGTCGCAGGACAGGTCAGCAGGACTGTCTGTAGCAGGACAGGACAGGATTGTCGGTAGCAGGTCAGGTCAGCAGGACTGTCTTTTGCAGGACAAAAAAGTTGTGCAGAAAGTTCAACTCTGTGTGCAGTAGAGAAGTGGAGCACATAGCATGAAGTTAGTATGAAGTTAGCATGAAGTTAGTATGAAGTTAGCATGAAGTTAGTATGAAGTTAGTGATGAAGTTAGTATGAAGTTAGCATGAAGTTAGCATGAAGTTAGTATGAAGTTAGCATGAAGTTAGCATGAAGTTAGTATGAAGTTAGTGATGAAGTTAGTATGAAGTTAGTGATGAAGTTAGTATGAAGTTAGTGATGAAGTTAGTATGAAGTTAGTGATGAAGTTGAGAGAAGAGAGCAACTGTGAGCATTTCTACACGCCTCAGCAGTGCCAGTTCAGACTAGTGGAAAGTGTTGGAGGAGTTTGGGCATGCAGTCACCAAGGGGAAGGTGGCGTGTTTTGGAGCAGAGAGTGGACCATAGTTGTGGGGAAAGGTGGAAGAGTGGACAACTGGGATGGAGTTGGGAGTGCATTTATAGAAATGGTGGCAGAGAAGGAAGACTCGATTGATGTATCCCACAAAACCACAACCATTTTCACAGTACAACTCTCATCAGTGTTACCTGTAACCATAATGGGAGCAATGGTGCTAATGCTCCTATTGAATGGCATGTTACCTGTTCATAAGCCAGTGCCATACTAGTAGTGTATGTATTAAGATAATGACCTGTTCATAAGCCAGTGCCATACTTGTAGTGTATGTATTAAGATAATGACCTGTTCATAAGCCAGTACCATACTTGTAGTGTATGTATTAAGATAATGACCTGTTCATAAGCCAGTGCCATACTTGTAGTGTATGTATAAGATAATGACCTGTTCATAAGCCAGTACCATACTTGTAGTGTATGTATTAAGATAATGACCTGTTCATAAGCCAGTACCATACTTGTAGTGTATGTATTAAGATAATGACCTGTTCATAAGCCAGTACCATACTTGTAGTGTATGTATAAGATAATGACCTGTTCATAAGCCAGTACCATACTTGTAGTGTATGTATTAAGATAATGACCTGTTCATAAGCCAGTACCATACTTGTAGTGTATGTATTAAGATAATGACCTGTTCATAAGCCAGTGCCATACTTGTAGTGTATGTATTATGTATAAGATAATGACCTGTTCATAAGCCTCAGATAGTGTGTCTCCCCCTGTTGATTAGTCACACACATGAACCATCAAGGAACTGTCCAGACTCGACTTGTACAAATACTGCACCTGCTTGCACCTGCTTTATTACTTACTAATCTATAATTATTTGCAGGATACATGAATGAATCCTGAAAGGTAAATAAGCATATCATCCTCAATGTTGCTCTGTACATGCATAGAATCAAACACTTACTGGATGTCTGCCGGATGATCCAAATCTGGTCAGTGAGAAGTATGAAAAGGAAAAAAAATCCTAAGTTATCTGGCAAAACATTAACTTAGCTGTATACATTCATATTTTCTTGATTGGTTGTCCTTTTGTTGTGCAGCTCTGCTTACTTCAGGTAGGTCACAAGCAGATGTGCTTACTTCAGGTAGGTCGCTTACTTCAGGTAGGTCGCTTACTTCAGGTAGGTCACAAGCGGACTCTCCTTGAGTGGCCATGTTTTGTAAAATTCCAATTCAAGCGCTCCTTAAACTTGCGAGGCGCAGGGATGGGGACATGGTTGAAAGTGCGAGCACTCTTGAGGCGCTACAGGTTAGTTACCGGAGCTACTCAGAGGTGTGTAAAAGACGATTCTTGTTGGTATAGTTGATTCGAGAACAAGGCTACCTGTATGGGCGTCAGGTACTGGATGTGAGGAAACACTACGAGCAGGTCGTCTCCGAGATCCGATCTGATCAAAGTGTTTGCATGCTTCCTTTAGCTAATGAGTTAGTCACATGGCCTTCTCCAAGTGGACTATGTCACCCAGTCTTCCAGGAAAGACAATGTGAGGCTAAACATGTCGAGGGTCCTTCCTCGGCTGATCACCTAGCACCTCCATTGGATGGTCCTTCCTCGGCTGATCACCTAGCACCTCCATTGGATGGTCCTTCCTCGGCTGATCACCTAGCACCTCCATTGGATGGTCCTTCCTCGGCTGATCACCTAGCACCTCCACTGGACACGGCTAGCAGCCCGGACTCTGTGCCATCAGCACTAAGCTCACACCTGGCCCCTTTTTTACTGCTCTCAGAACGGAGGAGGGAAAAGGAGAAATGTGTTAGCATTAAGTATGGCGTTACACCAGATCAAGGCCAGGACTTTTTGCAGAATAAAGAAGAGATCGCCTTACCCATGGATAAGGAATCGCTCTTAGAACTTAGGAGAAAACTCGCTATGGAATTGGTTTGGCTGAGGCAAGCAATTGTTAGCAGACAAAAGGTATGTTGATGATCTTTTTTAACCACTAATTTGATGTGGAGTATTGTCATTGATACAGTATCTACAGTTGAAAGAGGAACTGGAAACTTAACTTCATGGAATGGAGACCCAAAGAATGGAGACCCAAAGAATGGAGATTTCTCCCTCCCTATTATATAGCAACTCACACTTTTTGTTGTCATTTGACTATTACCAGCCAGCCAGATGGGCCCCACACTAGGATACAGCCAAGCATCATTTGTTGTGTCTATGCAAACATCTGGTTCTGTTTGCCCAGAACTTGTTAGCTTGTATTGCTCTATGGCTTTTAAAATATAACTGTTGGTTCTGTTACATGGTAGAGATCACTCTGGAATTTTTGATCTTGTTCATCTGATTCAGTTCGTATTGTGTAACCAGGGAGCTCTTATGTTGCAGACTCATTGGGTTTGGCACAGTCATGGAGAAGTACATAGAATAGCAGGAGTAACTCATCTTCCCCCTCTCTCATGATGAAGCTATGGAAGTTAGGGCCTTTCCAATTTCTTCTGCCAGTGGAGTGGCTATGTGGTTTGCAGCAAGATGCAGCCCAATACTGTTACTGTTTTAAGCGTGTTAATATCCTATGCCATGTCATATGATACGCTTAGTGCATATTAGTGCCACACCCATTCTTCTGTCAGAAAAAATTATTAGTGCCCAGATGAGAAGAGCAACACAATCTTCTTGTTGCATCCTGCTCTTCTAAGAAGTAAACCTATTACAGAAGGTAAGATTTTCTAGCTGTTCAATGTTAGGTAGCCAACTAAACGCTATCCACTGCCCAACAAGAGCTCAGACTGTGAATCCTAAGTTACTTTGTTCTTCATGACAATTTTTACCATGAGCCAGGTCGCTAGCTGTTAGTTTTGCTAGAACTAATGCAGCTGAAGTCTAAATTGTGTCAACCAGTTTGTAGTAGCTGATATCTGCTGATAATTTTCATCTTGTCTTCAAATGCGGTGTATATGTTCTGAACAAACAAACTCAGTTCTTCAATGAATAATAAATGAAGAACCTGATCTAGAGGATTGGAAGTGCATGTGGGGGAGTGGCTAGAGAACTGTGACTGGAGGAGGTATTGAGGAGATGTGGTTAGTTCTTTACAAGGTCCAAGAAGCTCCACTGCCCCTGCTCTACAGGTAGACACAAGTACTGCCCCTGCTCTACAGGTAGACACAAGTACTGCCCCTGCTCTACAGGTAGACACAAGTATAAAGTGCAGCATCGGCTGCTCATGTGTTCCCGCGGATTCCATGCTATTTCAAACGGTAAATGAAGAGGAAAATGCCAGTTTCTTATAAAAAGAAGATAAAATGCATAAATAGTGTTACCGCAGGATTTTGCACACTTGAGAGTGTATGTGGTGGACAGGAGGACATAATTTCTTGCAAGAAATTGGAGTCAGCACAGATAAGAGTGGGTAGGAGATTGTTGGGGGCAAGTAATACATAGAGTAGCATATGGGGAGATATGGGGTGGAGGAGCTGGAGGAGAGGAGAAGGTTTTGTTAGTAAAAGATCAGAGGTGTTGGAACCGCAGATTGTTAAAATGGTTCTAAATAAACTAAGAGAGTATGGAGGAATCGGATGGTGGGAAGAACATGAGATCTTGAGGAAATATGAGCTAAAGAACGAGGTTGGGTCAGTACTTAAGTGCCCTAGCCCTAGCCCTAGCCCTAGCCCTTGAAAGGGAGAAATCAAGGTGAGAAATGGGAGGAGGACAAAGAATGGTGCACGGGTGAATAGGTATGTGAGGTCGATGCTGGTATATAGGAAGATGTGCAGTTGCAATTTAGACTAAGGACTGCGACAGCTCAGAAGCTATGTGGGATATATCGTACATAGTGGAGCAGGGGAAGATGTGGGACATTTCTTGGTGATGTGCAGGGAATTTGAGGTGTGCAGAATTGTAGGGGCTGGACAGTGGCTGGATAAATATAAGAGAGTGGGTAAGGATGGAAAGGTGTAGAGTGATGCAGTGATGGAGGAGGTGGGCGAGTGTGTTATGTATTGGGTAGGGAAGTGGTGGCAGAGGAGAAAGGAAATGTATGGGGAGCTGATGAACGATCTTTAGTCCTCTCCCCTCCCTCCTTCAGCAGCTGGACCGGAGTGCAAGGTCACACAGATACTTGCTAGATAGCCGCACTGCGGAATAATAATATTGTTAGTGTTATACAGTTTCACAATATGCTGTAGTATATGTGGTGGCTTTAACAGGCTCTGCATTATCAATTATTATTATTAAGTCCGTATTATTTAAGACAGGTGTCACGTTGCTAATTTTTAAGGGTGAAACGTACAGTGAATACATAGATAGATAAAAACATAGGCAATATCAAGTTTTCTGTTCAACTCCAGTGTGAGAGATCCCAAAATGAATGCAAGGCATTGTTTGGCGAGCAAGGGAAAACATCAATTTCAACACATGACTCTGTCCCATAATTATATAGCTGCAGGCCCAACCCATATATAGCTGCAGACCCAAAACATGACACTGATCTTGAAATTATTGATGTCATCAGATTTGGAGAGAAGTAGTTTCCAACACCACTTCATGGTTTGCTATTTACGTACACTCTTCTTGACATACTGTTCCCATAATAGCCTTGAATACCTTCTCTCAGTCAAGGTACAAGAATTTACTTTTACGTTTGGAGCTTTTTATAGGCCTCCTTCTTAATGATGTATCCTCCTTTCAGACCCACTAAGCGCTATTTCGCGTATGTGCTCTCTGGCCTGATCCTTACTGGAGACTTTAACATCAATGTTGATGTGTCCTGCTCATCTCTGCCTTTATCTCTTCAACTTTCTGCACTCTCTGATTTATTCTCCCTCAAGCAACTTGTGTCCTCTCCCACACACACCTCTCATTCTGGTTCATCCTCTATCATAGACCTTGTCTTTGTTCCATCCCATTTTCATGCTTCTTCTTTGTACCCTTCTCTGATCATAATAGTATCTTAACAGAAATCACCCTTCCTTCTCCCCTCCCTATTAGAAAGTGTATATACCAAGCATAAAATCTGGTTGTTTCATCTCATTGACTTTGACAGAGCTGCCTACCTACTTTCCTCCATTCCCTGGGATCAACTCCTTTCTTCAGACCTTGATTTCATCTGGAAATCATTTTCTGAAGTTATCATCTTTTGTGTCCCTCTGTAAATTTATCCCACCTCTTCTTGCCACCCTTGGATTGATAATAGCCTTCGATAACAAATGAAAAAATCTCACAATCTTTTCTTACATGCTAAAAAACTAGATTCACCTGCTCTTTATCTGGCTTATTGCTCGCTTAAGAAACATCATTTCATCTACTATTAAATGCATCTTCCTCTCATCTTCTCCTTCCAAAAAGTTTTTGTCTTTTGTTCATTCCACAAAAAAACACATTTTCTGTATAATACCTACTCTTGTATCTAAAGGTAACACATTCTCCTCTAGCCGTGATAAGGCTTAATAATTTTTTCTCTGAATGCTTCAATTCATGCGATCTTCCAATTGCATGCTATCCTCTTCCTCCAGACTTCCCAACCATCCTGTCCTCCAGACTTCCCAACCATCCTGTCCTCCAGACTTCCCAACCATCCTGTCCTCCTGACTCTCTCTGTACTGAATCTGATGTTATTGGCCTGATTTCTCATTTACCTTCTTCCACAGCCTCTGGTCCTGATTTGATCTTCTCTAGAATGCTTAAATCTACATGCCTATATAGTTGCTCCCCTTACATATATCTTTAACTTATCCTTGTCTCAAGGACATCTTCAGTTGTTGGAAAAACTCCTTCATTGTTCTCATCCCTAAATGTTCATCTAAACTTGACAATAATTTGTAGATAGTAAGCTGCTTGAAAAGCATGTTCACTCTCAAATTCTGTATTGAACTATTCTTCTCAATTTGGTTTTCTTCCCCATTGGTCCAATTCTTCAGCCCTTCTCTTGGCCAATCAGTCCTTTCACTCTCTTCTTCAAACTAATAAATTGGTTGAACTTGTTTTCTAGATATCAAAAAGGCCTTTGATTCTGTTCCTCACAAACAGTTTATTGATCTTGTTTCCTTCCTACACTTCCCTCATGAACTGGCTTCACTCCTGTCTTTTAGCAGGTTCACAACAAGTGATCGTCACAGGTACCATCTCCTCACCTGTCCCTGTATCTTCTGGTGTCCCTCAGGGATCTATAATAGGTCCTCTCCTCTTTATAATTTATATCAATGGAGTGTGTAACATGCCTTTGTCTGTCTCATCTAAGCTTATTTTCTATGCCGATTATATCCTTTTTTTCGCCCATCAATTCTCATTCTGACTTTTCTCTCTTTCAGAATGACCTAAACTGTATAATATATCTGTGCCTAGCTTGCTTTCCAATCTCTCACACTTAATCTAATGTGGTCAAAATATATGCTTATTTCTTATAAAAAATCTCTTCTTACTAACTCTCTGCCACCTCTGTGTATCTCTGCTTCTCCAATTCAGTTAATGACTGAGTTCAAGTACCTGGGAAACCTCTTTTCTTCATCTCTATTCTGGAACAAACACATTTTTTACATCTCTTCAAGAACCGTAAATTAATTGGTCTTCTCTACCATCATTTCTTCTGCTATTCAGACTCTTCTTCAGCGTTACACTTCTTCGCCTCTACACTTCTCTTATCCGTCCCCATCTGGAGTACTGTTCTTTTCTCTGGGAACCTCAATTATCCCATCTTTTACACTTCTTCGCCTCTACACTTCTCTTATCCGTCCCCATCTGGAGTACTGTTCTTTTCTCTGGGAACCTCAATTATCCCATCTTTCTTCTCATCTTGAGAGAATACAATACTTTGCATGTAAATTATGTAGCAACAATGGTCCTCGAACTACACTACTTTTCTCACTAAGCTTCATCTTCCACATCTCTATATAATCCCCTCACCACCTAATGCCAAACTTATCTTTTTCATTCACAATAACATAGATTTTCCTTCTAGCCTCCCCACCCCAGTAATCGCCTGCTAATCTCATACTGAACTGTCTGCTTACCTTTCAATTTTCCCTACTATATACTACTAGGTTCTGGAACTCTCTCCCCATTATAATTATTAAAGAATCTAATATATACACTTGGACAATTTAAGCACTATATTCAACACCCCTCATCATCATCACTTAACTTTTAACCAATTCCTCCATGTATTTAAAAAAAAATTTTTTTTTACTCTTCATATTCGCCTCTTGGTGAACCATCAAAAAGTAGAGCTCGATATTGAGTAACGATCATTTCCATTTTAGAAATAAAAACCTTTGTCCGTCACGATCATTTCCATAGCTAAATAGAGTGGAATGAAACATTGCCCTGAGCCTAATCGTGGGATGCTGTGCTTCTCCCATGTTTGTTTGTTTTTAATTTATTTATAATTTATTTATCTTTTTTTCTTCCAAATCTCAGATCTCTTTGTTCTGCTGTTTCAGAAGCAGACTCCGACTTTCCTTTCTCTCTCCTTTTCTGACGTATTTTCTTTATCCATTCTGGCAAATCAAAGAGCTAGCTGTTCTGGCAGCTGTGCATGTAGCTATGGTTTTAGTATGCACATGCGTAAGAATCCGCTCATTTACACACCAAATTAAACACCTCCATAGTCAACGCAGCTTTGGGGAGTGCTGCAGGGCAGCTAGCGTTGTAGTAATGTATGGACTTCCTGCCAACTGTCCCGCATCTCGCAGGATAGTCCCGCATTTCACATCGCTGTCCCGCCAAACAACCTGCAAGCAAACAACCCAACTTTTTAATCAGGCCAGTTCATTCTTGAATTGGGATTGAAGAACTAGTGAGCTTCCTCCGCAGTCCGGCATCTAGCAAGTATCTGTGTGACCTTCGCACTCTAGCTGCTCCACTTTCTACTTACAGGGGGCTGCCCACACCATTGCGAGAATTGGTCGTCTCCTGGGGCAGCGCTCAGGATCACCACCCGCAGAGACAACCCGCCATTTGTTCCAACGCCTCTCCATTACACTGTGGAGAGGAAATTCCACTCTGTGGGCAAGTCGGCTCCCCATATGCTCAGCTTGGGTGGACGGAACTATATAACTCTTCCTCCCCACCCAATATGTACTTGAAATGGGAAGGGGAAGAAAAAAAGGGAAAAAAGAAAGAAAAAAAACTTTCTAATAGTACTATATACTATCTTTTTTCTCTCTTCTTTTTTTTGTTGAACTTTACAACAAATGACACATAATATCAGCGACATGACAGAAAAAACCCATGAACAGCAAGAGATTGTTGAGGGACAACACCATAATTTGGTGAAGCCAGGAAGAGTATTATTAGAGGTGGGGAATTATAGATTGTCGTTGCCTCTTCATGGTTGAGTTGTAGCTCACTAGTTCCACAACTACTATTCATCATGTGTAACTGTTCTCATTAAGTTATTGTAATTTTGTTTCCACATTATTTAACACTAGCAATGTACTTGTGTACAATTAAAATTATATTAATGAAATGTGCTCTTTGCTTTTTAATGAAATGTACCTGATAATGAAATTTCCCTGATTAAAATAAAATCTGAGGGGAAAACACACATTCCAATGAATATCATTAAAATGAAAGGGAGGTTCTACAGAACCCCCAGAACCCCCCTCCCCCCCTGCGTATGCCCATGATATACAGCAGTGAATACACTGACTAGACAAATACCAGAGGTCATATACAGCAGTGAATACACTGACTAGATACATACCAGAGGTCATATACAGCAGTGAATACACTGACTAGATACACACCAGAGGTCATATACAGCAGTGAATACACTGACTAGATACACACCAGAGGTCATATACAGCAGTGAATACACTGACTAGATACACACCAGAGGTCATATACGGCAGTGAATACACCGACTAGACACATACCAGAGGTCATATACAGCAGTGAATACACTGACTAGATACACACCAGAGGTCATATACAGCAGTGAATACACTGACTAGATACACACCAGAGGTTATATACAGCAGTGAATACACTGACTAGACGCATACCAGAGGTCTTATACAGCAGTGAATACACTGACTAGATACACACCAGAGGTCATATACAGCAGTGAATACACTGACTAGACACATACCAGAGGTCTTATACAGCAGTGAATACACTGACTAGATACACACCAGAGGTCGTATACAGCAGTTAATACACTGACTAGATACACACCAGAGGTCATATACAGCAGTGAATACACTGACTAGATACATACCAGAGGTCATATACGGCAGTGAATACACTGACTAGATACACACCAGAGGTCATATACGGCAGTGAATACACTGACTAGATACATACCAGAGGTCATATACAGCAGTGAATACACTGACTAGATACACACCAGAGGTTATATACAGCAGTGAATACACTGACTAGACGCATACCAGAGGTCTTATACAGCAGTGAATACACTGACTAGATACACACCAGAGGTCTTATACAGCAGTGAATACACTGACTAGATACACACCAGAGGTCATATACAGCAGTGAATACACTGACTAGATACACACCAGAGGTCATATACGGCAGTGAATACACTGACTAGATACACACCAGAGGTTATATACAGCAGTGAATACACTGACTAGATACACACCAGAGGTCATATACGGCAGTGAATACACTGACTAGATACATACCAGAGGTCATATACAGCAGTGAATACACTGACTAGACACATACCAGAGGTCTTATACAGCAGTGAATACACTGACTAGATACACACCAGAGGTCATATACGGCAGTGAATACACTGACTAGATACACACCAGAGGTTATAATACAGCAGTGAATACACTGACTAGACGCATACCAGAGGTCTTATACAGCAGTGAATACACTGACTAGATACACACCAGAGGTCATATACAGCAGTGAATACACTGACTAGATACACACCAGAGGTCATATACAGCAGTGAATACACTGACTAGATACATACCAGAGGTCATATACAGCAGTGAATACACTGACTAGATATACACCAGAGGTCATATACAGCAGTGAATACACTGACTAGATACATACCAGAGGTCATATACAGCAGTGAATACACTTGACTAGATACACACCAGAGGTCATATACAGCAGTGAATACACTGACTAGATACATACCAGAGGTGGTATACAGCAGTGAATACACTGACTAGATACACACCAGAGGTCATATACAGCAGTGAATACACTGACTAGACACATACCAGAGGTTATATACGGCAGTGAATACACTGACTAGATATACACCAGAGGTCATATACAGCAGTGAATACACTGACTAGATACACACCAGAGGTCATATACAGCAGTGAATACACTGACTAGACACATACCAGAGGTCTTATACAGCAGTGAATACACTGACTAGATACACACCAGAGGTTATATACGGCAGTGAATACACTGACTAGATACACACCAGAGGTTATATATGGCAGTGAATACACTGACTAGATACACACCAGAGGTCGTATACAGCAGTGAATATGTTCCATCCAATCTATGAATTCATAGATCGGATGCCAATCTATGAATGCCAATTTATTGCCTGCCAATCAATACACTTCAAAACATGGTAGCATATTAACACCCTTTGCAACAGAGAAAGTGATGATTGCAACAGAGAGTGTAATGATGTAGAAAAAAGTGACACCGAGAAAAGTTCCACATGAACTTGGCAGATAAAGAAAAGTGACATGGCAAGGTGTAGAGCAAAAAAAGATATTTGAAGAATTCTGCAAGGAATGCTATGGAGGTTATGGCAGTGACAGTTCTCACGGATGTGCCAAGAGCAAGACCATAACAATGGCAAAAGGAGCAAAGATAGTGAGAATACTGAAAGGAAGTCATAGAGAATCAGACTCACAAAGATAATACACTTGATATTGTCAAAACAGGTCAGTATAGAATTCTGGCTACCTGATCCATTCCTCAGCATCAGAGACAAAGAAGTTCTTGAAGAGTTAAATGATAGGCATATCAATGCTACACAAAGACTTCTGCAGAAGCAGTTTCCAGCAGTCAATAGTCTGCAGAATACTCTGCTTGGGCAGGTTAACCAGTGGAAAGAAATGAAATCAAATGGAGTCCAGCTAATCAATGAGAGCAATAGGCATTGGTTGTGTATTTCAAGATGATGTCAGAGTATATGATAGCACTAGATTGAGTAAGAACGTAACCAATCAAATTTGCTCCCTTACGACCAAGTCTGATGTCACAGTACATTTGATGGAGGCCCAAGAACAAGTGGGTGCAACAGACTGTGGCCTCTTTGCAATCGCGACTGCAACTGCTATCTGCCACGGAATTCGGAATTCCTCCCTGTGATTGTGTGTGGAAACAATCACTAATGAGAACTCACTTGAAGAAGTGCTTTGAGAATGGGACAATGACACCATTCCCTGGACTGGATAACATTCATCAAACTACCCTCTCAAAAGAACAACCTGTTCACTGTAAAAGTATAAAATTACTTCAACAATTTATATCTATAATGTATACTATTTCAAATAGCGTAAACGACCGATTATCAACTGCATTTCGAACTTGCTATTATATCTCGGCCTTAAGAATACCAATCCAACATTATGTTTTATGTCTACTACTTCTGTAGGAAACTGTTCTACAACGCTGCTATATATGTTCCATCCAATCTATGAATCTCCATGTCTCTGCTGAATCTGCCCAATCTATGAATTCATAGATTGTGCTGCCCAATCTATGAATTCGTAGATTGTGTAGCCCAATCTATAGATTAGGGATTGGATGGAACATAATTATAATGTTCCATCCTATCTATGAATCTGTTGCAAAGGGCTACCATAAGTGTTAATAATCTACCATGTTTTGAATTTTATAGATTGGCATTCATAGATTGTGCAGCACAATCTATAGATTGGCATCCAATCTAAGAATTCATAGATTGTGCTGCACAATCTATAGATTGGGCAGATTCATAGATTGGATGGAACAAATACACTGACTAGATAGAAATACATTTTTTTAAACTCTGATGGGTTCATTTACAAAAATTTCGAAAAGTGGGTTGGGGTAAGGAGCGGGGGGAGGGGGGGTGATAATATACCGAGAAAGAGTTTTAGGTATGGCCTAATTAGTGTCTTCCATATGTATAGCTGTACATGTGATTTTTCACAGATAGAGTTTCCACGGTTTTGAAATACGACAAAGATTGTGAAAAACAGATCTAAGGGCTGGTAGTCTCGTGAGATTGAAGTAGCCATCCAAGCACGACATGTGAAGCTTAGAGAGTCTAGGAGTGGCAATGTAGGTGAAGAAAGATTATTACGGCAATGGGAGGAATATACGAGTGCAAGAAGACGTGTAAAGAGGTTGGAAAATAAGAGACTGAGGAAGGCTACAGGAGAGACTAGCTGCAAGTTATTTTGGGTACACTTGAAGTGTAAGGAGAAGCAATGTCAAAACTGATGGGATTGTTGAAGGATCTGAAAGAAAAAGCGTCAGGGATTGAAGTGGAAGGAACATGGTGTGGTGGGTTGCTGTATGCAGATGATATTATTGTACTGTTAGTGAGAGATCAGGTGGAGTTACAAGTGAAGTAGATGTGGTGGGGAAGCATGCGATGAAGTGGATATTTAGGTTTAAAAGAATAAGTCAATGACAGTCTGTGGAAAGTGTAGTGGAGGAGAGTGAATGAGGAGGGAATGGAGAATTGGAAGCCTTCAAATATCTTTGTGTGTAGTTTGACAGGGGGATGACAGGAAATGTTGGAGAAGATGGGGGCAAAGGCAGAGAAATGGAGGGCAAGAATTGTTTATATGAGCAGGTGAACAGAGAGAGATGGTCAGAGGTAAATTAATATGGAGGTTGCTAGCTAGGCCATGTCTAGAACATGCATCTGATGGAGGGAAGACAGCAAGGATTTGGAATTGAAGAGAACATTGGGAGGAAACTGGTTGAAGGGAGTAATAGTTGCAGTGAGAGGAGACCTGCTGGGCTGGAGGGAGTAATAGTTGCAGGTGTTGCAGTGAGAGGAGACCTGCTGGGCTGGAGGAGGGAGTAATAGTTGCAGGTGTTGCAGTGAGAGGAGGCCTGCTGGGCTGGAGGGAGTAATAGTTGCAGGTATTGCAGTAAGAGGAGACCTGCTGGGCTGGAGGGAGTAATAGTTGCAGGTGTTGCAGTGAGAGGAGACCTGCTGGGCTGGAGGAGGGAATAATAGTTGCAGGTGTTGCAGTGAGAGGAGACCTGCGGGGCTGGAGGGAGTAATAGTTGTAGGTGTTGCAGTGAGAGGAGATCTGCTGGGCTGGAGGGAGTAATAGTTGCAGGTGTTGCAGTGAGAGGAGACCTGCTGGGCTGGAGGGAGTAATAGTTGCAGGTGTTGCAGTAAGAGGAGGCCTGCTGGGCTGGAGGGAGTAATAGTTGCAGGTGTTGCAGTAAGAGGAGGCCTGCTGGGCTGGAGGGAGTAATAGTTGCAGGTGTTGCAGTGAGAGGAGACCTGCTGGGCTGGAGGGAGTAATAGTTGCAGGTGTTGCAGTGAGAGGAGACCTGCTGGGCTGGAGGGAGTAATAGTTGCAGGTGTTGCAGTGAGAGGAGACCTGCTGGGCTGGAGGGAGTAATAGTTGCAGGTGTTGCAGTGAGAGGAGACCTGCTGGGCTGGAGGGAGTAATAGTTGCAGGTGTTGCAGTGAGAGGAGACCTGCTGGGCTGGAGGGAGTAATAGTTGCAGGTGTTGCAGTGAGAGGAGACCTGCTGGGCTGGAGGGAGTAATAGTTGCAGGTGTTGCAGTGAGAGGAGACCTGCTGGGCTGGAGGGAGTAATAGTTGCAGGTGTTGCAGTGAGAGGAGACCTGCTGGGCTGGAGGGAGTAATAGTTGCAGGTGTTGCAGTGAGAGGAGACCTGCTGGGCTGGAGGGAGTAATAGTTGCAGGTGTTGCAGTGAGAGGAGACCTGCTGGGCTGGAGGGAGTAATAGTTGCAGTGAGAGGAGGCCTGCTGGGCTGGAGGGAGTAATAGTTGCAGGTGTTGCAGTGAGAGGAGACCTGCTGGGCTGGAGGGAGTAATAGTTGCAGGTGTTGCAGTAAGAGGAGACCTGCTGGGCTGGAGGGAGTAATAGTTGCAGGTGTTGCAGTGAGAGGAGGCCTGCTGGGCTGGAGGGAGTAATATGCAGTTGTTGCAGTGAGAGGAGACCTGCTGGGCTGGAGGGAGTAATAGTTGCAGGTGTTGCAGTAAGAGGAGACCTGCTGGGCTGGAGGGAGTAATAGAGTTGCAGGTGTTGCAGTAAGAGGAGACCTGCTGGGCTGGAGGGAGTAATAGTTGCAGTGAGAGGAGACCTGCTGGGCTGGAGGGAGTAATAGTTGCAGGTGTTGCAGTGAGAGGAGACCTGCTGGGCTGGAGGGAGTAATAGTTGCAGTGAGAGGAGACCTGCTGGGCTGGAGGGAGTAATAGTTGCAGGTGTTGCAGTAAGAGGAGACCTGCTGGGCTGGAGGGAGTAATAGTTGCAGGTGTTGCAGTGAGAGGAGACCTGCTGGGCTGGAGGAGGGAGTAATAGTTGCAGTTGTTGCAGTGAGAGGAGACCTGCTGGGCTGGAGGGAGTAATAGTTGCAGGTGTTGCAGTAAGAGGAGACCTGCTGGGCTGGAGGGAGTAATAGTTGCAGGTGTTGCAGTGAGAGGAGACCTGCTGGGCTGGAGGAGGGAGTAATAGTTGCAGTGAGAGGAGACCTGCTGGGCTGGAGGGAGTAATAGTTGCAGGTGTAGCAGTGAGAGGAGACCTTCTGGACTGGAGGGAGTAATAGAGTTGCAGGTGTTGCAGTAAGAGGAGACCTGCTGGGCTGGAGGGAGTAATAGTTGCAGGTGTTGCAGTGAGAGGAGACCTGCTGGGCTGGAGGGAGGAATAGTTGCAGGTGTTGCAGTAAGAGGAGACCTGCTGGGCTGGAGGGAGTAATAAAGTTGCAGGTGTTGCAGTGAGAGGAGACCTGCTGGGCTGGAGGGAGTAATAGTTGCAGGTGTTGCAGTGAGAGGAGACCTGCTGGGCTGGAGGGAGTAATAGTTGCAGGTGTTGCAGTGAGAGGAGGCCTGCTGGGCTGGAGGGAGTAATAGTTGCAGGTGTTGCAGTGAGAGGAGACCTGCTGGGCTGGAGGGAGTAATAGTTGCAGGTGTTGCAGTGAGAGGAGACCTGCTGGGCTGGAGGGAGTAATAGTTGCAGGTGTTGCAGTAAGAGGAGACCTGCTGGGCTGGAGGGAGTAATAGTTGCAGGTGTTGCAGTAAGAAGAGACCTGCTGGGCTGGAGGGAGTAATAGAGTTGCAGGTGTTGCAGTAAGAGGAGACCTGCTGGGCTGGAGGGAGTAATAGTTGCAGTGAGAGGAGACCTGCTGGGCTGGAGGGAGTAATAGTTGCAGGTGTTGCAGTGAGAGGAGACCTGCTGGGCTGGAGGGAGTAATAGTTGCAGGTGTTGCAGTGAGAGGAGACCTGCTGGGCTGGAGGGAGTAATAGTTGCAGGTGTTGCAGTGAGAGGAGACCTGCTGGGCTGGAGGGAGTAATAGTTGCAGGTGTTGCAGTGAGAGGAGACCTGCTGGGCTGGAGGGAGTAATAGTTGCAGGTGTTGCAGTGAGAGGAGACCTGCTGGGCTGGAGGGAGTAATAGTTGCAGGTGTTGCAGTGAGAGGAAACCTGCTGGGCTGGAGGGAGTAATAGTTGCAGGTGTTGCAGTGAGAGGAGACCTGCTGGGCTGGAGGAGTAATAGTTGCAGTGAGAGGAGGCCTGCTGGGCTGGAGGGAGTAATAGTTGCAGGTGTTGCAGTGAGAGGAGACCTGCTGGGCTGGAGGGAGTAATAGTTGCAGTGAGAGGAGACCTGCTGGGCTGGAGGGAGTAATAGTTGCAGGTGTTGCAGTAAGAGGAGACCTGCTGGGCTGGAGGGAGTAATAGTTGCAGGTGTTGCAGTGAGAGGAGACCTGCTGGGCTGGAGGAGGGAGTAATAGTTGCAGTTGTTGCAGTGAGAGGAGACCTGCTGGGCTGGAGGGAGTAATAGTTGCAGGTGTTGCAGTGAGAGGAGACCTGCTGGGCTGGAGGGAGTAATAGTTGCAGGTGTTGCAGTGAGAGGAGACCTGCTGGGCTGGAGGAGGGAATAATAGTTGCAGGTGTTGCAGTGAGAGGAGGCCTGCTGGGCTGGAGGGAGTAATAGTTGCAGGTGTTGCAGTAAGAGGAGACCTGCTGGGCTGGAGGGAGTAATAGTTGCAGGTGTTGCAGTAAGAGGAGACCTGCTGGGCTGGAGGGAGTAATAGTTGCAGGTGTTGCAGTGAGAGGAGACCTGCTGGGCTGGAGGGAGTAATAGTTGCAGCAGGTGTTGCAGTGAGAGGAGGCCTGCTGGGCTGGAGGGAGTAATAGATGCAGGTGTTGCAGTGAGAGGAGACCTGCTGGGCTGGAGGGAGTAATAGTTGCAGGTGTTGCAGTGAGAGGAGGCCTGCTGGGCTGGAGGGAGTAATAGTTGCAGGTGTTGCAGTGAGAGGAGACCTGCTGGGCTGGAGGGAGTAATAGTTGCAGGTGTTGCAGTGAGAGGAGGCCTGCTGGGCTGGAGGGAGTAATAGTTGCAGGTGTTGCAGTGAGAGGAGACCTGCTGGGCTGGAGGGAGTAATAGTTGCAGGTGTTGCAGTAAGAGGAGACCTGCTGGGCTGGAGGGAGTAATAGTTGCAGGTGTTGCAGTGAGAGGAGACCTGCTGGGCTGGAGGGAGTAATAGTTGCAGGTGTTGCAGTGAGAGGAGACCTGCTGGGCTGGAGGGAGTAATAGTTGCAGGTGTTGCAGTAAGAGGAGACCTGCTGGGCTGGAGGGAGTAATAGTTGCAGGTGTTGCAGTGAGAGGAGACCTGCTGGGCTGGAGGGAGTAATAGTTGCAGGTGTTGCAGTAAGAGGAGGCCTGCTGGGCTGGAGGGAGTAATAGTTGCAGGTGTTGCAGTGAGAGGAGACCTGCTGGGCTGGAGGGAGTAATAGTTGCAGGTGTTGCAGTGAGAGGAGACCTGCTGGGCTGGAGGGAGTAATAGTTGCAGGTGTTGCAGTGAGAGGAGACCTGCTGGGCTGGAGGGAGTAATAGTTGCAGGTGTTGCAGTGAGAGGAGACCTGCTGGGCTGGAGGGAGTAATAGTTGCAGGTGTTGCAGTGAGAGGAGACCTGCTGGGCTGGAGGGAGTAATAGTTGCAGGTGTTGCAGTGAGAGGAGACCTGCTGGGCTGGAGGTAGTAATAGTTGCAGGTGTTGCAGTGAGAGGAGACCTGCTGGGCTGGAGGGAGTAATAGTTGCAGGTGTTGCAGTGAGAGGAGACCTGCTGGGCTGGAGGGAGTAATAGTTGCAGGTGTTGCAGTGAGAGGAGACCTGCTGGGCTGGAGGGAGTAATAGCTGCAGTGAGAGGAGGCCTGCTGGGCTGGAGGGAGTAATAGTTGCAGGTGTTGCAGTGAGAGGAGACCTGCTGGGCTGGAGGGAGTAATAGTTGCAGGTGTTGCAGTAAGAGGAGACCTGCTGGGCTGGAGGGAGTAATAGTTGCAGGTGTTGCAGTGAGAGGAGGCCTGCTGGGCTGGAGGGAGTAATATGCAGTTGTTGCAGTGAGAGGAGACCTGCTGGGCTGGAGGGAGTAATAGTTGCAGGTGTTGTAGTAAGAGGAGACCTGCTGGGCTGGAGGGAGTAATAGAGTTGCAGGTGTTGCAGTAAGAGGAGACCTGCTGGGCTGGAGGGAGTAATAGTTGCAGTGAGAGGAGACCTGCTGGGCTGGAGGGAGTAATAGTTGCAGGTGTTGCAGTGAGAGGAGACCTGCTGGGCTGGAGGGAGTAATAGTTGCAGTGAGAGGAGACCTGCTGGGCTGGAGGGAGTAATAGTTGCAGGTGTTGCAGTAAGAGGAGACCTGCTGGGCTGGAGGGAGTAATAGTTGCAGCTGTTGCAGTGAGAGGAGACCTGCTGGGCTGGAGGAGGGAGTAATAGTTGCAGTTGTTGCAGTGAGAGGAGACCTGCTGGGCTGGAGGGAGTAATAGTTGCAGGTGTTGCAGTAAGAGGAGACCTGCTGGGCTGGAGGGAGTAATAGTTGCAGGTGTTGCAGTGAGAGGAGACCTGCTGGGCTGGAGGAGGGAGTAATAGTTGCAGTGAGAGGAGACCTGCTGGGCTGGAGGGAGTAATAGTTGCAGGTGTAGCAGTGAGAGGAGACCTTCTGGACTGGAGGGAGTAATAGAGTTGCAGGTGTTGCAGTAAGAGGAGACCTGCTGGGCTGGAGGGAGTAATAGTTGCAGGTGTTGCAGTGAGAGGAGACCTGCTGGGCTGGAGGGAGTAATAGTTGCAGGTGTTGCAGTAAGAGGAGACCTGCTGGGCTGGAGGGAGTAATAAAGTTGCAGGTGTTGCAGTGAGAGGAGACCTGCTGGGCTGGAGGGAGTAATAGTTGCAGGTGTTGCAGTGAGAGGAGACCTGCTGGGCTGGAGGGAGTAATAGTTGCAGGTGTTGCAGTGAGAGGAGGCCTGCTGGGCTGGAGGGAGTAATAGTTGCAGGTGTTGCAGTGAGAGGAGACCTGCTGGGCTGGAGGGAGTAATAGTTGCAGGTGTTGCAGTGAGAGGAGACCTGCTGGGCTGGAGGGAGTAATAGTTGCAGGTGTTGCAGTGAGAGGAGACCTGCTGGGCTGGAGGGAGTAATAGTTGCAGGTGTTGCAGTAAGAAGAGACCTGCTAGGCTGGAGGGAGTAATAGAGTTGCAGGTGTTGCAGTAAGAGGAGACCTGCTGGGCTGGAGGGAGTAATAGTTGCAGTGAGAGGAGACCTGCTGGGCTGGAGGGAGTAATAGTTGCAGGTGTTGCAGTGAGAGGAGACCTGCTTGGCTGGAGGGAGTAATAGTTGCAGGTGTTGCAGTGAGAGGAGACCTGCTGGGCTGGAGGGAGTAATAGTTGCAGGTGTTGCAGTGAGAGGAGACCTGCTGGGCTGGAGGGAGTAATAGTTGCAGGTGTTGCAGTGAGAGGAGACCTGCTGGGCTGGAGGGAGTAATAGTTGCAGGTGTTGCAGTGAGAGGAGACCTGCTGGGCTGGAGGGAGTAATAGTTGCAGGTGTTGCAGTGAGAGGAAACCTGCTGGGCTGGAGGGAGTAATAGTTGCAGGTGTTGCAGTGAGAGGAGACCTGCTGGGCTGGAGGGAGTAATAGTTGCAGTGAGAGGAGGCCTGCTGGGCTGGAGGGAGTAATAGTTGCAGGTGTTGCAGTGAGAGGAGACCTGCTGGGCTGGAGGGAGTAATAGTTGCAGTGAGAGGAGACCTGCTGGGCTGGAGGGAGTAATAGTTGCAGGTGTTGCAGTAAGAGGAGACCTGCTGGGCTGGAGGGAGTAATAGTTGCAGGTGTTGCAGTGAGAGGAGACCTGCTGGGCTGGAGGAGGGAGTAATAGTTGCAGTTGTTGCAGTGAGAGGAGACCTGCTGGGCTGGAGGGAGTAATAGTTGCAGGTGTTGCAGTGAGAGGAGACCTGCTGGGCTGGAGGGAGTAATAGTTGCAGGTGTTGCAGTGAGAGGAGACCTGCTGGGCTGGAGGAGGGAATAATAGTTGCAGGTGTTGCAGTGAGAGGAGGCCTGCTGGGCTGGAGGGAGTAATAGTTGCAGGTGTTGCAGTAAGAGGAGACCTGCTGGGCTGGAGGGAGTAATAGTTGCAGGTGTTGCAGTAAGAGGAGACCTGCTGGGCTGGAGGGAGTAATAGTTGCAGGTGTTGCAGTGAGAGGAGACCTGCTGGGCTGGAGGGAGTAATAGTTGCAGCAGGTGTTGCAGTGAGAGGAGGCCTGCTGGGCTGGAGGGAGTAATAGATGCAGGTGTTGCAGTGAGAGGAGACCTGCTGGGCTGGAGGGAGTAATAGTTGCAGGTGTTGCAGTGAGAGGAGGCCTGCTGGGCTGGAGGGAGTAATAGTTGCAGGTGTTGCAGTGAGAGGAGACCTGCTGGGCTGGAGGGAGTAATAGTTGCAGGTGTTGCAGTGAGAGGAGGCCTGCTGGGCTGGAGGGAGTAATAGTTGCAGGTGTTGCAGTAAGAGGAGACCTGCTGGGCTGGAGGGAGTAATAGTTGCAGGTGTTGCAGTGAGAGGAGACCTGCTGGGCTGGAGGGAGTAATAGTTGCAGGTGTTGCAGTAAGAGGAGACCTGCTGGGCTGGAGGGAGTAATAGTTGCAGGTGTTGCAGTGAGAGGAGACCTGCTGGGCTGGAGGGAGTAATAGTTGCAGGTGTTGCAGTAAGAGGAGACCTGCTGGGCTGGAGGGAGTAATAGAGTTGCAGGTGTTGCAGTAAGAGGAGACCTGCTAGGCTGGAGGGAGTAATAGTTGCAGTGAGAGGAGACCTGCTGGGCTGGAGGGAGTAATAGTTGCAGGTGTTGCAGTGAGAGGAGACCTGCTGGGCTGGAGGGAGTAATAGTTGCAGGTGTTGCAGTGAGAGGAGACCTGCTGGGCTGGAGGGAGTAATAGTTGCAGGTGTTGCAGTGAGAGGAGACCTGCTGGGCTGGAGGGAGTAATAGTTGCAGGTGTTGCAGTGAGAGGAGACCTGCTGGGCTGGAGGGAGTAATAGTTGCAGGTGTTGCAGTGAGAGGAGACCTGCTGGGCTGGAGGGAGTAATAGTTGCAGCTGTTGCAGTGAGAGGAGACCTGCTGGGCTGGAGGGAGTAATAGTTGCAGGTGTTGCAGTGAGAGGAGACCTGCTGGGCTGGAGGGAGTAATAGTTGCAGGTGTTGCAGTGAGAGGAGACCTGCTGGGCTGGAGGGAGTAATAGTTGCAGTGAGAGGAGACCTGCTGGGCTGGAGGGAGTAATAGTTGCAGGTATTGCAGTGAGAGGAGACCTGCCGGGCTGGAGGGAGTAATAGTTGCAGGTGTTGCAGTAAGAGGAGGCCTGCTGGGCTGGAGGGAGTAATAGTTGCAGGTGTTGCAGTGAGAGGAGACCTGCTGGGCTGGAGAGAGTAATAGTTGCAGGTGTTGCAGTGAGAGGAGACCTGCTGGGCTGGAGGGAGTAATAGTTGCAGGTGTTGCAGTGAGAGGAGACCTGCTGGGCTGGAGGGAGTAATAGTTGCAGGTGTTGCAGTGAGAGGAGACCTGCTGGGCTGGAGGGAGTAATAGTTGCAGGTGTTGCAGTGAGAGGAGACCTGCTGGGCTGGAGGGAGTAATAGTTGCAGGTGTTGCAGTGAGAGGAGTCCTGCTGGGCTGGAGGGAGTAATAGTTGCAGGTGTTGCAGTGAGAGGAGACCTGCTGGGCTGGAGGGAGTAATAGTTGCAGCAGGTGTTGCAGTGAGAGGAGGCCTGCTGGGCTGGAGGGAGTAATAGTTGCAGGTGTTGCAGTGAGAGGAGACCTGCTGGGCTGGAGGGAGTAATAGTTGCAGGTGTTGCAGTGAGAGGAGGCCTGCTGGGCTGGAGGGAGTAATAGTTGCAGTGAGAGGAGACCTGCTGGGCTGGAGGGAGTAATAGTTGCAGGTGTTGCAGTGAGAGGAGACCTGCTGGGCTGGAGGGAGTAATAGTTGCAGGTGTTGCAGTAAGAGGAGACCTGCTGGGCTGGAGGGAGTAATAGTTGCAGGTGTTGCAGTAAGAAGAGACCTGCTGGGCTGGAGGGAGTAATAGAGTTGCAGGTGTTGCAGTAAGAGGAGACCTGCTGGGCTGGAGGGAGTAATAGTTGCAGTGAGAGGAGACCTGCTGGGCTGGAGGGAGTAATAGTTGCAGGTGTTGCAGTGAGAGGAGACCTGCTGGGCTGGAGGGAGTAATAGTTGCAGGTGTTGCAGTGAGAGGAGACCTGCTGGGCTGGAGGGAGTAATAGTTGCAGGTGTTGCAGTGAGAGGAGACCTGCTGGGCTGGAGGGAGTAATAGTTGCAGGTGTTGCAGTGAGAGGAGACCTGCTGGGCTGGAGGGAGTAATAGTTGCAGGTGTTGCAGTGAGAGGAGACCTGCTGGGCTGGAGGGAGGAATAGTTGCAGGTGTTGCAGTGAGAGGAAACCTGCTGGGCTGGAGGGAGTAATAGTTGCAGGTGTTGCAGTGAGAGGAGACCTGCTGGGCTGGAGGGAGTAATAGTTGCAGTGAGAGGAGACCTGCTGGGCTGGAGGGAGTAATAGTTGCAGGTGTTGCAGTGAGAGGAGACCTTCTGGACTGGAGGGAGTAATAGAGTTGCAGGTGTTGCAGTAAGAGGAGACCTGCTGGGCTGGAGGGAGTAATAGTTGCAGGTGTTGCAGTGAGAGGAGACCTGCTGGGCTGGAGGGAGGAATAGTTGCAGGTGTTGCAGTAAGAGGAGACCTTCTGGGCTGGAGGGAGTAATAAAGTTGCAGGTGTTGCAGTGAGAGGAGACCTGCTGGGCTGGAGGGAGTAATAGTTGCAGTGAGAGGAGACCTGCTGGGCTGGAGGGAGTAATAGTTGCAGGTGTTGCAGTGAGAGGAGACCTGCTGGGCTGGAGGGAGTAATAGTTGCAGGTGTTGCAGTGAGAGGAGACCTGCTGGGCTGGAGGGAGTAATAGTTGCAGGTGTTGCAGTGAGAGGAGACCTGCTGGGCTGGAGGGAGTAATAGTTGCAGGTGTTGCAGTGAGAGGAGACCTGCTGGGCTGGAGGGAGTAATAGTTGCAGGTGTTGCAGTGAGAGGAGACCTGCTGGGCTGGAGGGAGTAATAGTTGCAGGTGTTGCAGTGAGAGGAAACCTGCTGGGCTGGAGGGAGTAATAGTTGCAGGTGTTGCAGTGAGAGGAGACCTGCTGGGCTGGAGGGAGTAATAGTTGCAGTGAGAGGAGACCTGCTGGGCTGGAGGGAGTAATAGTTGCAGGTGTTGCAGTGAGAGGAGACCTTCTGGACTGGAGGGAGTAATAGAGTTGCAGGTGTTGCAGTAAGAGGAGACCTGCTGGGCTGGAGGGAGTAATAGTTGCAGGTGTTGCAGTGAGAGGAGACCTGCTGGGCTGGAGGGAGGAATAGTTGCAGGTGTTGCAGTAAGAGGAGACCTGCTGAGCTGGAGGGAGTAATAAAGTTGCAGGTGTTGCAGTGAGAGGAGACCTGCTGGGCTGGAGGGAGTAATAGTTGCAGGTGTTGCAGTGAGAGAAGGCCTGCTGGGCTGGAGGGAGTAATAGTTGCAGGTGTTGCAGTGAGAGGAGACCTGCTGGGCTGGAGGGAGTAATAGAGTTGCAGGTGTTGCAGTGAGAGGAGACCTGCCGGGCTGGAGGGAGTAATAGTTGCAGGTGTTGCAGTAAGAGGAGGCCTGCTGGGCTGGAGGGAGTAATAGTTGCAGGTGTTGCAGTGAGAGGAGACCTGCTGGGCTGGAGGAGGGAGTAATAGTTGCAGGTGTTGCAGTGAGAGGAGACCTGCTGGGCTGGAGGGAGTAATAGTTACAGGTGTTGCAGTGAGAGGAGACCTGCTGGGCTGGAGGGAGTAATAGTTGCAGGTGTTGCAGTGAGAGGAGACCTGCTGGGCTGGAGGGAGTAATAGTTGCAGGTGTTGCAGTAAGAGGAGACCTGCTGGGCTGGAGGAGGGAGTAATAGTTGCAGGTGTTGCAGTGAGAGGAGACCTGCTGGGCTGGAGGGAGTAATAGTTGCAGGTGTTGCAGTAAGAGGAGGCCTGCTGGGCTGGAGGGAGTAATAGTTGCAGGTGTTGCAGTGAGAGGAGACCTGCTGGGCTGGAGGAGGGAGTAATAGTTGCAGGTGTTGCAGTGAGAGGAGACCTGCTGGGCTGGAGGGAGTAATAGTTGCAGGTGTTGCAGTGAGAGGAGACCTGCTGGGCTGGAGGGAGTCATAGTTGCAGGTGTTGCAGTGAGAGGAGACCTGCTGGGCTGGAGGGAGTAATAGTTGCAGGTGTTGCAGTGAGAGGAGACCTGCTGGGCTGGAGGGAGTAATAGTTGCAGGTGTTGCAGTGAGAGGAGACCTGCTGGGCTGGAGGGAGTAATAGTTGCAGGTGTTGCAGTGAGAGGAGACCTGCTGGGCTGGAGGGAGTAATAGAGTTGCAGGTGTTGCATTAAGAGGAGACCTGCTGGGCTGGAGGGAGTAATAGTTGCAGTGAGAGGAGACCTGCTGGGCTGGAGGGAGTAATAGTTGCAGGTGTTGCAGTAAGAGGAGACCTGCTGGGCTGGAGGGAGTAATAGTTGCAGGTGTTGCAGTGAGAGGAGACATGCTGGGCTGGAGGGAGTAATAGTTGCAGGTGTTGCAGTGAGAGGAGACCTGCTGGGCTGGAGGGAGTAATAGTTGCAGGTGTTGCAGTGAGAGGAGTCCTGCTGGGCTGGAGGGAGTAATAGTTGCAGGTGTTGCAGTGAGAGGAGACCTGCTGGGCTGGAGGGAGTAATAGTTGCAGCAGGTGTTGCAGTGAGAGGAGGCCTGCTGGGCTGGAGGGAGTAATAGTTGCAGGTGTTGCAGTGAGAGGAGACCTGCTGGGCTGGAGGGAGTAATAGTTGCAGGTGTTGCAGTGAGAGGAGGCCTGCTGGGCTGGAGGGAGTAATAGTTGCAGGTGTTGCAGTAAGAGGAGACCTGCTGGGCTGGAGGGAGTAATAGTTGCAGGTGTTGCAGTAAGAAGAGACCTGCTGGGCTGGAGGGAGTAATAGAGTTGCAGGTGTTGCAGTAAGAGGAGACCTGCTGGGCTGGAGGGAGTAATAGTTGCAGTGAGAGGAGACCTGCTGGGCTGGAGGGAGTAATAGTTGCAGGTGTTGCAGTGAGAGGAGACCTGCTGGGCTGGAGGGAGTAATAGTTGCAGGTGTTGCAGTGAGAGGAGACCTGCTGGGCTGGAGGGAGTAATAGTTGCAGGTGTTGCAGTGAGAGGAGACCTGCTGGGCTGGAGGGAGTAATAGTTGCAGGTGTTGCAGTGAGAGGAGACCTGCTGGGCTGGAGGGAGTAATAGTTGCAGGTGTTGCAGTGAGAGGAGACCTGCTGGGCTGGAGGGAGTAATAGTTGCAGGTGTTGCAGTGAGAGGAAACCTGCTGGGCTGGAGGGAGTAATAGTTGCAGGTGTTGCAGTGAGAGGAGACCTGCTGGGCTGGAGGGAGTAATAGTTGCAGTGAGAGGAGACCTGCTGGGCTGGAGGGAGTAATAGTTGCAGGTGTTGCAGTGAGAGGAGACCTTCTGGACTGGAGGGAGTAATAGAGTTGCAGGTGTTGCAGTAAGAGGAGACCTGCTGGGCTGGAGGGAGTAATAGTTGCAGGTGTTGCAGTGAGAGGAGACCTGCTGGGCTGGAGGGAGGAATAGTTGCAGGTGTTGCAGTAAGAGGAGACCTGCTGGGCTGGAGGGAGTAATAAAGTTGCAGGTGTTGCAGTGAGAGGAGACCTGCTGGGCTGGAGGGAGTAATAGTTGCAGGTGTTGCAGTGAGAGAAGGCCTGCTGGGCTGGAGGGAGTAATAGTTGCAGGTGTTGCAGTGAGAGGAGACCTGCTGGGCTGGAGGGAGTAATAGTTGCAGGTGTTGCAGTGAGAGGAGGCCTGCTGGGCTGGAGGGAGTAATAGTTGCAGTGAGAGGAGACCTGCTGGGCTGGAGGGAGTAATAGTTGCAGGTGTTGCAGTGAGAGGAGACCTACTGGGCTGGAGGGAGTAATAGTTGCAGGTGTTGCAGTAAGAGGAGACCTGCTGGGCTGGAGGGAGTAATAGTTGCAGGTGTTGCAGTAAGAAGAGACCTGCTGGGCTGGAGGGAGTAATAGAGTTGCAGGTGTTGCAGTAAGAGGAGACCTGCTGGGCTGGAGGGAGTAATAGTTGCAGTGAGAGGAGACCTGCTGGGCTGGAGGGAGTAATAGTTGCAGGTGTTGCAGTGAGAGGAGACCTGCTGGGCTGGAGGGAGTAATAGTTGCAGGTGTTGCAGTGAGAGGAGACCTGCTGGGCTGGAGGGAGTAATAGTTGCAGGTGTTGCAGTGAGAGGAGACCTGCTGGGCTGGAGGGAGTAATAGTTGCAGGTGTTGCAGTGAGAGGAGACCTGCTGGGCTGGAGGGAGTAATAGTTGCAGGTGTTGCAGTGAGAGGAGACCTGCTGGGCTGGAGGGAGTAATAGTTGCAGGTGTTGCAGTGAGAGGAAACCTGCTGGGCTGGAGGGAGTAATAGTTGCAGGTGTTGCAGTGAGAGGAGACCTGCTGGGCTGGAGGGAGTAATAGTTGCAGTGAGAGGAGACCTGCTGGGCTGGAGGGAGTAATAGTTGCAGGTGTTGCAGTGAGAGGAGACCTTCTGGACTGGAGGGAGTAATAGAGTTGCAGGTGTTGCAGTAAGAGGAGACCTGCTGGGCTGGAGGGAGTAATAGTTGCAGGTGTTGCAGTGAGAGGAGACCTGCTGGGCTGGAGGGAGGAATAGTTGCAGGTGTTGCAGTAAGAGGAGACCTGCTGGGCTGGAGGGAGTAATAAAGTTGCAGGTGTTGCAGTGAGAGGAGACCTGCTGGGCTGGAGGGAGTAATAGTTGCAGTGAGAGGAGACCTGCTGGGCTGGAGGGAGTAATAGTTGCAGGTGTTGCAGTGAGAGGAGACCTGCTGGGCTGGAGGGAGTAATAGTTGCAGGTGTTGCAGTGAGAGGAGACCTGCTGGGCTGGAGGGAGTAATAGTTGCAGGTGTTGCAGTGAGAGGAGACCTGCTGGGCTGGAGGGAGTAATAGTTGCAGGTGTTGCAGTGAGAGGAGACCTGCTGGGCTGGAGGGAGTAATAGTTGCAGGTGTTGCAGTGAGAGGAGACCTGCTGGGCTGGAGGGAGTAATAGTTGCAGGTGTTGCAGTGAGAGGAAACCTGCTGGGCTGGAGGGAGTAATAGTTGCAGGTGTTGCAGTGAGAGGAGACCTGCTGGGCTGGAGGGAGTAATAGTTGCAGTGAGAGGAGACCTGCTGGGCTGGAGGGAGTAATAGTTGCAGGTGTTGCAGTGAGAGGAGACCTTCTGGACTGGAGGGAGTAATAGAGTTGCAGGTGTTGCAGTAAGAGGAGACCTGCTGGGCTGGAGGGAGTAATAGTTGCAGGTGTTGCAGTGAGAGGAGACCTGCTGGGCTGGAGGGAGGAATAGTTGCAGGTGTTGCAGTAAGAGGAGACCTGCTGGGCTGGAGGGAGTAATAAAGTTGCAGGTGTTGCAGTGAGAGGAGACCTGCTGGGCTGGAGGGAGTAATAGTTGCAGGTGTTGCAGTGAGAGAAGGCCTGCTGGGCTGGAGGGAGTAATAGTTGCAGGTGTTGCAGTGAGAGGAGACCTGCTGGGCTGGAGGGAGTAATAGAGTTGCAGGTGTTGCAGTGAGAGGAGACCTGCCGGGCTGGAGGGAGTAATAGTTGCAGGTGTTGCAGTAAGAGGAGGCCTGCTGGGCTGGAGGGAGTAATAGTTGCAGGTGTTGCAGTAAGAGGAGGCCTGCTGGGCTGGAGGGAGTAATAGTTGCAGGTGTTGCAGTGAGAGGAGACCTGCTGGGCTGGAGGAGGGAGTAATAGTTGCAGGTGTTGCAGTGAGAGGAGACCTGCTGGGCTGGAGGGAGTAATAGTTACAGGTGTTGCAGTGAGAGGAGACCTGCTGGGCTGGAGGGAGTAATAGTTGCAGGTGTTGCAGTGAGAGGAGACCTGCTGGGCTGGAGGGAGTAATAGTTGCAGGTGTTGCAGTAAGAGGAGACCTGCTGGGCTGGAGGAGGGAGTAATAGTTGCAGGTGTTGCAGTGAGAGGAGACCTGCTGGGCTGGAGGGAGTAATAGTTGCAGGTGTTGCAGTAAGAGGAGGCCTGCTGGGCTGGAGGGAGTAATAGTTGCAGGTGTTGCAGTGAGAGGAGACCTGCTGGGCTGGAGGAGGGAGTAATAGTTGCAGGTGTTGCAGTGAGAGGAGACCTGCTGGGCTGGAGGGAGTAATAGTTGCAGGTGTTGCAGTGAGAGGAGACCTGCTGGGCTGGAGGGAGTCATAGTTGCAGGTGTTGCAGTGAGAGGAGACCTGCTGGGCTGGAGGGAGTAATAGTTGCAGGTGTTGCAGTGAGAGGAGACCTGCTGGGCTGGAGGGAGTAATAGTTGCAGGTGTTGCAGTGAGAGGAGACCTGCTGGGCTGGAGGGAGTAATAGTTGCAGGTGTTGCAGTGAGAGGAGACCTGCTGGGCTGGAGGGAGTAATAGAGTTGCAGGTGTTGCATTAAGAGGAGACCTGCTGGGCTGGAGGGAGTAATAGTTGCAGTGAGAGGAGACCTGCTGGGCTGGAGGGAGTAATAGTTGCAGGTGTTGCAGTAAGAGGAGACCTGCTGGGCTGGAGGGAGTAATAGTTGCAGGTGTTGCAGTGAGAGGAGACCTGCTGGGCTGGAGGGAGTAATAGTTGCAGGTGTTGCAGTGAGAGGAGACCTGCTGGGCTGGAGGGAGTAATAGTTGCAGGTGTTGCAGTGAGAGGAGTCCTGCTGGGCTGGAGGGAGTAATAGTTGCAGGTGTTGCAGTGAGAGGAGACCTGCTGGGCTGGAGGGAGTAATAGTTGCAGCAGGTGTTGCAGTGAGAGGAGGCCTGCTGGGCTGGAGGGAGTAATAGTTGCAGGTGTTGCAGTGAGAGGAGACCTGCTGGGCTGGAGGAAGTAATAGTTGCAGGTGTTGCAGTGAGAGGAGGCCTGCTGGGCTGGAGGGAGTAATAGTTGCAGGTGTTGCAGTAAGAGGAGACCTGCTGGGCTGGAGGGAGTAATAGTTGCAGGTGTTGCAGTAAGAAGAGACCTGCTGGGCTGGAGGGAGTAATAGAGTTGCAGGTGTTGCAGTAAGAGGAGACCTGCTGGGCTGGAGGGAGTAATAGTTGCAGTGAGAGGAGACCTGCTGGGCTGGAGGGAGTAATAGTTGCAGGTGTTGCAGTGAGAGGAGACCTGCTGGGCTGGAGGGAGTAATAGTTGCAGGTGTTGCAGTGAGAGGAGACCTGCTGGGCTGGAGGGAGTAATAGTTGCAGGTGTTGCAGTGAGAGGAGACCTGCTGGGCTGGAGGGAGTAATAGTTGCAGGTGTTGCAGTGAGAGGAGACCTGCTGGGCTGGAGGGAGTAATAGTTGCAGGTGTTGCAGTGAGAGGAGACCTGCTGGGCTGGAGGGAGTAATAGTTGCAGGTGTTGCAGTGAGAGGAAACCTGCTGGGCTGGAGGGAGTAATAGTTGCAGGTGTTGCAGTGAGAGGAGACCTGCTGGGCTGGAGGGAGTAATAGTTGCAGTGAGAGGAGACCTGCTGGGCTGGAGGGAGTAATAGTTGCAGGTGTTGCAGTGAGAGGAGACCTTCTGGACTGGAGGGAGTAATAGAGTTGCAGGTGTTGCAGTAAGAGGAGACCTGCTGGGCTGGAGGGAGTAATAGTTGCAGGTGTTGCAGTGAGAGGAGACCTGCTGGGCTGGAGGGAGGAATAGTTGCAGGTGTTGCAGTAAGAGGAGACCTGCTGGGCTGGAGGGAGTAATAAAGTTGCAGGTGTTGCAGTGAGAGGAGACCTGCTGGGCTGGAGGGAGTAATAGTTGCAGGTGTTGCAGTGAGAGAAGGCCTGCTGGGCTGGAGGGAGTAATAGTTGCAGGTGTTGCAGTGAGAGGAGACCTGCTGGGCTGGAGGGAGTAATAGAGTTGCAGGTGTTGCAGTGAGAGGAGACCTGCCGGGCTGGAGGGAGTAATAGTTGCAGGTGTTGCAGTAAGAGGAGGCCTGCTGGGCTGGAGGGAGTAATAGTTGCAGGTGTTGCAGTGAGAGGAGACCTGCTGGGCTGGAGGAGGGAGTAATAGTTGCAGGTGTTGCAGTGAGAGGAGACCTGCTGGGCTGGAGGGAGTAATAGTTGCAGGTGTTGCAGTGAGAGGAGACCTGCTGGGCTGGAGGGAGTAATAGTTGCAGGTGTTGCAGTGAGAGGAGTCCTGCTGGGCTGGAGGGAGTAATAGTTGCAGGTGTTGCAGTAAGAGGAGACCTGCTGGGCTGGAGGAGGGAGTAATAGTTGCAGGTGTTGCAGTGAGAGGAGACCTGCTGGGCTGGAGGGAGTAATAGTTGCAGGTGTTGCAGTAAGAGGAGGCCTGCTGGGCTGGAGGGAGTAATAGTTGCAGGTGTTGCAGTGAGAGGAGACCTGCTGGGCTGGAGGAGGGAGTAATAGTTGCAGGTGTTGCAGTGAGAGGAGACCTGCTGGGCTGGAGGGAGTAATAGTTGCAGGTGTTGCAGTGAGAGGAGACCTGCTGGGCTGGAGGGAGTCATAGTTGCAGGTGTTGCAGTGAGAGGAGACCTGCTGGGCTGGAGGGAGTAATAGTTGCAGGTGTTGCAGTGAGAGGAGACCTGCTGGGCTGGAGGGAGTAATAGTTGCAGGTGTTGCAGTGAGAGGAGACCTGCTTGGCTGGAGGGAGTAATAGTTGCAGGTGTTGCAGTAAGAGGAGACCTGCTGGGCTGGAGGGAGTAATAGAGTTGCAGGTGTTGCATTAAGAGGAGACCTGCTGGGCTGGAGGGAGTAATAGTTGCAGTGAGAGGAGACCTGCTGGGCTGGAGGGAGTAATAGTTGCAGGTGTTGCAGTGAGAGGAGACCTGCTGGGCTGGAGGGAGTAATAGTTGCAGGTGTTGCAGTGAGAGGAGACCTTCTGGGCTGGAGGGAGTAATAGTTGCAGGTGTTGCAGTGAGAGGAGACCTGCTGGGCTGGAGGGAGTAATAGTTGCAGGTGTTGCAGTGAGAGGAGACCTGCTGGGCTGGAGGAGGGAGTAATAGTTGCAGGTGTTGCAGTGAGAGGAGACCTGCTGGGCTGGAGGGAGTAATAGTTGCAGGTGTTGCAGTAAGAGGAGGCCTGCTGGGCTGGAGGGAGTAATAGTTGCAGGTGTTGCAGTGAGAGGAGACCTGCTGGGCTGGAGGAGGGAGTAATAGTTGCAGGTGTTGCAGTGAGAGGAGACCTGCTGGGCTGGAGGGAGTCATAGTTGCAGGTGTTGCAGTGAGAGGAGACCTGCTGGGCTGGAGGGAGTCATAGTTGCAGGTGTTGCAGTGAGAGGAGACCTGCTGGGCTGGAGGGAGTAATAGTTGCAGGTGTTGCAGTGAGAGGAGACCTGCTGGGCTGGAGGGAGTAATAGTTGCAGGTGTTGCAGTGAGAGGAGACCTGCTGGGCTGGAGGAGGGAGTAATAGTTGCAGGTGTTGCAGTGAGAGGAGACCTGCTGGGCTGGAGGAGGGAGTAATAGTTGCAGGTGTTGCAGTGAGAGGAGACCTGCTGGGCTGGAGGGAGTAATAGTTGCAGGTGTTGCAGTGAGAGGAGACCTGCTGGGCTGGAGGGAGTCATAGTTGCAGGTGTTGCAGTGAGAGGAGACCTGCTGGGCTGGAGGGAGTAATAGTTGCAGGTGTTGCAGTAAGAGGAGACCTGCTGGGCTGGAGGGAGTAATAGTTGCAGGTGTTGCAGTGAGAGGAGACCTGCTGGGCTGGAGGGAGTAATAGTTGCAGGTGTTGCAGTAAGAGGAGACCTGCTGGGCTGGAGGGAGTAATAGAGTTGCAGGTGTTGCATTAAGAGGAGACCTGCTGGGCTGGAGGGAGTAATAGTTGCAGTGAGAGGAGACCTGCTGGGCTGGAGGGAGTAATAGTTGCAGGTGTTGCAGTAAGAGGAGACCTGCTGGGCTGGAGGGAGTAATAGTTGCAGGTGTTTCAGTGAGAGGAGACCTGCTGGGCTGGAGGGAGTAATAGTTGCAGGTGTTGCAGTGAGAGGAGACCTGCTGGGCTGGAGGGAGTAATAGTTGCAGCTGTTGCAGTGAGAGGAGACCTGCTGGGCTGGAGGGAGTAATAGTTGCAGGTGTTGCAGTGAGAGGAAACCTGCTGGGCTGGAGGGAGTAATAGTTGCAGGTGTTGCAGTGAGAGGAGACCTGCTGGGCTGGAGGGAGTAATAGTTGCAGTGAGAGGAGACCTGCTGGGCTGGAGGGAGTAATAGTTGCAGGTGTTGCAGTGAGAGGAGACCTTCTGGACTGGAGGGAGTAATAGAGTTGCAGGTGTTGCAGTAAGAGGAGACCTGCTGGGCTGGAGGGAGTAATAGTTGCAGGTGTTGCAGTGAGAGGAGACCTGCTGGGCTGGAGGGAGGAATAGTTGCAGGTGTTGCAGTAAGAGGAGACCTGCTGGGCTGGAGGGAGTAATAAAGTTGCAGGTGTTGCAGTGAGAGGAGACCTGCTGGGCTGGAGGGAGTAATAGTTGCAGGTGTTGCAGTGAGAGAAGGCCTGCTGGGCTGGAGGGAGTAATAGTTGCAGGTGTTGCAGTGAGAGGAGACCTGCTGGGCTGGAGGGAGTAATAGTTGCAGGTGTTGCAGTGAGAGGAGACCTGCCGGGCTGGAGGGAGTAATAGTTGCAGGTGTTGCAGTAAGAGGAGGCCTGCTGGGCTGGAGGGAGTAATAGTTGCAGGTGTTGCAGTGAGAGGAGACCTGCTGGGCTGGAGGGAGTAATAGTTGCAGGTGTTGCAGTGAGAGGAGACCTGCTGGGCTGGAGGGAGTAATAGTTGCAGCAGGTGTTGCAGTGAGAGGAGGCCTGCTGGGCTGGAGGGAGTAATAGTTGCAGGTGTTGCAGTGAGAGGAGACCTGCTGGGCTGGAGGGAGTAATAGTTGCAGGTGTTGCAGTGAGAGGAGGCCTGCTGGGCTGGAGGGAGTAATAGTTGCAGGTGTTGCAGTGAGAGGAGACCTGCTGGGCTGGAGGTAGTAATAGTTGCAGGTGTTGCAGTAAGAGGAGACCTGCTGGGCTGGAGGGAGTAATAGTTGCAGGTGTTGCAGTGAGAGGAGACCTGCTGGGCTGGAGGGAGTAAGAGTTGCAGGTTTGCAGTGAGAGGAGACCTGCTGGGCTGGAGGGAGTAATAGTTGCAGGTGTTGCAGTAAGAGGAGACCTGCTGGGCTGGAGGGAGTAATAGTTGCAGGTGTTGCAGTAAGAGGAGACCTGCTGGGCTGGAGGGAGTAATAGAGTTGCAGGTGTTGCAGTAAGAGGAGACCTGCTGGGCTGGAGGGAGTAATAGTTGCAGTGAGAGGAGACCTGCTGGGCTGGAGGGAGTAATAGTTGCAGGTGTTGCAGTGAGAGGAGACCTGCTGGGCTGGAGGGAGTAATAGTTGCAGGTGTTGCAGTGAGAGGAGACCTGCTGGGCTGGAGGGAGTAATAGTTGCAGGTGTTGCAGTGAGAGGAGACCTGCTGGGCTGGAGGGAGTAATAGTTGCAGGTGTTGCAGTAAGAGGAGGCCTGCTGGGCTGGAGGGAGTAATAGTTGCAGGTGTTGCAGTGAGAGGAGACCTGCTGGGCTGGAGGGAGTAATAGTTGCAGGTGTTGCAGTGAGAGGAGACCTGCTGGGCTGGAGGGAGTAATAGTTGCAGGTGTTGCAGTAAGAGGAGGCCTGCTGGGCTGGAGGGAGTAATAGTTGCAGGTGTTGCAGTGAGAGGAGACCTGCTGGGCTGGAGGGAGTAATAGTTGCAAGTGTTGCAGTGAGAGGAGACCTGCTGGGCTGGAGGGAGTAATAGTTGCAGGTGTTGCAGTGAGAGGAGACCTGCTGGGCTGGAGGGAGTAATAGTTGCAGGTGTTGCAGTGAGAGGAAACCTGCTGGGCTGGAGGGAGTAATAGTTGCAGGTGTTGCAGTGAGAGGAGACCTGCTGGGCTGGAGGGAGTAATAGTTGCAGTGAGAGGAGACCTGCTGGGCTGGAGGGAGTAATAGTTGCAGGTGTTGCAGTGAGAGGAGACCTTCTGGACTGGAGGGAGTAATAGAGTTGCAGGTGTTGCAGTAAGAGGAGACCTTCTGGGCTGGAGGGAGTAATAGTTGCAGGTGTTGCAGTGAGAGGAGACCTGCTGGGCTGGAGGGAGGAATAGTTGCAGGTGTTGCAGTAAGAGGAGACCTGCTGGGCTGGAGGGAGTAATAAAGTTGCAGGTGTTGCAGTGAGAGGAGACCTGCTGGGCTGGAGGGAGTAATAGTTGCAGGTGTTGCAGTGAGAGAAGGCCTGCTGGGCTGGAGGGAGTAATAGTTGCAGGTGTTGCAGTGAGAGGAGACCTGCTGGGCTGGAGGGAGTAATAGAGTTGCAGGTGTTGCAGTGAGAGGAGACCTGCCGGGCTGGAGGGAGTAATAATTGCAGGTGTTGCAGTAAGAGGAGGCCTGCTGGGCTGGAGGGAGTAATAGTTGCAGGTGTTGCAGTGAGAGGAGACCTGCTGGGCTGGAGGAGGGAGTAATAGTTGCAGGTGTTGCAGTGAGAGGAGACCTGCTGGGCTGGAGGGAGTAATAGTTGCAGGTGTTGCAGTAAGAGGAGACCTGCTGGGCTGGAGGGAGTAATAGTTGCAGGTGTTGCAGTGAGAGGAGACCTGCTGGGCTGGAGGGAGTAATAGTTGCAGGTGTTGCAGTAAGAGGAGACCTGCTGGGCTGGAGGAGGGAGTAATAGTTGCAGGTGTTGCAGTGAGAGGAGACCTGCTGGGCTGGAGGGAGTAATAGTTGCAGGTGTTGCAGTAAGAGGAGGCCTGCTGGGCTGGAGGGAGTAATAGTTGCAGGTGTTGCAGTGAGAGGAGACCTGCTGGGCTGGAGGAGGGAGTAATAGTTGCAGGTGTTGCAGTGAGAGTAGACCTGCTGGGCTGGAGGGAGTAATAGTTGCAGGTGTTGCAGTGAGAGGAGACCTGCTGGGCTGGAGGGAGTCATAGTTGCAGGTGTTGCAGTGAGAGGAGACCTGCTGGGCTGGAGGGAGTAATAGTTGCAGGTGTTGCAGTAAGAGGAGACCTGCTGGGCTGGAGGGAGTAATAGTTGCAGGTGTTGCAGTGAGAGGAGACCTGCTAGGCTGGAGGGAGTAATAGTTGCAGGTGTTGCAGTAAGAGGAGACCTGCTGGGCTGGAGGGAGTAATAGAGTTGCAGGTGTTGCAGTAAGAGGAGACCTGCTGGGCTGGAGGGAGTAATAGTTGCAGTGAGAGGAGACCTGCTGGGCTGGAGGGAGTAATAGTTGCAGGTGTTGCAGTAAGAGGAGACCTGCTGGGCTGGAGGGAGTAATAGTTGCAGGTGTTGCAGTGAGAGGAGACCTGCTGGGCTGGAGGGAGTAATAGTTGCAGGTGTTGCAGTGAGAGGAGACCTGCTGGGCTGGAGGGAGTAATAGTTGCAGGTGTTGCAGTGAGAGGAGACCTGCTGGGCTGGAGGGAGTAATAGTTGCAGTGAGAGGAGACCTGCTGGGCTGGAGGGAGTAATAGTTGCAGGTGTTGCAGTAAGAGGAGACCTGCTGGGCTGGAGGGAGTAATAGAGTTGCAGGTGTTGCAGTAAGAGGAGACCTGCTGGGCTGGAGGGAGTAATAGTTGCAGTGAGAGGAGACCTGCTGGGCTGGAGGGAGTAATAGTTGCAGGTGTTGCAGTGAGAGGAGACCTGCTGGGCTGGAGGGAGTAATAGTTGCAGGTGTTGCAGTGAGAGGAGACCTGCTGGGCTGGAGGGAGTAATAGTTGCAGGTGTTGCAGTGAGAGGAGACCTGCTGGGCTGGAGGGAGTAATAGTTGCAGGTGTTGCAGTAAGAGGAGGCCTGCTGGGCTGGAGGGAGTAATAGTTGCAGGTGTTGCAGTGAGAGGAGACCTGCTGGGCTGGAGGGAGTAATAGTTGCAGGTGTTGCAGTGAGAGGAGACCTGCTGGGCTGGAGGGAGTAATAGTTGCAGGTGTTGCAGTAAGAGGAGGCCTGCTGGGCTGGAGGGAGTAATAGTTGCAGGTGTTGCAGTGAGAGGAGACCTGCTGGGCTGGAGGGAGTAATAGTTGCAAGTGTTGCAGTGAGAGGAGACCTGCTGGGCTGGAGGGAGTAATAGTTGCAGGTGTTGCAGTGAGAGGAGACCTGCTGGGCTGGAGGGAGTAATAGTTGCAGGTGTTGCAGTGAGAGGAAACCTGCTGGGCTGGAGGGAGTAATAGTTGCAGGTGTTGCAGTGAGAGGAGACCTGCTGGGCTGGAGGGAGTAATAGTTGCAGTGAGAGGAGACCTGCTGGGCTGGAGGGAGTAATAGTTGCAGGTGTTGCAGTGAGAGGAGACCTTCTGGACTGGAGGGAGTAATAGAGTTGCAGGTGTTGCAGTAAGAGGAGACCTTCTGGGCTGGAGGGAGTAATAGTTGCAGGTGTTGCAGTGAGAGGAGACCTGCTGGGCTGGAGGGAGGAATAGTTGCAGGTGTTGCAGTAAGAGGAGACCTGCTGGGCTGGAGGGAGTAATAAAGTTGCAGGTGTTGCAGTGAGAGGAGACCTGCTGGGCTGGAGGGAGTAATAGTTGCAGGTGTTGCAGTGAGAGAAGGCCTGCTGGGCTGGAGGGAGTAATAGTTGCAGGTGTTGCAGTGAGAGGAGACCTGCTGGGCTGGAGGGAGTAATAGAGTTGCAGGTGTTGCAGTGAGAGGAGACCTGCCGGGCTGGAGGGAGTAATAATTGCAGGTGTTGCAGTAAGAGGAGGCCTGCTGGGCTGGAGGGAGTAATAGTTGCAGGTGTTGCAGTGAGAGGAGACCTGCTGGGCTGGAGGAGGGAGTAATAGTTGCAGGTGTTGCAGTGAGAGGAGACCTGCTGGGCTGGAGGGAGTAATAGTTGCAGGTGTTGCAGTAAGAGGAGACCTGCTGGGCTGGAGGGAGTAATAGTTGCAGGTGTTGCAGTGAGAGGAGACCTGCTGGGCTGGAGGGAGTAATAGTTGCAGGTGTTGCAGTAAGAGGAGACCTGCTGGGCTGGAGGAGGGAGTAATAGTTGCAGGTGTTGCAGTGAGAGGAGACCTGCTGGGCTGGAGGGAGTAATAGTTGCAAGTGTTGCAGTGAGAGGAGACCTGCTGGGCTGGAGGGAGTAATAGTTGCAGGTGTTGCAGTGAGAGGAGACCTGCTGGGCTGGAGGGAGTAATAGTTGCAGGTGTTGCAGTGAGAGGAAACCTGCTGGGCTGGAGGGAGTAATAGTTGCAGGTGTTGCAGTGAGAGGAGACCTGCTGGGCTGGAGGGAGTAATAGTTGCAGTGAGAGGAGACCTGCTGGGCTGGAGGGAGTAATAGTTGCAGGTGTTGCAGTGAGAGGAGACCTTCTGGACTGGAGGGAGTAATAGAGTTGCAGGTGTTGCAGTAAGAGGAGACCTTCTGGGCTGGAGGGAGTAATAGTTGCAGGTGTTGCAGTGAGAGGAGACCTGCTGGGCTGGAGGGAGGAATAGTTGCAGGTGTTGCAGTAAGAGGAGACCTGCTGGGCTGGAGGGAGTAATAAAGTTGCAGGTGTTGCAGTGAGAGGAGACCTGCTGGGCTGGAGGGAGTAATAGTTGCAGGTGTTGCAGTGAGAGAAGGCCTGCTGGGCTGGAGGGAGTAATAGTTGCAGGTGTTGCAGTGAGAGGAGACCTGCTGGGCTGGAGGGAGTAATAGAGTTGCAGGTGTTGCAGTGAGAGGAGACCTGCCGGGCTGGAGGGAGTAATAATTGCAGGTGTTGCAGTAAGAGGAGGCCTGCTGGGCTGGAGGGAGTAATAGTTGCAGGTGTTGCAGTGAGAGGAGACCTGCTGGGCTGGAGGAGGGAGTAATAGTTGCAGGTGTTGCAGTGAGAGGAGACCTGCTGGGCTGGAGGGAGTAATAGTTGCAGGTGTTGCAGTAAGAGGAGACCTGCTGGGCTGGAGGGAGTAATAGTTGCAGGTGTTGCAGTGAGAGGAGACCTGCTGGGCTGGAGGGAGTAATAGTTGCAGGTGTTGCAGTAAGAGGAGACCTGCTGGGCTGGAGGAGGGAGTAATAGTTGCAGGTGTTGCAGTGAGAGGAGACCTGCTGGGCTGGAGGGAGTAATAGTTGCAGGTGTTGCAGTAAGAGGAGGCCTGCTGGGCTGGAGGGAGTAATAGTTGCAGGTGTTGCAGTGAGAGGAGACCTGCTGGGCTGGAGGAGGGAGTAATAGTTGCAGGTGTTGCAGTGAGAGTAGACCTGCTGGGCTGGAGGGAGTAATAGTTGCAGGTGTTGCAGTGAGAGGAGACCTGCTGGGCTGGAGGGAGTCATAGTTGCAGGTGTTGCAGTGAGAGGAGACCTGCTGGGCTGGAGGGAGTAATAGTTGCAGGTGTTGCAGTAAGAGGAGACCTGCTGGGCTGGAGGGAGTAATAGTTGCAGGTGTTGCAGTGAGAGGAGACCTGCTAGGCTGGAGGGAGTAATAGTTGCAGGTGTTGCAGTAAGAGGAGACCTGCTGGGCTGGAGGGAGTAATAGAGTTGCAGGTGTTGCAGTAAGAGGAGACCTGCTGGGCTGGAGGGAGTAATAGTTGCAGTGAGAGGAGACCTGCTGGGCTGGAGGGAGTAATAGTTGCAGGTGTTGCAGTAAGAGGAGACCTGCTGGGCTGGAGGGAGTAATAGTTGCAGGTGTTGCAGTGAGAGGAGACCTGCTGGGCTGGAGGGAGTAATAGTTGCAGGTGTTGCAGTGAGAGGAGACCTGCTGGGCTGGAGGGAGTAATAGTTGCAGGTGTTGCAGTGAGAGGAGACCTGCTGGGCTGGAGAGAGTAATAGTTGCAGGTGTTGCAGTGAGAGGAGACCTGCTGGGCTGGAGGGAGTAATAGTTGCAGGTGTTGCAGTGAGAGGAAACCTGCTGGGCTGGAGGGAGTAATAGTTGCAGGTGTTGCAGTGAGAGGAGACCTGCTGGGCTGGAGGGAGTAATAGTTGCAGTGAGAGGAGACCTGCTGGGCTGGAGGGAGTAATAGTTGCAGGTGTTGCAGTAAGAGGAGACCTGCTGGGCTGGAGGGAGTAATAGAGTTGCAGGTGTTGCAGTAAGAGGAGACCTGCTGGGCTGGAGGGAGTAATAGTTGCAGTGAGAGGAGACCTGCTGGGCTGGAGGGAGTAATAGTTGCAGGTGTTGCAGTGAGAGGAGACCTGCTGGGCTGGAGGGAGTAATAGTTGCAGGTGTTGCAGTGAGAGGAGACCTGCTGGGCTGGAGGGAGTAATAGTTGCAGGTGTTGCAGTGAGAGGAGACCTGCTGGGCTGGAGGGAGTAATAGTTGCAGGTGTTGCAGTAAGAGGAGGCCTGCTGGGCTGGAGGGAGTAATAGTTGCAGGTGTTGCAGTGAGAGGAGACCTGCTGGGCTGGAGGGAGTAATAGTTGCAGGTGTTGCAGTGAGAGGAGACCTGCTGGGCTGGAGGGAGTAATAGTTGCAGGTGTTGCAGTAAGAGGAGGCCTGCTGGGCTGGAGGGAGTAATAGTTGCAGGTGTTGCAGTGAGAGGAGACCTGCTGGGCTGGAGGGAGTAATAGTTGCAAGTGTTGCAGTGAGAGGAGACCTGCTGGGCTGGAGGGAGTAATAGTTGCAGGTGTTGCAGTGAGAGGAGACCTGCTGGGCTGGAGGGAGTAATAGTTGCAGGTGTTGCAGTGAGAGGAAACCTGCTGGGCTGGAGGGAGTAATAGTTGCAGGTGTTGCAGTGAGAGGAGACCTGCTGGGCTGGAGGGAGTAATAGTTGCAGTGAGAGGAGACCTGCTGGGCTGGAGGGAGTAATAGTTGCAGGTGTTGCAGTGAGAGGAGACCTTCTGGACTGGAGGGAGTAATAGAGTTGCAGGTGTTGCAGTAAGAGGAGACCTTCTGGGCTGGAGGGAGTAATAGTTGCAGGTGTTGCAGTGAGAGGAGACCTGCTGGGCTGGAGGGAGGAATAGTTGCAGGTGTTGCAGTAAGAGGAGACCTGCTGGGCTGGAGGGAGTAATAAAGTTGCAGGTGTTGCAGTGAGAGGAGACCTGCTGGGCTGGAGGGAGTAATAGTTGCAGGTGTTGCAGTGAGAGAAGGCCTGCTGGGCTGGAGGGAGTAATAGTTGCAGGTGTTGCAGTGAGAGGAGACCTGCTGGGCTGGAGGGAGTAATAGAGTTGCAGGTGTTGCAGTGAGAGGAGACCTGCCGGGCTGGAGGGAGTAATAATTGCAGGTGTTGCAGTAAGAGGAGGCCTGCTGGGCTGGAGGGAGTAATAGTTGCAGGTGTTGCAGTGAGAGGAGACCTGCTGGGCTGGAGGAGGGAGTAATAGTTGCAGGTGTTGCAGTGAGAGGAGACCTGCTGGGCTGGAGGGAGTAATAGTTGCAGGTGTTGCAGTAAGAGGAGACCTGCTGGGCTGGAGGGAGTAATAGTTGCAGGTGTTGCAGTGAGAGGAGACCTGCTGGGCTGGAGGGAGTAATAGTTGCAGGTGTTGCAGTAAGAGGAGACCTGCTGGGCTGGAGGAGGGAGTAATAGTTGCAGGTGTTGCAGTGAGAGGAGACCTGCTGGGCTGGAGGGAGTAATAGTTGCAGGTGTTGCAGTAAGAGGAGGCCTGCTGGGCCGGAGGGAGTAATAGTTGCAGGTGTTGCAGTGAGAGGAGACCTGCTGGGCTGGAGGAGGGAGTAATAGTTGCAGGTGTTGCAGTGAGAGTAGACCTGCTGGGCTGGAGGGAGTAATAGTTGCAGGTGTTGCAGTGAGAGGAGACCTGCTGGGCTGGAGGGAGTCATAGTTGCAGGTGTTGCAGTGAGAGGAGACCTGCTGGGCTGGAGGGAGTAATAGTTGCAGGTGTTGCAGTAAGAGGAGACCTGCTGGGCTGGAGGGAGTAATAGTTGCAGGTGTTGCAGTGAGAGGAGACCTGCTGGGCTGGAGGGAGTAATAGTTGCAGGTGTTGCAGTAAGAGGAGACCTGCTGGGCTGGAGGGAGTAATAGAGTTGCAGGTGTTGCAGTAAGAGGAGACCTGCTGGGCTGGAGGCAGTAATAGTTGCAGTGAGAGGAGACCTGCTGGGCTGGAGGGAGTAATAGTTGCAGGTGTTGCAGTAAGAGGAGACCTGCTGGGCTGGAGGGAGTAATAGTTGCAGGTGTTGCAGTGAGAGGAGACCTGCTGGGCTGGAGGGAGTAATAGTTGCAGGTGTTGCAGTGAGAGGAGACCTGCTGGGCTGGAGGGAGTAATAGTTGCAGGTGTTGCAGTGAGAGGAGACCTGCTGGGCTGGAGAGAGTAATAGTTGCAGGTGTTGCAGTGAGAGGAGACCTGCTGGGCTGGAGGGAGTAATAGTTGCAGGTGTTGCAGTGAGAGGAAACCTGCTGGGCTGGATGGAGTAATAGTTGCAGGTGTTGCAGTGAGAGGAGACCTGCTGGGCTGGAGGGAGTAATAGTTGCAGTGAGAGGAGACCTGCTGGGCTGGAGGGAGTAATAGTTGCAGGTGTTGCAGTGAGAGGAGACCTTCTGGACTGGAGGGAGTAATAGAGTTGCAGGTGTTGCAGTAAGAGGAGACCTGCTGGGCTGGAGGGAGTAATAGTTGCAGGTGTTGCAGTGAGAGGAGACCTGCTGGGCTGGAGGGAGGAATAGTTGCAGGTGTTGCAGTAAGAGGAGACCTGCTGGGCTGGAGGGAGTAATAAAGTTGCAGGTGTTGCAGTGAGAGGAGACCTGCTGGGCTGGGCTGGAGGGAGTAATAGTTGCAGGTGTTGCAGTGAGAGAAGGCCTGCTGGGCTGGAGGGAGTAATAGTTGCAGGTGTTGCAGTGAGAGGAGACCTGCTGGGCTGGAGGGAGTAATAGTTGCAGGTGTTGCAGTGAGAGGAGACCTGCTGGGCTGGAGAGAGTAATAGTTGCAGGTGTTGCAGTGAGAGGAGACCTGCTGGGCTGGAGGGAGTAATAGTTGCAGGTGTTGCAGTGAGAGGAAACCTGCTGGGCTGGATGGAGTAATAGTTGCAGGTGTTGCAGTGAGAGGAGACCTGCTGGGCTGGAGGGAGTAATAGTTGCAGTGAGAGGAGACCTGCTGGGCTGGAGGGAGTAATAGTTGCAGGTGTTGCAGTGAGAGGAGACCTTCTGGACTGGAGGGAGTAATAGAGTTGCAGGTGTTGCAGTAAGAGGAGACCTGCTGGGCTGGAGGGAGTAATAGTTGCAGGTGTTGCAGTGAGAGGAGACCTGCTGGGCTGGAGGGAGGAATAGTTGCAGGTGTTGCAGTAAGAGGAGACCTGCTGGGCTGGAGGGAGTAATAAAGTTGCAGGTGTTGCAGTGAGAGGAGACCTGCTGGGCTGGAGGGAGTAATAGTTGCAGGTGTTGCAGTGAGAGAAGGCCTGCTGGGCTGGAGGGAGTAATAGTTGCAGGTGTTGCAGTGAGAGGAGACCTGCTGGGCTGGAGGGAGTAATAGAGTTGCAGGTGTTGCAGTGAGAGGAGACCTGCCGGGCTGGAGGGAGTAATAGTTGCAGGTGTTGCAGTAAGAGGAGGCCTGCTGGGCTGGAGGGAGTAATAGTTGCAGGTGTTGCAGTGAGAGGAGACCTGCTGGGCTGGAGGAGGGAGTAATAGTTGCAGGTGTTGCAGTGAGAGGAGACCTGCTGGGCTGGAGGGAGTAATAGTTGCAGGTGTTGCAGTGAGAGGAGACCTGCTGGGCTGGAGGGAGTAATAGTTGCAGGTGTTGCAGTCAGAGGAGACCTGCTGGGCTGGAGGGAGTAATAGTTGCAGGTGTTGCAGTGAGAGGAGACCTGCTGGGCTGGAGGGAGTAATAGTTGCAGTGAGAGGAGACCTGCTGGGCTGGAGGGAGTAATAGTTGCAGGTGTTCCAGTGAGAGGAAACCTGCTGGGCTGGAGGGAGTAATAGTTGCAGTGAGAGGAGACCTGCTGGGCTGGAGGGAGTAATAGTTGCAGGTGTTGCAGTGAGAGGAGACCTGCTGGACTGGAGGGAGTAATAGTTGCAGTGAGAGGAGACCTGCTGGGCTGGAGGGAGTAATAGTTGCAGGTGTTGCAGTGAGAGGAAACCTGCTGGGCTGGAGGGAGTAATAGTTGCAGTGAGAGGAGACCTGCTGGGCTGGAGGGAGTAATAGAGTTGCAGGTGTTGCAGTGAGAGGAGACCTGCTGGGCTGGAGGGAGTAATAGTTGCAGCAGGTGTTGCAGTGAGAGGAGACCTGCTGGGCTGGAGGGAGTAATAGTTGCAGGTGTTGCAGTGAGAGGAGTCCTGCTGGGCTGGAGGGAGTAATAGTTGCAGGTGTTGCAGTGAGAGGAGACCTTCTGGGCTGGAGGGAGTAATAGAGTTGCAGGTGTTGCAGTAAGAGGAGACCTGCTGGGCTGGAGGGAGTAATAGTTGCAGGTGTTGCAGTGAGAGGAGACCTGCTGGGCTGGAGGGAGTAATAGTTGCAGGTGTTGCAGTAAGAGGAGACCTGCTGGGCTGGAGGGAGTAATAGTTGCAGGTGTTGCAGTGAGAGGAGACCTGCTGGGCTGGAGGGAGTAATAGTTGCAGGTGTTGCAGTAAGAGGAGACCTGCTGGGCTGGAGGAGGGAGTAATAGTTGCAGGTGTTGCAGTGAGAGGAGACCTGCTGGGCTGGAGGGAGTAATAGTTGCAGGTGTTGCAGTAAGAGGAGGCCTGCTGGGCTGGAGGGAGTAATAGTTGCAGGTGTTGCAGTGAGAGGAGACCTGCTGGGCTGGAGGAGGGAGTAATAGTTGCAGGTGTTGCAGTGAGAGTAGACCTGCTGGGCTGGAGGGAGTAATAGTTGCAGGTGTTGCAGTGAGAGGAGACCTGCTGGGCTGGAGGGAGTCATAGTTGCAGGTGTTGCAGTGAGAGGAGACCTGCTGGGCTGGAGGGAGTCATAGTTGCAGGTGTTGCAGTGAGAGGAGACCTGCTGGGCTGGAGGGAGTAATAGTTGCAGGTGTTGCAGTAAGAGGAGACCTGCTGGGCTGGAGGGAGTAATAGTTGCAGGTGTTGCAGTGAGAGGAGACCTGCTGGGCTGGAGGGAGTAATAGTTGCAGGTGTTGCAGTAAGAGGAGACCTGCTGGGCTGGAGGGAGTAATAGAGTTGCAGGTGTTGCAGTAAGAGGAGACCTGCTGGGCTGGAGGGAGTAATAGTTGCAGTGAGAGGAGACCTGCTGGGCTGGAGGGAGTAATAGTTGCAGGTGTTGCAGTAAGAGGAGACCTGCTGGGCTGGAGGGAGTAATAGTTGCAGGTGTTGCAGTGAGAGGAGACCTGCTGGGCTGGAGGGAGTAATAGTTGCAGGTGTTGCAGTGAGAGGAGACCTGCTGGGCTGGAGGGAGTAATAGTTGCAGGTGTTGCAGTGAGAGGAGACCTGCTGGGCTGGAGAGAGTAATAGTTGCAGGTGTTGCAGTGAGAGGAGACCTGCTGGGCTGGAGGGAGTAATAGTTGCAGGTGTTGCAGTGAGAGGAAACCTGCTGGGCTGGATGGAGTAATAGTTGCAGGTGTTGCAGTGAGAGGAGACCTGCTGGGCTGGAGGGAGTAATAGTTGCAGTGAGAGGAGACCTGCTGGGCTGGAGGGAGTAATAGTTGCAGGTGTTGCAGTGAGAGGAGACCTTCTGGACTGGAGGGAGTAATAGAGTTGCAGGTGTTGCAGTAAGAGGAGACCTGCTGGGCTGGAGGGAGTAATAGTTGCAGGTGTTGCAGTGAGAGGAGACCTGCTGGGCTGGAGGGAGGAATAGTTGCAGGTGTTGCAGTAAGAGGAGACCTGCTGGGCTGGAGGGAGTAATAAAGTTGCAGGTGTTGCAGTGAGAGGAGACCTGCTGGGCTGGAGGGAGTAATAGTTGCAGGTGTTGCAGTGAGAGAAGGCCTGCTGGGCTGGAGGGAGTAATAGTTGCAGGTGTTGCAGTGAGAGGAGACCTGCTGGGCTGGAGGGAGTAATAGAGTTGCAGGTGTTGCAGTGAGAGGAGACCTGCCGGGCTGGAGGGAGTAATAGTTGCAGGTGTTGCAGTAAGAGGAGGCCTGCTGGGCTGGAGGGAGTAATAGTTGCAGGTGTTGCAGTGAGAGGAGACCTGCTGGGCTGGAGGAGGGAGTAATAGTTGCAGGTGTTGCAGTGAGAGGAGACCTGCTGGGCTGGAGGGAGTAATAGTTGCAGGTGTTGCAGTGAGAGGAGACCTGCTGGGCTGGAGGGAGTAATAGTTGCAGGTGTTGCAGTCAGAGGAGACCTGCTGGGCTGGAGGGAGTAATAGTTGCAGGTGTTGCAGTGAGAGGAGACCTGCTGGGCTGGAGGGAGTAATAGTTGCAGTGAGAGGAGACCTGCTGGGCTGGAGGGAGTAATAGTTGCAGGTGTTCCAGTGAGAGGAAACCTGCTGGGCTGGAGGGAGTAATAGTTGCAGTGAGAGGAGACCTGCTGGGCTGGAGGGAGTAATAGTTGCAGGTGTTGCAGTGAGAGGAGACCTGCTGGGCTGGAGGGAGTAATAGTTGCAGTGAGAGGAGACCTGCTGGGCTGGAGGGAGTAATAGTTGCAGGTGTTGCAGTGAGAGGAAACCTGCTGGGCTGGAGGGAGTAATAGTTGCAGTGAGAGGAGACCTGCTGGGCTGGAGGGAGTAATAGAGTTGCAGGTGTTGCAGTGAGAGGAGACCTGCTGGGCTGGAGGGAGTAATAGTTGCAGCAGGTGTTGCAGTGAGAGGAGACCTGCTGGGCTGGAGGGAGTAATAGTTGCAGGTGTTGCAGTGAGAGGAGTCCTGCTGGGCTGGAGGGAGTAATAGTTGCAGGTGTTGCAGTGAGAGGAGACCTTCTGGGCTGGAGGGAGTAATAGAGTTGCAGGTGTTGCAGTAAGAGGAGACCTGCTGGGCTGGAGGGAGTAATAGTTGCAGGTGTTGCAGTGAGAGGAGACCTGCTGGGCTGGAGGGAGTAATAGTTGCAGGTGTTGCAGTAAGAGGAGACCTGCTGGGCTGGAGGGAGTAATAGTTGCAGATGTTGCAGTGAGAGGAGACCTGCTGGGCTGGAGGGAGTAATAGTTGCAGTGAGAGGAGACCTGCTGGGCTGGAGGGAGTAATAGTTGCAGATGTTGCAGTCAGAGGAGACCTGCTGGGCTGGAGGGAGTAATAGTTGCAGGTGTTGCAGTGAGAGGAGACCTGCTGGGCTGGAGGGTGTAATAGTTGCAGGTGTTGCAGTAAGAGGAGACCTGCTGGGCTGGAGGGAGTAATAGTTGCAGGTGTTGCAGTGAGAGGAGACCTGCTGGGCTGGAGGGAGTAATAGTTGCAGGTGTTGCAGTCAGAGGAGACCTGCTGGGCTGGAGGGAGTAATAGTTGCAGGTGTTGCAGTAAGAGGAGACCTGCTGGGCTGGAGGGAGGAATAGTTGCAGGTGTTGCAGTGAGAGGAGACCTGCTGGGCTGGAGGGAGGAATAGTTGCAGGTGTTGCAGTGAGAGGAGGCCTGCTGGGCTGGAGGGAGTAATAGTTGCAGGTGTTGCAGTGAGAGGAGGCCTGCTGGGCTGGAGGGAGTAATAGTTGCAGGTGTTGCAGTGAGAGGAGACCTGCTGGGCTGGAGGGAGTAATAGTTGCAGGTGTTGCAGTGAGAGGAGACCTGCTGGGCTGGAGGGAGTAATAGTTGCAGGTGTTGCAGTGAGAGGAGACCTGCTTGGCTGGAGGGAGTAATAGTTGCAGGTGTTGCAGTGAGAGGAGACCTGCTGGGCTGGAGGGAGGGAGGAATAGTTGCAGGTGTTGCAGTGAGAGGAGACCTGCTGGGCTGGAGGGAGTAATAGTTGCAGGTGTTGCAGTGAGAGGAGACCTGCTGGGCTGGAGGGAGTAATAGTTGCAGGTGTTGCAGTGAGAGGAGACCTGCTGGGCTGGAGGGAGTAATAGTTGCAGGTGTTGCAGTCAGAGGAGACCTGCTGGGCTGGAGGGAGTAATAGTTGCAGGTGTTGCAGTGAGAGGAGACCTGCTGGGCTGGAGGAGGGAGTAATAGTTGCAGGTGTTGCAGTGAGAGGAGGCCTGCTGGGCTGGAGGGAGTAATAGTTGCAGGTGTTGCAGTAAGAGGAGACCTGCTGGGCTGGAGGGAGTAATAGTTGCAGGTGTTGCAGTGAGAGGAGACCTGCTGGGCTGGAGGGAGTAATACTTGCAGGTGTTGCAGTAAGAGGAGACCTGCAGGGCTGGAGGGAGTAATAGTTGCAGGTGTTGCAGTAAGAGGAGACCTGCTGGGCTGGAGGGAGTAATAGTTGCAGGTGTTGCAGTGAGAGGAGACCTGCTGGGCTGGAGGGAGTAATAGTTACAGGTGTTGCAGTGAGAGGAGACCTGCTGGGCTGGAGGGAGTAATAGTTGCAGGTGTTGCAGTAAGAGGAGACCTGCTGGGCTGGAGGGAGTAATAGTTGCAGGTGTTGCAGTGAGAGGAGACCTGCTGGGCTGGAGGGAGTAATAGTTGCAGGTATTGCAGTAAGAGGAGACCTGCTGGGCTGGAGGGAGTAATAGTTGCAGGTGTTGCAGTGAGAGGAGACCTGCTGGGCTGGAGGGAGTAATAGTTGCAGGTGTTGCAGTGAGAGGAGACCTGCTTGGCTGGAGGGAGTAATAGTTGCAGGTGTTGCAGTAAGAGGAGACCTGCTGGGCTGGAGGGAGTAATAGTTGCAGGTGTTGCAGTGAGAGGAGACCTGCTGGGCTGGAGGGAGTAATAGTTGCAGGTGTTGCAGTCAGAGGAGACCTGCTGGGCTGGAGGGAGGAATAGTTGCAGGTGTTGCAGTGAGAGGAGGCCTGCTGGGCTGGAGGGAGTAATAGTTGCAGGTGTTGCAGTGAGAGGAGGCCTGCTGGGCTGGAGGGAGTAATAGTTGCAGGTGTTGCAGTCAGAGGAGGCCTGCTGGGCTGGAGGGAGTAATAGTTGCAGGTGTTGCAGTAAGAGGAGACCTGCTGGGCTGGAGGGAGTAATAGTTGCAGTGAGAGGAGACCTGCTGGGCTGGAGGGAGTAGGAGAAAAGAAAAGTGTTATTTGGATGGAGATGAGTTGGAGGTAGAAGACTCAAGTGTGACATGGAGGAATTGTGTAAGGATGTTCATAAGGAAGAGTGGCGGGAAGAAGTAGGAGGGAAATCCAGCCTCAAGTGGTACAAGTTAGCTTTGGACAAGAAAGATATGTGAGAAGATTCAGTAACATAGGGGAAGTGAGGCAGGTTGAGGATGACATCAGCGGGATTCTCGGGTGACAAGGTGAGGTGTGGTATGTTTCAGGATGGTAGATGCGAGCTGTGTGGTGAAGGTATTGTAGAAGATGTTGTGCATTTTTTGTTGTGTGGGGAGTTTGCTGGTGATCGAAGAAGATTATTGGATATGGTCGAGGGCATTGAAGCATCTGAAGAGTGGGTGATGGAATGGATGAAGAAGGCCTAATGTTGGGTAGATCAGTAGCAGGGGTGAAGGAAGAGTTGTTGCATAAGGTGCACAGAATTATAATGGGAACTGTGCTCAAGTGGCGGAGAGTAATACTCGATGTTTGGCACCTAGGGTCCATCTCCTTATGTCTTTGGCACCTCCCCCATCGTCAACTCATTATTCATGATATTTCTTCAGGTGTTATTGTCTGTATCACTTGCCTTTGGTTGTGCCTTCAGGATATGCCATAAAGGTTGGAAGGGACACATCCGTGTGGGAAGAAGGAAAACTGATGATTTTTGACGACTCCTTTGTACATGAAGTCTGGTCCAAATTAATTGATGGTGAATGCAGCACTGGACGTGCCGTGTTGATATTTGATATTTGGCATGTACTTAGTGATGGCCTATCCCAAGGTTCAACAGTCATGTATTGCAAGGTTCAAGGTTCAACAGTCATGTATTGCAAGGTTCAAGGTTCAACAGTCATGTATTGTCTGTATGTACTTAGTGATGGCCTATCTCAAGGGTCAAGGTTCAACAGTCAAAATTACTTGCCACCCAAAAAAAAGAGCATTCCTCTGACTTTTAGCTAGTCTGTTTTAAGCACCTCTCCTCCTCACGTGTCGTTCCATTCACCCTGAAGGTCAAAGCAAACTGGCGAAGCACAGATAGCATACCTGGTCGAGTATTCACGTCCAGACTCGTTTCCCATAAAAATGTTCGATGTTCAGTACACTGCCACAATCTTTCTTAAGGAATACTTGGGACTATCCAGGGACGTCCTAGCTGTACCCTTAGCCCTGATTCCCGGATCCACTAGTCAGTCAGAGGCTATTAGAAACGTCTTGGGTATCTAAACATTCAGAATGTCCTAGCTAACTTGTGGCAGTAGTACGTTGTAGCGGTAAAAGGTCGAAATTTCATATCAAATTTGCCGCCGAAGTGGTGGGAATTTTGAAGTCATGTGACCAACTTGTCGACCTAACATTGCTTTGACTGTACTGCTGCATAGATTAGTGGCTGTGATCTACTTGGATTTAGGTTTGGTGGGAAGAGGAAGGCGGTGAGAGTTATCTCTAATACTTATATTCTCGAGAATTCCCAGAGCCCTTGCAGGCCAAGACGTAGCTTCATAGCAAGACAAGACCCAATGCTCTAGTTGTATGTGAAGCTCTGGCTGTGTGTTATCTGTTGAGCCACGCACCGCGTAGTAAGTACATGCATTTGGCAAGTTATCGTGTGGTATTATGTTTTCTTGTACAGGGAGGGTCAAGAGTGTCATATTGTGCATATGTTATCTTGGTGTGGTGGCAGCTAGAAAGAGAGAAGTCCAGCAGCCATGTCTGCCAAGGTGAAGGTGGCTGTCAGGGTCAGGCCCATGAACAAAAGAGGTGTGTGTAATGGTTGGCACCAGCTGCTGAAACCTAACATCATGTATATGCATGTACTCTGACCCCTTTAATGGTAATGTGTGTGTGTGTGTGTGTGGGTGCAGAGAAGGACATTAATGCATTGTGTATCGTGGACATGGAGAACAACCAGACGATCCTTCACTCTACAGAGTAAGTGCTGAAGTGCTGCCGGTTTGCATGGTCAATACTGAGTGGAAGTATTCTCTTGTTCATCTTTCCTACCCCATCATCTCCCCCTCCCTCACTGCACACATATACACCTGCACAGGAAGAGGAAGTCCACTAAGGTAAGTATCATAATGTTTCTTGAACACCCTCCCCTCCTCTCCCCCTTCAGTTATTTAAAAGTCCAGTTCTCTCTCTCTTTCCTCTCTCTTCTCTCTCTCTCCCTCGTCTCTCTCCTCTCTCCTTCCTCACTCCTCTCTCCTCTCTCTCTCCTCTCTCTCTCCTCTCTCTCCTCTCTTTCCTCACTCCTCTCTCTCCCTCATCTCTCTCCCTCATCTCTCTCTCTCCTCTCTTTCCTCACTCCTCTCTCTTCTCTCTCTCTCTTGTCTTCCCACCCTATCTCTATCCCTCTCCATGCGTGTGTAGACATTTGCCTTTGATCATTGTTTCTGGACTATTGATCCAAACAACTCGAAGTATGCTAGTGAGTTCCTCTTCTCTTATTGTGTCTCTCTGCCTTCTATCTCTACCACTTGTACCCTCCTCCTTCCCTCTCTTCATCCACCCCCGTCTTCCAAGTCTCTTCCTCATTCTTTTGACACCTTGTGCTTTCCTCCACCCCTTCTTGTTTGTTATACGACCATAGCCTCTCACCCTCACTCCTTCACTTTAAATAGTGCATGTTCTGCATGTGTAGGTATTACACACGTCACACCCACACACCACACACACACCACACACACGCACCACACACATGCACCACACACACACCACACACTCACCCCACACACACACTCACACCACATACACCAAACTCACACATGCACCACACACACACACACATGCACCACACACACACTCGCGCACCACACACACACTCGCACCACACACACTCACACCACACACACACACACTCACCAAAACTCACACACTCACACATGCACCCCACACACACTCACACCACGTTGACAGATCAAGAGCAAGTCTTTCAAGCTCTGGGGTTGGATATCTTGGACAATGCCTTTGAGGGCTATAATGCCTGCATCTTTGCCTATGGACAGACAGGTGTGTTGGCTTGGGCAGTTGTTAGCTTTCTTCTAGACAACTGGTTTGTATTAGCTCAGAGCCTCAGTCAGAGTTGGCTGCTCTGCTCGCTTCTTGTTTAGAGATGGTTGTTATTGGCAGGTTCTGGGAAGTCATACACAATGATGGGTTCACTCGGCGATGATACCACTAAGGGCATCATCCCAAGACTCTGTGACACTCTGTTTGAGAAGATCGCACAGGTACACTACACCCTCTCAAGTGTTAGTAGCACAGGCATACTACACCCCCTCATGTGTTAGGAGCACAAGTACACTACACCCCCTCATGTGTTATGAGTACAAGTACACTACACCCTCTCATGTGTTAGGAGCACAGGTACACTACACCCCCTCATGTGTTATGAGTACAGGTACACTACACCCCCTCATGTGTTAGGAGCACATGTACACTACACCCTCTCAAGTGTTAGTAGCACAGGTACACTACACCCCCTCATGTGTTAGGAGCACAGGTACACTACACCCTCTCATGTGTTAGGAGCACATGTACACTACACCCTCTCATGTGTTAGGAGCACAGGGACACTACACCCTCTCATGTGTTATGAGTACAGGTACACTACACCCCCTCATGTGAATGAGTACAGGTACACTACACCCTCTCATGTGTTAGGAGCACATGTACACTACACCCTCTCATGTGTTAGGAGCACAAGTACACTACACCCCCTCATGTGTTATGAGTACAGGTACACTACACCCCCTCATGTGTTATGAGTACAGGTACACTACACCCCCTCATGTGTTAGGAGCACATGTACATTACACCCCCTCATGTGTTAGGAGCACAGGTACACTACACCCTCTCATGTGTTATGAGTACAGGTACACTACACCCCCTCATGTGTTAGGAGCACAGGTACACTACACCCCCTCATGTGTTAGGAGCACAGGTACACTACACCCTCTCATGTGTTAGGAGCACAGGGACACTACACCCTCTCATGTGTTAGAAGCACATGTACACTACACCCTCTCATGTGTTGGTAGCACCGGTACACCCCATGTGTTGTTAGCACAGGTACACCCCATGTGTTGGTAGCACAGGTACACCCCATGTGTTGGTAGCACAGGTACACCCCATGTGTTGGTAGCAAGGGTACACTCCTCATGTGTGGATGTTGCACATCTCAGATGTCTTTGTTATTATTTTTACGGTACTATGTTCTTCTTGTTGATTGTTCTTCTTGTTGATGTTATTATTATTATTGTTATTGTTGTTTATTTAGAGACAGAGTTCTCAGCTCTCTCTCAAGGTGGAGGTCTCCTACATGGAGATCTACTGTGAAAAGGTCAAAGATTTACTCTGTCTGAAAGGGTGAGGTCTTGAAGTGGGAGTATAGTGATGATGATGATAATGGTGATGATGATGTGTGTATGATAAGAGTTATGTGCATGTGGTATTGGTGTGTACATGTATGTGGGTGTGATTGTGTGTGTGATGAGTGTTTAGTGCCTTGGTGTCATGTTGCTTGTCTCTCATTATGTCCAGATTGAAGTCATCATTGAAGGTGAGGGAGCACAAGATCTTGGGCCCTTACGTGGAGAACCTTTCCAAGCTTGCAGTCAGTTCCTTCAAGGTCTGTTCTCTGTGCAGGACTGGTATGTGTGTATCGTGTTTGTTGTATGTGTGCATATATCCCTCTCTAAGTATACACTCCTCATGCTGTATCCTGTGGGTTTAGATTGCACATGTTCTGATAATTTCATGTGCTGCGTGAACTATTTGAGGTTATGCACTCTAATTGAGAGCACCCTCTATAACTAGAGCTAATATTGCAGGAATACGTGCAATAGATCACTTGATTGCATGTCAGCTGCTGTTGTTTACAGTTTCATCATCACGTATACAGTTATGTCTTGTCTGTGTATGTTGACCACTCACTTGGTACTCATCATCAGGTCAGCTTCATCATCCACTCACTTGGTACTCATCATCAGGTCAGCTTCATCATCATGTAGTACTCATCATCAGGTCAGCCACTCACTTGGTACTCATCATCAGGTCAGCTTCATCATCATGTAGTACTCATCATCAGGTCAGCTTCATCATCACGCAGTGCTCATCATCAGGTCAGCTTCATCATCACGTAGTACTCATCATCAGGTCAGCCACTCACTTGGTACTCATCATCAGGTCAGCTTCATCATCATGTAGTACTCATCATCAGGTCAGCTTCATCATCACGTAGTGCTCATCATCAGGTCAGCTTCATCATCACGTAGTACTCATCATCAGGTCAGCTTCATCATCATGTAGTACTCATCATCAGGTCAGCTTCATCATCACGTAGTACTCATCATCAAGTCAGCTTCATCATCATGTAGTGCTCATCATCGGGTTAGCTTCATCATCACGTAGTGCTCATCATCAGGTCAGCTTCATCATCACGTAATACTCATCATCATGTCAGCTTCATCATCACGTAGTGCTCATCATCAGGTCAGCTTCATCATCACGTAGTACCCATCATCAGGTCAGCTTCATCATTACGCAGTGCTCATCATCAGGTCAGCTTCATCATCACATAGTGCTCATCATCAGGTCAGCTTCATCATCACGTAGTACTCATCATCAGGTCAGCTTCATCATCACGTAGTGCTCATCATCAGGTCAGCTTCATCATCACGTAGTACTCATCATCAGGTCAGCTTCATCATCACGTAGTACTCATCATCAGGTCAGCTTCATCATCACGTAGTGCTCATCATCAGGTCAGCTTCATCATCACGTAGTGCTCATCATCGGGTCAGCTTCATCATCATGTACATGTAGTGCTCATCATCAGGTCAGCTTCATCATCACGTAGTGCTCATCATCGGGTCAGCTTCATCATCACGTAATACTCATCATGTCAGCTTCATCATCACGTAGTGCTCATCATCAGGTCAGCTTCATCATCACGTAGTACTCATCATCAGGTCAGCTTCATCATCACGTAGTGCTCATCATCAGGTCAGCTTCATCATCACGTAGTACTCATCATCAGGTCAGCTTCATCATCACGTAGTACTCATCATCAGGTCAGCTTCATCATCACGTAGTACTCATCATCAGGTCAGCTTCATCATCATGAAGTGCTCATGCTAGAACTGTTCCTGCGCTCTCTGCAAGAGGGTCCTTGTGGTGCTGACCTCATGCTAGAAGTGGGAGTAGCGCTCGTTTATTCAAGAGGTATATGGGCCAGCAATTCCTTAGCTGACTGGAATCAATCATGCTAGTCAAGTGCGGACAGAGTTCCGATGGGTCTGGATATGCAGCTATTGGTACTGAGGTTGGCAAGTAGAGAGTGTTTGTGCTTAGCTGCAGTGTTGGCTGAAGGAAGCTGCACTACTGATGCCATGGCACAGAAAATCTGTATGTGTGTGCATTGTGGTGTCTGTGTGTGTGTGGTGTGCTTGTGTGTGTGTGTGTGTGTGTGGTGTCTCTGTGCGTGTGGTGTGTGTTTGTGGTGTGTGTTTGTGGTGTGTCCGTGTTGCGTGCATGTGTCACAATGTACAAAGACCACATTTGAGGGGGAGGGGAAATCTCAGGTCCAAGTACACCCGTATGCCTGTGGTGGGTGTGGCCCCAGTCAAGGGACTCCTGGATGTGTGGAGTGTACACATGCCTGTGGTGTGTTCCAGTCAAGGGACTCCTGGATGTGTGGAGTGCACACATGCCTGTGGTGTGCTCCAGTCAAGGGAGCTTCTGGATGTGTGGAGTGCACACATGCCTGTGGTGTGCTCCAGTCAAGGGAGCTTCTGGATGTGTGGAGTGCACACATGCCTGTGGTGTGCTCCAGTCAAGGGAGCTTCTGGATGTGTGGAGTGCCCACATGCCTGTGGTGTGCTCCAGTCAAGGGAGCTCCTGGATGTGAGCAGTGTTGAGGAGAGAGGGCTTGTGTCTTGGCAGTATGTGGCTGTGGCTCTGTGCAATCTCTACATAGGGCACTCATGTGTGTGTGTGTGTGTGTGTGTATGGTGTATGGGTACCTGGGATATCCTGAGGGAGTGACTATAGTATTTAACATGTGGGTGGGGTTTTGTGTGTACAGGATATCAATGCCTTGATGTCGGAAGGGAACAAGTCACGTACAGTGGCGGCCACGCAGATGAATACCGAGAGCTCGCGCTCCCACGCTGTCTTCTCTATTGTGGTCACACAGACAAACTTTAACCCCACCGCCCAAGTGAGAAAACCACACCCATTACAGGAGGTATCCACTTGACTATGTGTTGTCTCTGTGCAGAGTGGCACAGAGAAAGTGTCTAAGATTAGTCTGGTTGACTTGGCCGGCAGTGAGCGTGTGTCCAAGACGGGAGCATTCGGAGATAGGTTGAAGGAGGGAAGTCTCATTAACAAGTCCCTCACCACTCTAGGCCTGGTCATCTCAGCTCTGGCCGACATAGTCAGTGGAATCAGCTCTCTCTTGCTCTCTCTCAATATATATCTCCACACATGCACACACACACACAAAACACACTATACACCATACACAACACACACACTACACACACAAGACACCATACACAACACACACATACTACACACACACACACATAAGACACACTATACACCATACACAACACACAACTACATACACACCACACTACACATGCACCACACTACACACACCACACTACACACACCACACACACACCACACTACACGCACCACACTACACACACCACACTACACACCACACTACACACACCACACTACACACACCACACTACACACACCACACTACACACTACACACACCACACACACACCACACTACACGCACCACACCACACTATACATACCACACTACACACACAACACACACCTGTTTCTCCTGTCTTCTTCCTTAGTCTGCAGGGAAGAAAGCCAAGAATGCTTACATTCCTTATCGTGACTCCACACTCACCTGGTTGCTCAAGGTATGACATCATACATGCGTGAGGTATGACATCATACACGCATGAGGTATGACATCATACACGCATGAGGTATGACATCATACACGCGTGAGGTATGACATCATACACGCGTGAGGTATGACATCATACACACGTGAGGTGTGACATCATACATGCGTGAGGTATGACATCATACATGCGTGAGGTATGACATACATGCGTGAGGTATGACATCATACACGCGTGAGGTATGACATCATACACGCGTGAGGTATGACATACATGCGTGAGGTATGACATTATACACGCATGAGGTATGACATCATACATGCATGAGGTATGACATCATACATGTGTGAGTGGCTCATTAGCATGTTAGTTGTATGTGTGTGAGTTTTGTGGTGTGTGTACATGAGAGTGTGATATGGTGTGAAGTGTGCGTGCACATGTGACACTGCTCCTCCCACTTGCAGGACAACCTGGGGGGTAACAGCAAGACAGTGATGTTGGCCACCATCAGCCCTGCCTCGGAGAACTTTGAGGAGACTCTGTCTACACTCAGATATGCTGACAGAGCTAAGAGGATTGTCAACCATGCAGTGGTCAATGAAGACCCGAACTCAAGGGTGAGGGGTGTGAGGGGTGTGGGTGGGAGGGATGGTGCATGGCAATGGGTGATCATGGCTTGGATTGTGAGAGGATGGGTGTGATGTGCGAGGGAAGGTTGTGAGTGGGAGAGGATGGGTGTGATGTGTGAGGGAGGGTTGTGATGTGGGAGAGGATGGGTGTGATGTGTGAGGGAGGGTTGTGATGTGGGAGAGGATGAGTGTGATGTGGAGGATGAGTGTGATTTGTAGGAAGAATGGTTGTGGTGTGGGAGAAGCGTGGGTGGAATGTATAAGGTGTGAGGGTGTGGTCTGGTTTTGATGTGTGGGGAGTATGAGTATGATGTGGGTGTAATCGATTGGGGTGAAGTGGGAGGATGGGGTGTGATGCGTGGAGAGGTTTGGTGTGATGTGGGAGAAGTGTGCATGTGATATGTGAGAAGATGGGTTGATGTGGAGAGAGTATGGAAGTGTTGTGTGAGGAGGATGTGTGTGATGGGGAGAAGTGTGGGTGTGATGAGTTGGGAGATGTATGAGGAGGATGGGTGTAATTTGTTAGGAGGATGGTGTAGTTAGGAGGATGGATGTGATGTGTGAGGAGTGTGGGTAGATGTGTGAGTGATGGGTGGGATGTTGGATGAGCGTGGGTTTGGTAAGAGGATGTGTGTGATATTGGAGAAGTATGTGAGTTAATGTGGAGGAGGATGGATGTGATGTGTTCAGAGGATGGATGTGATGTGTTCAGAGGATGGATGTGATGTGTTCAGAGGATGGATGTGATGTGTTCAGAGGATGGATGTGATGTGTTCAGAGGATGGATGTGATGTGTTCAGAGGATGGATGTGATGTGTTCAGAGGATGGATGTGATGTGTTCAGAGGATGTGTGGGTAGGATGTGTCTGATGTGTGTGGGTGTGATATGTGAGTAGGCGGGAGAAGTGTGATGTGTGAGGAGGATGGGTGTGATGTGAGGAATATGTGTGATTGTGTGAGGAGTGTGGGTGTAATAGGAGGATGTGTGTGATGTGGGAGAAGTGTGTGTGTGTTGAGGGGTGTGTAATGTTTAGGGTATGTGGAGGATAATGGGTGTGATATGTGAAGGTACAAGATTAATTGTTGACTTGTGTGTGTGTGTGTGTGTGTGTGTGTAGGTGATTCGTGAGCTTCGTGAGGAGGTGGAGAAGTTGCGTAGTCTAATTGGAACGGGGGGAGAGGCAGGAGGCAGTGGCATTCAGAGCAACAACAAAGGCATGCATGAGCTGCAGGAGAGACTGAAGATCAGTGAAGGGCTGATGGCAGAGATGAGCAAGAGTTGGGAGCAGAGGTTGGCAGAGACAGAGCGCATTCATCATGAGAGACAGAAGGCGCTGGAGGACATGGGCATCTCTGTGCAGGCAGCAGGCATCGGAGTGCAGGTGGACAAGTACTACATGGTCAACCTCAATGCCGACCCTTCACTCAATGAGCTTCTCGTCTGCTATCTCAAGGTGAGGACTCTCTCAGTGCTGCCAGCACACCTACACACACTAGAACCTTGGTCTATCCTAGTGCTGGTAGCACACCTACACACTCTCAGTGCTAGCAGCACACACACTTACATGTACACACACACAGTGTCGATGACTTTCCTCTCTCTCACACTTGCCTCTGTCTGTCTCTATCTATTTGTCTATCTCTCTCTCTGTATGTCTGCTTGCCTCTGTCTGTCTCTATCTATTTGTCTATCTCTCTCTGTATGTCTGCTTGCCTCTGTCTGTCTCTATCTATTTGTCTATCTCTCTCTCTGTATGTCTGCTTGCCTCTGTCTGTCTCTATCTATTTGTCTCTCTCTCTCTGTATGTCTGCTTGCCTCTGTCTGTCTCTATCTATTTGTCTATCTCTCTCTGTATGTCTGCTTGCCTCTGTCTGTCTCTATCTATTTGTCTCTCTCTCTGTATGTCTGCTTGCCTCTGTCTGTCTCTATCTATTTGTCTATCTCTCTCTCTGTATGTCTGCTTGCCTCTGTCTGTCTCTATCTATTTGTCTATCTCTCTCTGTATGTCTGCTTGCCTCTGTCTGTCTCTATCTATTTGTCTATCTCTCTGTATGTCTGCTTGCCTCTGTCTGTCTCTATCTATTTGTCTCTCTCTCTCTGTATGTCTGCTTGCCTCTGTCTGTCTCTATCTATTTGTCTATCTCTCTCTCTGTATGTCTGCTTGCCTCTGTCTGTCTCTATCTATTTGTCTCTGTCTCTCTGTATGTCTGCTTGCCTCTGTCTGTCTCTATCTATTTGTCTATCTCTCTCTCTGTATGTCTGCTTGCCTCTGTCTGTCTCTATCTATTTGTCTATCTCTCTCTCTGTGTATGTCTGCTTGCCTCTGTCTGTCTCTATCTATTTGTCTATCTCTCTCTCTGTATATCTGCTTGCCTCTGTCTGTCTCTATCTATTTGTCTCTCTCTCTCTCTGTATGTCTGCTTGCCTCTGTCTGTCTCTATCTATTTGTCTCTCTCTCTCTCTGTATGTCTGCTTGCCTCTGTCTGTCTCTATCTATTTGTCTCTCTCTCTCTGTATGACTGCTTGCCTCTGTATGTCTCTATCTATTTGTCTACCTCTCTCTCTGTATGTCTGCTTGCCTCTGTCTGTCTCTATCTATTTGTCTACCTCTCTCTCTGTATGTCTGCTTGCCTCTGTCTGTCTCTATCTATTTGTCTATCTCTCTCTCTGTATGTCTGCTTGCCTCTGTCTGTCTCTATCTATTTGTCTCTCTCTCTCTCTGTATGTCTGCTTGCCTCTGTCTGTCTCTATCTATTTGTCTCTCTCTCTCTGTATGTCTGCTTGCCTCTGTCTGTCTCTATCTATTTGTCTCTCTCTCTCTGTATGTCTGCTTGCCTCTGTCTGTCTCTATCTATTTGTCTATCTCTCTCTCTGTATGTCTGCTTGCCTCTGTCTGTCTCTATCTATTTGTCTATCTCTCTCTGTATGTCTGCTTGCCTCTGTCTGTCTCTATCTATTTGTCTATCTCTCTCTGTATGTCTGCTTGCCTCTGTCTGTCTCTATCTATTTGTCTATCTCTCTGTATGTCTGCTTGCCTCTGTCTGTCTCTATCTATTTGTCTATCTCTCTCTCTGTATGTCTGCTTGCCTCTGTCTGTCTCTATCTATTTGTCTATCTCTCTCTCTGTATGTCTGCTTGCCTCTGTCTGTCTCTATCTATTTGTCTCTCTCTCTGTATGTCTGCTTGCCTCTGTCTGTCTCTATCTATTTGTCTATCTCTCTCTCTGTATGTCTGCTTGCCTCTGTCTGTCTCTATCTATTTGTCTATCTCTCTCTGTATGTCTGGTTGCCTCTGTCTGTCTCTATCTATTTGTCTATCTCTCTCTCTGTATGTCTGCTTGCCTCTGTCTGTCTCTATCTATTTGTCTATATCTCTGTATGTCTGCTTGCCTCTGTCTGTCTCTATCTATTTGTCTATCTCTCTCTGTATGTCTGCTTGCCTCTGTCTGTCTCTATCTATTTGTCTATCTCTCTCTCTGTATGTCTGCTTGCCTCTGTCTGTCTCTATCTATTTGTCTATCTCTCTCTCTGTATGTCTGCTTGCCTCTGTCTGTCTCTATCTATTTGTCTATCTCTCTCTGTATGTCTGCTTGCCTCTGTCTGTCTCTATCTATTTGTCTATCTCTCTCTCTGTATGTCTGCTTGCCTCTGTCTGTCTCTATCTATTTGTCTATCTCTCTCTCTGTATGTCTGCTTGCCTCTGTCTGTCTCTATCTATTTGTCTATCTCTCTCTGTATGTCTGCTTGCCTCTGTCTGTCTCTATCTATTTGTCTATCTCTCTCTGTATGTCTGCTTGCCTCTGTCTGTCTCTATCTATTTGTCTATCTCTCTCTCTGTATGTCTGCTTGCCTCTGTCTGTCTCTATCTATTTGTCTCTCTCTCTCTGTATGTCTGCTTGCCTCTGTCTGTCTCTATCTATTTGTCTATCTCTCTCTGTATGTCTGCTTGCCTCTGTCTGTCTCTATCTATTTGTCTCTCTCTCTCTCTGTATGTCTACTTGCCTCTGTCTGTCTCTATCTATTTGTCTATCTCTCTCTGTATGTCTGCTTGCCTCTGTCTGTCTCTATCTATTTGTCTATCTCTCTCTCTGTATGTCTGCTTGCCTCTGTCTGTCTCTATCTATTTGTCTCTCTCTCTCTGTATGTCTGCTTGCCTCTGTCTGTCTCTATCTATTTGTCTATCTCTCTCTCTGTATGTCTGCTTGCCTCTGTCTGTCTCTATCTATTTGTCTCTCTCTCTGTATGTCTGCTTGCCTCTGTCTGTCTATCTATTTGTCTATCTCTCTCTGTATGTCTGCTTGCCTCTGTCTGTCTCTATCTATTTGTCTCTCTCTCTCTCTGTATGTCTGCTTGCCTCTGTCTGTCTCTATCTATTTGTCTCTCTCTCTCTCTGTATGTCTGCTTGCCTCTGTCTGTCTCTATCTATTTGTCTCTCTCTCTCTGTATGTCTGCTTGCCTCTGTCTGTCTCTATCTATTTGTCTATCTCTCTCTCTGTATGTCTGCTTGCCTCTGTCTGTCTCTATCTATTTGTCTCTCTCTCTCTCTGTATGTCTGCTTGCCTCTGTCTGTCTCTATCTATTTGTCTATCTCTCTCTCTGTATGTCTGCTTGCCTCTGTCTGTCTCTATCTATTTGTCTATCTCTCTCTCTGTATGTCTGCTTGCCTCTGTCTGTCTCTATCTATTTTTCTATCTCTCTCTCTGTATGTCTGCTTGCCTCTGTCTGTCTCTATCTATTTGTCTCTCTCTCTGTATGTCTGCTTGCCTCTGTCTGTCTCTATCTATTTGTCTCTCTCTCTCTCTGTATGTCTGCTTGCCTCTGTCTGTCTCTATCTATTTGTCTATCTCTCTCTCTGTATGTCTGCTTGCCTCTGTTGTCTCTATCTATTTGTCTATCTCTCTCTCTGTATGTCTGCTTGCCTCTGTCTGTCTCTATCTATTTGTCTCTCTCTCTCTCTGTATGTCTGCTTGCCTCTGTCTGTCTCTATCTATTTGTCTATCTCTCTCTGTATGTCTGCTTGCCTCTGTCTGTCTCTATCTATTTGTCTCTCTCTCTCTGTATGTCTGCTTGCCTCTGTCTGTCTCTATCTATTTGTCTCTCTCTCTCTGTATGTCTGCTTGCCTCTGTCTGTCTCTATCTATTTGTCTATCTCTCTCTGTATGTCTGCTTGCCTCTGTCTGTCTCTATCTATTTGTCTCTCTCTGTATGTCTGCTTGCCTCTGTCTGTCTCTATCTATTTGTCTCTCTCTCTCTCTGTATGTCTGCTTGCCTCTGTCTGTCTCTATCTATTTATCTATCTCTATCTCTGTATGTCTGCTTGCCTCTGTCTGTCTCTATCTATTTGTCTCTCTCTCTCTATGTCTGCTTGCCTCTGTCTGTCTCTATCTATTTGTCTATCTCTCTCTGTATGTCTGCTTGCCTCTGTCTGTCTCTATCTATTTGTCTATCTCTCTCTCTGTATGTCTGCTTGCCTCTGTCTGTCTCTATCTATTTGTCTATCTCTCTGTATGTCTGCTTGCCTCTGTCTGTCTCTATCTATTTGTCTATCTCTCTCTCTGTATGTCTGCTTGCCTCTGTCTGTCTCTATCTATTTGTCTATCTCTCTCTCTGTATGTCTGCTTGCCTCTGTCTGTCTCTATCTATTTGTCTATCTCTCTCTGTATGTCTGCTTGCCTCTGTCTGTCTCTATCTATTTGTCTATCTCTCTCTGTATGTCTGCTTGCCTCTGTCTGTCTCTATCTATTTGTCTATCTCTCTCTGTATGTCTGCTTGCCTCTGTCTGTCTCTATCTATTTGTCTATCTCTCTCTCTGTATGTCTGCTTGCCTCTGTCTGTCTCTATCTATTTGTCTATCTCTCTCTGTATGTCTGCTTGCCTCTGTTGTCTCTATCTATTTGTATATCTCTCTCTCTGTATGTCTGCTTGCCTCTGTCTGTCTCTATCTATTTGTCTATCTCTCTCTCTGTATGTCTGCTTGCCTCTGTCTGTCTCTATCTATTTGTCTATCTCTCTGTATGTCTGCTTGCCTCTGTCTGTCTCTATCTATTTGTCTCTCTATCTCTCTATGTCTGCTTGCCTCTGTCTGTCTCTATCTATTTGTCTATCTCTCTCTCTGTATGTCTGCTTGCCTCTGTCTGTCTCTATCTATTTGTCTATCTCTCTCTGTATGTCTGCTTGCCTCTGTCTGTCTCTATCTATTTGTCTATCTCTCTCTGTATGTCTGCTTGCCTCTGTCTGTCTCTATCTATTTGTCTCTCTCTCTCTGTATGTCTGCTTGCCTCTGTTGTCTCTATCTATTTGTCTCTCTCTCTCTCTGTATGTCTGCTTGCCTCTGTCTGTCTCTATCTATTTGTCTCTCTCTCTCTCTGTATGTCTGCTTGCCTCTGTCTGTCTCTATCTATTTGTCTATCTCTCTCTGTATGTCTGCTTGCCTCTGTCTGTCTCTATCTATTTGTCTATCTCTCTCTCTGTATGTCTGCTTGCCTCTGTCTGTCTCTATCTATTTGTCTCTCTCTCTCTGTATGTCTGCTTGCCTCTGTCTGTCTCTATCTATTTGTCTATCTCTCTCTCTGTATGTCTGCTTGCCTCTGTCTGTCTCTATCTATTTGTCTATCTCTCTCTCTGTATGTCTGCTTGCCTCTGTCTGTCTCTATCTATTTGTCTATCTCTCTCTCTGTATGTCTGCTTGCCTCTGTCTGTCTCTATCTATTTGTCTCTCTCTCTCTGTATGTCTGCTTGCCTCTGTCTGTCTCTATCTATTTGTCTATCTCTCTCTGTATGTCTGCTTGCCTCTGTCTGTCTCTATCTATTTGTCTATCTCTCTCTGTATGTCTGCTTGCCTCTGTCTGTCTCTATCTATTTGTCTATCTCTCTCTCTGTATGTCTGCTTGCCTCTGTCTATTTGTCTATCTCTCTCTCTGTATGTCTGCTTGCCTCTGTCTGTCTCTATCTATTTGTCTCTCTCTCTCTGTATGTCTGCTTGCCTCTGTCTGTCTCTATCTATTTGTCTATCTCTCTCTGTATGTCTGCTTGCCTCTGTCTGTCTCTATCTATTTGTCTCTCTCTCTCTGTATGTCTGCTTGCCTCTGTCTGTCTCTATCTATTTGTCTATCTCTCTCTCTGTATGTCTGCTTGCCTCTGTCTGTCTCTATCTATTTGTCTCTCTCTCTCTCTGTATGTCTGCTTGCCTCTGTCTGTCTCTATCTATTTGTCTCTCTCTCTCTGTATGTCTGCTTGCCTCTGTCTGTCTCTATCTATTTGTCTATCTCTCTCTCTGTATGTCTGCTTGCCTCTGTCTGTCTCTATCTATTTGTCTATCTCTCTCTCTGTATGTCTGCTTGCCTCTGTCTGTCTCTATCTATTTGTCTATCTCTCTCTCTGTATGTCTGCTTGCCTCTGTCTGTCTCTATCTATTTGTCTATCTCTCTCTCTGTATGTCTGCTTGCCTCTGTCTGTCTCTATCTATTTATCTCTCTCTCTCTGTATGTCTGCTTGCCTCTGTCTGTCTCTATCTATTTGTCTATCTCTCTCTCTGTATGTCTGCTTGCCTCTGTCTGTCTATCTATTTGTCTATCTCTCTCTCTGTATGACTGCTTGCCTCTGTCTGTCTCTATCTATTTGTCTATCTCTCTGTATGTCTGCTTGCCTCTGTCTGTCTCTATCTATTTGTCTATCTCTCTCTCTCTGTATGTCTGCTTGCCTCTGTCTGTCTCTATCTATTTGTCTATCTCTCTCTGTATGTCTGCTTGCCTCTGTCTGTCTCTATCTATTTGTCTATCTCTCTCTCTGTATGTCTGCTTGCCTCTGTCTGTCTTTATCTATTTGTCTATCTCTCTGTATGTCTGCTTGCCTCTGTCTGTCTCTATCTATTTGTCTATCTCTCTCTCTGTATGTCTGCTTGCCTCTGTCTGTCTCTATCTCTTTGTCTATCTCTCTCTGTATGTCTGCTTGCCTCTGTCTGTCTCTATCTATTTGTCTATCTCTCTCTCTGTATGTCTGCTTGCCTCTGTCTGTCTCTATCTATTTGTCTCTCTCTCTCTGTATGTCTGCTTGCCTCTGTCTGTCTCTATCTATTTGTCTATCTCTCTCTGTATGTCTGCTTGCCTCTGTCTGTCTCTATCTATTTGTCTATCTCTCTCTCTGTATGTCTGCTTGCCTCTGTCTGTCTCTATCTATTTGTCTCTCTCTCTGTATGTCTGCTTGCCTCTGTCTGTCTCTATCTATTTGTCTATCTCTCTCTGTATGTCTGCTTGCCTCTGTCTGTCTCTATCTATTTGTCTATCTCTCTCTCTGTATGTCTGCTTGCCTCTGTCTGTCTCTATCTATTTGTCTCTCTCTCTCTCTGTATGTCTGCTTGCCTCTGTCTGTCTCTATCTATTTGTCTATCTCTCTGTATGTCTGCTTGCCTCTGTCTGTCTCTATCTATTTGTCTCTCTCTCTCTCTGTATGTCTGCTTGCCTCTGTCTGTCTCTATCTATTTGTCTATCTCTCTCTGTATGTCTGCTTGCCTCTGTCTGTCTATCTATTTGTCTCTCTCTCTCTCTGTATGTCTGCTTGCCTCTGTCTGTCTCTATCTATTTGTCTATCCCTCTCTCTGTATGTCTGCTTGCCTCTGTCTGTCTCTATCTATTTGTCTATCTCTCTCTGTATGTCTGCTTGCCTCTGTCTGTCTCTATCTATTTGTCTATCTCTCTCTCTGTATGTCTGCTTGCCTCTGTCTGTCTCTATCTATTTGTCTATCTCTCTCTCTGTATGTCTGCTTGCCTCTGTCTGTCTCTATCTATTTGTCTATCCCTCTCTCTGTATGTCTGCTTGCCTCTGTCTGTCTCTATCTATTTGTCTCTCTCTCTGTATGTCTGCTTGCCTCTGTCTGTCTCTATCTATTTGTCTATCTCTCTCTCTGTATGTCTGCTTGCCTCTGTCTGTCTCTATCTATTTGTCTCTCTCTCTCTGTATGTCTGCTTGCCTCTGTCTGTCTCTATCTATTTGTCTATCTCTCTGTATGTCTGCTTGCCTCTGTCTGTCTCTATCTATTTGTCTATCTCTCTCTCTGTATGTCTGCTTGCCTCTGTCTGTCTCTATCTATTTGTCTATCTCTCTCTGTATGTCTGCTTGCCTCTGTCTGTCTCTATCTATTTGTCTATCTCTCTCTCTGTATGTCTGCTTGCCTCTGTCTGTCTCTATCTATTTGTCTATCTCTCTCTGTATGTCTGCTTGCCTCTGTCTGTCTCTATCTATTTGTCTCTCTCTCTCTGTATGTCTGCTTGCCTCTGTCTGTCTCTATCTATTTGTCTATCTCTCTCTCTGTATGTCTGCTTGCCTCTGTCTGTCTCTATCTATTTGTCTATCTCTCTCTCTGTATGTGTATGTCTCTCTGCCGCTCTGTGTCTCTATGTATGTATATATTGTGTGTGCATGCATGCGGATATGTCACTCCCTACTAATAACTGGTCATGTGATGTGGTCCTTCCTCAGCCTGTCACGAGGGTTGGGCGAGCACAGTCGGAACTCCCCCAGGATATTCAATTGAGGGGGCTGGGGATTGCTAATGAACACTGTGTTATAGAGATTGTTGCAGGGGAGATCTACTTAACCCCCATCAAGGATGCTAGGTAAGTACTTGGAGGTCATCAAGGGGGCTAGGTCATTACATGTGGAACATCAACTACAAGGGGGCTAGTCATTACATGTGGGCTATCAAGGGGGCTAGGTCATTACATGTGGGCTATCAAGGGGGCTAGGTCATTACATGTGGGCTATCAAGGGGGCTAGGTCATTACAAGTGGAACATCAAGGGGGCTAGCTCATTACATGTGGGCTATCAAGGGGGCTAGGTCATTACATGTGGGCTATCAAGGGGACTAGGTCATTACAAGTGGAACATCAAGGGGGCTAGGTCATTACAAGTGGAACATCAAGGGGGCTAGGTCATTACAAGTGGAACATCAAGGGGGCTAGGTCATTAAAAGTGGAACATCAAGCCCCAGAACACTCCCAGTGAGCCTGACTAGCCCAGAACACTCCCAGTGAGCCTGACTAGCCCAGAACACTCCCAGTGAACCAGACTAGCCCAGAACACTCCCAGTGAGCCTGACTAGCCCCAGAACACTCCCAGTGAACCAGACTAGCCCAGAACACTCCCAGTGAACCAGACTAGCCCAGAACACTCCCAGTGAACCTGACTAGCCCAGAACACTCCCAGTGAACCTGACTAGCCCCAGAACACTCCCAGTGAACCTGACTAGCCCAGAACACTCCCAGTGAGCCTCACTAGCCCCAGAACACTCCCAGTGAACCAGACTAGCCCAGAACACTCCCAGTGAACCTGACTAGCCCAGAACACTCCCAGTGAACCTGACTAGCCCCAGAACACTCCCAGTGAAGCTGACTAGCCCAGAACACTCCCAGTGAGCCTCACTAGCCCCAGAACACTCCCAGTGAACCTGACTAGCCCCAGAACACTCCCAGTGAACCTGACTAGCCCAGAACACTCCCAGTGAGCCTCACTAGCCCCAGAACACTCCCAGTGAACCTGACTAGCCCCAGAACACTCCCAGTGAACCTGACTAGCCCAGAACACTCCCAGTGAGCCTCACTAGCCAAGAATACTCCCAGTGAACCAGACTAGCCCCAGAACACTCCCAGTGAGCCTGACTAGCTCCAGAACACTCCCAGTGAACCTGACTAGCCCAGAACACTCCCAGTGAGCCTGACTAGCCCCAGAACACTCCCAGTGAACCTGACTAGCCCAGAACACTCCCAGTGAGCCTGACTAGCCCAGAACACTCCCAGTGAGCCTCACTAGCCCAGAACACTCCCAGTGAGCCTGACTAGCCCAGAACACTCCCAGTGAGCCTCACTAGCCCAGAACACTCCCAGTGAACCTGACTAGCCCAGAACACTCCCAGTGAACCTGACTAGCCCAGAACACTCCCAGTGAGCCTCACTAGCCCAGAAAACTCCCAGTGAACCTGACTAGCCCAGAACACTCCCAGTGAACCTGACTAGCCCAGAACACTCCCAGTGAGCCTGACTAGCCCAGAACACTCCCAGTGAACCTGACTAGCCCAGAACACTCCCAGTGAGCCTGACTAGCCCAGAACACTCCCAGTGAACCTGACTAGCCCCAGAACACTCCCAGTGAACCTGACTAGCCCAGAACACTCCCAGTGAGCCTGACTAGCCCCAGAACACTCCCAGTGAACCAGACTAGCCCAAGAACACTCCCAGTGAACCTGACTAGCCCAGAACACTCCCAGTGAGCCTGACTAGCCCAGAACACTCCCAGTGAGCCTGACTAGCCCCAGAACACTCCCAGTTAACCTGACTAGCCCAGAACACTTCCAGTGAGCCTCACTAGCCCAGAACACTCCCAGTGGGCCTCACTAGCCCCAGAACACTCCCAGTGAGCCTGACTAGCCCAGAACACTTCCAGTGAGCCTCACTAGCCCAGAACACTCCCAGTGGGCCTCACTAGCCCCAGAAAACTTCCAGTGAGCCTGACTAGCCCAGAACACTTCCAGTGAGCCTCACTAGCCCAGAACACTCCCAGTGGGCCTCACTAGCCCCAGAACACTCCCAGTGAGCCTGACTAGCCCAGAACACTTCCAGTGAGCCTCACTAGCCCAGAACACTCCCAGTGGGCCTCACTAGCCCCAGAACACTCCCAGTGAGCCTCACTAGCCCAGAACACTCCCAGTGGGCCTCACTAGCCCCAGAACACTCCCAGTGAGCCTCACTAGCCCAGAACACTCCCAGTGGGCCTCACTAGCCCCAGAACACTCCCAGTGAGCCTCACTAGCCCAGAACACTCCCAGTGGGCCTCACTAGCCCCAGAACACTCCCAGTGAGCCTCACTAGCCCAGAACACTCCCAGTGGGCCCTCACTAGCCCCAGAACACTCCCAGTGAGCCTCACTAGCCCAGAACACTCCCATTGGGCCTCACTAGCCCAGAACACTCCCAGTGAGCCTCACTAGCCCAGAACACTCCCAGTGGGCCTCACTAGCCTAGAACACTCCCAGTGAGCCTCACTAGCCCAGAACACTCCCAGTGGGCCTCACTAGCCCCAGAACACTCCCAGTGAGCCTCACTAGCCCAGAACACTCCCATTGGGCCTCACTAGCCCAGAACACTCCCAGTGAGCCTCACTAGCCCAGAACACTCCCAGTGGGCCTCACTAGCCTAGAACACTCCCAGTGAGCCTCACTAGCCCAGAACACTCCCAGTGGGCCTGACTAGCCCAGAACACTCCCAGTGGGTCTCACTAGCCCAGAACACTCCCAGTGAGCCTCACTAGCCCAGAACACTCCCAGTGGGCCTCACTAGCCCAGAACACTCCCAGTGAGCCTCACTAGCCCCAGAACACTCCCAGTGAGCCTCACTAGCCCAGAACACTCCCAGTGGGCCTCACTAGCCCCAGAACACTCCCAGTGAGCCTCACTAGCCCAGAACACTCCCAGTGGGCCTCACTAGCCCCAGAACACTCCCAGTGAGCCTCACTAGCCCAGAACACTCCCAGTGGGCCCTCACTAGCCCCAGAACACTCCCAGTGAGCCTCACTAGCCCAGAACACTCCCATTGGGCCTCACTAGCCCAGAACACTCCCAGTGAGCCTCACTAGCCCAGAACACTCCCAGTGGGCCTCACTAGCCTAGAACACTCCCAGTGAGCCTCACTAGCCCAGAACACTCCCAGTGGGCCTCACTAGCCCCAGAACACTCCCAGTGAGCCTCACTAGCCCAGAACACTCCCATTGGGCCTCACTAGCCCAGAACACTCCCAGTGAGCCTCACTAGCCCAGAACACTCCCAGTGGGCCTCACTAGCCTAGAACACTCCCAGTGAGCCTCACTAGCCCAGAACACTCCCAGTGGGCCTGACTAGCCCAGAACACTCCCAGTGGGCCTCACTAGCCCAGAACACTCCCAGTGAGCCTCACTAGCCCAGAACACTCCCAGTGGGCCTCACTAGCCCAGAACACGTGCCATTGACCACATGGAGGAGGTGTGTGGTGCAGGTGAGCTGGTAATAAATGCACATGGATTCCAATAAAAGCACACCACACAAACAATGGAGACTGTAGAACTCAACATACTGTACAGTGAGATAGCCCTAGGAGCAGATGTCCAGATGTGCTGGGATCATTACTACAGTGAGGCTTAGATGTCTCATACTAGGAGCAGATGTCCAGATGTGCTGGGATCATTACTACAGTGAGGCTTAGATGTCTCATACTAGGAGCAGATGTCCAGATGTGCTGGGATCATTACTACAGTGAGGCTTAGATGTCTCATACTAGGAGCAGATGTGCAGATGTGCTGGGATCATTACTACAGTGAGGCTTAGATGCCTCATACTAGGAGCAGATGTCCAGATGTGCTGGGATCATTACTACAGTGAGGCTTAGATGTCTCATACTAGGAGCAGATGTCCAGATGTGCTGGGATCATTACTACAGTGAGGCTTAGATGTCTCATACTAGGAGCAGATGTCCAGGTGTGCTGGGATCATTACTACAGTGAGGCTTAGATGACTCATACTAGGAGCAGATGTGCAGATGTGCTGGGATCATTACTACAGTGAGGCTTAGATGTCTCATACTAGGAGCAGATGTGCAGATGTGCTGGGATCATTACTACAGTGAGGCTTAGATGTCTCATACTAGGAGCAGATGTCCAGATGTGCTGGGATCATTACTACAGTGAGGCTTAGATGTCTCATACTAGGAGCAGATGTCCAGATGTGCTGGGATCATTACTACAGTGAGGCTTAGATGCCTCATACTAGGAGCAGGTGTGCAGATGTGCTGGGATCATTACTACAGTGAGGCTTAGATGCCTCATACTAGGAGCAGATGTCCAGATGTGCTGGGATCATTACTACAGTGAGGCTTAGATGCCTCATACTAGGAGCAGATGTCCAGATGTGCTGGGATCATTACTACAGTGAGGCTTAGATGTCTCATACTAGGAGCAGATGTCCAGATGTGCTGGGATCATTACTACAGTGAGGCTTAGATGTCTCATACTAGGAGCAGATGTGCAGATGTGCTGGGATCATTACTACAGTGAGGCTTAGATGTCTCATACTAGGAGCAGATGTCCAGATGTGCTGGGATCATTACTACAGTGAGGCTTAGATGTCTCATACTAGGAGCAGATGTCCAGATGTGCTGGGATCATTACTACAGTGAGGCTTAGCTGCCTCATACTAGGAGCAGATGTCCAGGTGTGCTGGGATCATTACTACAGTGAGGCTTAGATGTCTCATACTAGGAGCAGATGTCCAGATGTGCTGGGATCATTACTACAGTGAGGCTTAGATGCCTCATACTACTAGGAGCAGATGTCCAGATGTGCTGGGATCATTACTACAGTGAGGCTTAGATGTCTCATACTAGGAGCAGATGTCCAGATGTGCTGGGATCATTACTACAGTGAGGCTTAGATGCCTCATACTAGGAGCAGATGTCCAGATGTGCTGGGATCATTACTACAGTGAGGCTTAGATGTCTCATACTAGGAGCAGATGTGCAGATGTGCTGGGATCATTACTACAGTGAGGCTTAGATGTCTCATACTAGGAGCAGATGTCCAGGTGTGCTGGGATCATTACTACAGTGAGGCTTAGATGTCTCATACTAGGAGCAGATGTGCAGATGTGCTGGGATCATTACTACAGTGAGGCTTAGATGTCTCATACTAGGAGCAGATGTCCAGGTGTGCTGGGATCATTACTACAGTGAGGCTTAGATGTCTCATACTAGGAGCAGATGTCCAGATGTGCTGGGATCATTACTACAGTGAGGCTTAGATGTCTCATACTAGGAGCAGATGTCCAGATGTGCTGGGATCATTACTACAGTGAGGCTTAGATGTCTCATACTAGGAGCAGATGTGCAGATGTGCTGGGAACATTACTACAGTGAGGCTTAGATGTCTCATACTAGGAGCAGATGTCCAGATGTGCTGGGATCATTACTACAGTGAGGCTTAGATGTCTCATACTAGGAGCAGATGTCCAGATGTGCTGGGATCATTACTACAGTGAGGCTTAGATGTCTCATACTAGGAGCAGATGTGCAGATGTGCTGGGATCATTACTACAGTGAGGCTTAGATGCCTCATACTAGGAGCAGATGTCCAGATGTGCTGGGATCATTACTACAGTGAGGCTTAGATGTCTCATACTAGGAGCAGATGTGCAGATGTGCTGGGATCATTACTACAGTGAGGCTTAGATGTCTCATACTAGGAGCAGATGTCCAGATGTGCTGGGATCATTACTACAGTGAGGCTTAGATGTCTCATACTAGGAGCAGATGTCCAGATGTGCTGGGATCATTACTACAGTGAGGCTTACATGCCTCATACTAGGAGCAGATGTCCAGATGTGCTGGGATCATTACTACAGTGAGGCTTAGATGTCTCATACTAGGAGCAGATGTCCAGATGTGCTGGGATCATTACTACAGTGAGGCTTAGATGTCTCATACTAGGAGCAGATGTCCAGATGTGCTGGGATCATTACTACAGTGAGGCTTAGATGTCTCATACTAGGAGCAGATGTCCAGATGTGCTGGGATCATTACTACAGTGAGGCTTAGCTGCCTCATACTAGGAGCAGATGTCCAGGTGTGCTGGGATCATTACTACAGTGAGGCTTAGATGTCTCATACTAGGAGCAGATGTCCAGATGTGCTGGGATCATTACTACAGTGAGGCTTAGATGTCTCATACTAGGAGCAGATGTCCAGATGTGCTGGGATCATTACTACAGTGAGGCTTAGCTGCCTCATACTAGGAGCAGATGTCCAGGTGTGCTGGGATCATTACTACAGTGAGGCTTAGATGTCTCATACTAGGAGCAGATGTCCAGATGTGCTGGGATCATTACTACAGTGAGGCTTAGATGACTCATACTAGGAGCAGATGTCCAGATGTGCTGGGATCATTACTACAGTGAGGCTTAGATGTCTCATACTAGGAGCAGATGTCCAGATGTGCTGGGATCATTACTACAGTGAGGCTTAGATGACTCATACTAGGAGCAGATGTCCAGATGTGCTGGGATCATTACTACAGTGAGGCTTAGATGCCTCATACTAGGAGCAGATGTCCAGATGTGCTGGGATCATTACTACAGTGAGGCTTAGATGACTCATACTAGGAGCAGATGTCCAGATGTGCTGGGATCATTACTACAGTGAGGCTTAGATGTCTCATACTAGGAGCAGATGTGCAGATGTGCTGGGATCATTACTACAGTGAGGCTCATACTAGGAGCAGATGTCCAGATGTGCTGGGAACATTACTACAGTGAGGCTTAGATGTCTCATACTAGGAGCAGATGTGCAGATGTGCTGGGATCATTACTACAGTGAGGCTTAGATGTCTCATACTAGGAGCAGATGTCCAGATGTGCTGGGATCATTACTACAGTGAGGCTTAGATGCCTCATACTAGGAGCAGATGTCCAGGTGTGCTGGGATCATTACTACAGTGAGGCTCATACTAGGAGCAGATGTCCAGATGTGCTGGGATCATTACTACAGTGAGGCTCATACTAGGAGCAGATGTCCAGATGTGCTGGGATCATTACTACAATGAGGCTTAGATGCCTCATAGATGTCCAGATGTGCTGGGATCATTACTACAGTGAGGCTTAGATGTCTCATACTAGGAGCAGATGTCCAGATGTGCTGGGATCATTACTACAGTGAGGCTTAGATGTCTCATACTAGGAGCAGATGTGCAGGTGTGCTGGGATCATTACTACAGTGAGGCTTAGATGCCTCATACTACTAGGAGCAGATGTCCAGATGTGCTGGGATCATTACTACAGTGAGGCTTAGATGAGGAGCAGATGTCCAGATGTGCTGGGATCATTACTACAGTGAGGCTTAGATGTCTCATACTAGGAGCAGATGTCCAGGTGTGCTGGGATCATTACTACAGTGAGGCTTAGATGTCTCATACTAGGAGCAGATGTCCAGATGTGCTGGGATCATTACTACAGTGAGGCTTAGATGTCTCATACTAGGAGCAGATGTGCAGATGTGCTGGGATCATTACTACAGTGAGGCTTAGATGTCTCATACTAGGAGCAGATGTCCAGGTGTGCTGGGATCATTACTACAGTGAGGCTTAGATGCCTCATACTAGGAGCAGATGTCCAGATGTGCTGGGATCATTACTACAGTGAGGCTTAGCTGCCTCATACTAGGAGCAGATGTCCAGGTGTGCTGGGATCATTACTACAGTGAGGCTTAGATGTCTCATACTAGGAGCAGATGTGCAGATGTGCTGGGATCATTACTACAGTGAGGCTTAGATGCCTCATACTAGGAGCAGATGTCCAGATGTGCTGGGATCATTACTACAGTGAGGCTTAGATGTCTCATACTAGGAGCAGATGTCCAGATGTGCTGGGATCATTACTACAGTGAGGCTCATACTAGGAGCAGATGTCCAGATGTGCTGGGATCATTACTACAGTGAGGCTTAGATGCCTCATAGATGTCCAGATGTGCTGGGATCATTACTACAGTGAGGCTTAGATGTCTCATACTAGGAGCAGATGTCCAGATGTGCTGGGATCATTACTACAGTGAGGCTTAGATGTCTCATACTAGGAGCAGATGTCCAGATGTGCTGGGATCATTACTACAGTGAGGCTTAGATGCCTCATACTAGGAGCAGATGTCCAGGTGTGCTGGGATTGGTGCCTGTACAAAGGGTAGAGGGTGTAAGGTGCCCAAGACTGAGAAAATGACATCCCTTGGATCTGCATAGCTCTACAGGGTGTGTGTGTCATCATTGCCTGCACTCTAGCCTTGATATCACATTACTGTAGTTAGCATGCAGTACTGCACAGAGGAATGAAAAAACCGCTTGGGACAGACTCCCTGTAACACTTTTCACAAAGACCCTAAGCATCTGCTGTATTTGTGGTCATGTTCTTATCGTCCCTGAGCCTGTGGTTGTTGCCATGCCATTGACAGGAGTAGTGTAGCCATACCTGCACCAGGTGGTGGGGGCCTACACCCATCCATACCTGCACCAGGTGGTGGGGGCCTAGACCCAGCCATACCTGCACCAGGTGGTGGGGGCCAGCCATACCTGCACCAGGTGGTGGGGGCCTACACCCATCCATACCTGCACCAGGTGGTGGGGGCCAGACCCAGCCATACCTGCACCAGGTGGTGGGGGCCAGCCATACCTGCACCAGGTGGTGGGGGCCTACACCCAGCCATACCTGCACCAGGTGGTGGGGGCCTACACCCAGCCATACCTGCACCAGGTGGTGGGGGCCTACACCCAGCCATACCTGCACCAGGTGGTGGGGGCCTACACCCAGCCATACCTGCACCAGGTGGTGGGGGCCTACACCCAGCCATACCTGCACCAGGTGGTGGGGGCCTACACCCAGCCACACGTGCACCAGGTGGTGGGGGCCTACACCCAGCCACACGTGCACCAGGTGGTGGGGGCCTACACCCAGCCATACCTGCACCAGGTGGTGGGGGCCTACACCCAGCCATACCTGCACCAGGTGGTGGGGGCCTACACCCAGCCATACCTGCACCAGGTGGTGGGGGCCTACACCCAGCCATACCTGCACCAGGTGGTGGGGGCCTACACCCAGCCATACCTGCACCAGGTGGTGGGGGCCTACACCCAGCCATACCTGCACCAGGTGGTGGGAGCCTACACCCAGCCATACCTGCACCAGGTGGTGGGGGCCTACACCCAGCCATACCTGTTTTGGAATAAATGGGGCAGCCATTAAAGACTACTGAACACTGAAGACAAACTAGAACCCTTTTGCCTGATGGACAAGGCTCAATAATCTAATGGCTCAATAATCTAATGTCCTATTGTAGTTGCCTAGTGGCCCGTGCGCTATGTGCAAGCTGATACACTAGTTGCTTAGCAACAAGATCTGCCCATAACAATTGGTAGCTAGTTGCTTAGCAACAAGATCTCACTATAAACTTTGTAGCTAGTTGCTTAGCAACCAGATTTGACATGGCACTTGGTAGCTAGTGCTTTGACAGGTTGTTGACTAGCTTGTAGAGCTGTACATAACTAGTTATTAGTGGTGGATCTGGTCTAGTTGCTTGCTAGCTGCAAGCATTAGTGATGCACTGTAGCTAGAACAGAACCCCTTCACGTGACCTCCGTAATGTGTACCCCAGTGGATCCGAACTCCTCCATAACCTCCGTAATGTGTACCCCAGTGGATCAGAACCCTTCTCCTCCATAACCTCCGTAATGTGTACCCCAGTGGATCAGAACCCCTCTCCTCCATAACTTCCGTAATGAGTACCCCAGTGGATCTGTAGTCGCTGCTGTCCATTGATGGGTGGAGTCGAGAGAGTCGAGGTTAAAGTTCAAGATTGCTTCGTAACATAACATTATATTGTAAACCATGCACAATATGAGATGACGTCGTGATACGATCCACTCCGCAAGCTTTATGATACGATCCACTCCGCAAGCTTTATGATACGATCCACTCCGCAAGCTTTATCCCTCTATGTGTGCAGTGATGTTCCTTTAATATGCAAGTGATTATTCTTTATTGTCCAGCCAGCATTCTGCTGCAGCTGTTGGTGTTTCTGGCTCTCAGGTTTACCAACTTATGACTTATAACTATTACAACTTATGACATTATAACTTATTGACTTATTATAACTTATGACTTATTACAACTTATGACTTATTATAACTTATGACTTATTATAACTTATGACTTATTATAACTTATGACTATTATAACTTATAACTTATGACTTATTATACTTGTAACTATTATAACTTATGACTTATTATAACTTATGACTATTATAACTTATAACTATTATAACTTATGACTATTATATCTTCTAACTATTATGACTTATGACTTATTATAACTTATGACTTATATAACTAATGACTTATTATAACTTATGACTTATTATAACTTATGATGACTTATTATAACTTATGACTTATTATAACTTATGACTATTATAACTTATAACTATTATAACTTATGCCTTATTATAACTTATAACTATTATAACTTATGCCTTATTATAACTTATAACTATTATAACTTATGACTTATTATAACTTATGACTTATTATAACTTATGCCTTATTATAACTTATGACTTATTATAACTTATGACTTATGACTTATTATAACTTGTAACTATTATAACTTATGACTTATTATAACTTATGACTATTATAACTTATAACTATTATAACTTATGACTTATTATAACATAACTATTATAACTTATGACTTATTATAACTTATGACTTATGACTTATTATAACTTGTAACTATTATAACTTATGACTTATTATAACTTATGACTATTATAACTTATAACTATTATAACTTATGACTATTATATCTTCTAACTATTATGACTTATGACTTATTATAACTTATGACTTATATAACTAATGACTTATTATAACTTATGACTTATTATAACTTATGATGACTTATTATAACTTATGACTTATTATAACTTATGACTATTATAACTTATAACTATTATAACTTATGCCTTATTATAACTTATGACTTATTATAACTTATGACTTATTATAACTTATGCCTTATTATAACTTATGACTTATTATAACTTATGACTTATTATAACTTATGACTTATTATAACTTATGACTTATTATAACTTATGATGACTTATTATAACTTATGACTTATTATAACTTATGACTATTATAACTTATGACTTATTATAACTTATGACTATTATAACTTATGACTTATTATAACTTATGACTTATTATAACTTATGACTATTATAACTTATAACTATTATAACTTATGCCTTATTATAACTTATGCCTTATTATAACTTATGACTTATTATAACTTATGACTTATTATAACTTATGACTTATTATAACTTAAGGCGGGACTAATCCATTTGTTCGGAAAAAAACATTTTTTATAGATATTTATTCATTCTATAGTATAGTTCATGTAGTATTTCTATTTCAAGTTTCAGAGCATTTGAAGGCTTCACTGCAAAGTTATACACACTTTTGTCCATGCTATTGACTACATAAATTCGAAGTTACGAACCTGAAAGGAAGATAGAGAACATAATAATGTACTTTTTTCAAGAGCCGTTATCTCAAAATGAGTTATTTCAAGTTTGTGTGCACATAACTGGGCCATGCAGCTTTGTCCTATATCAACTTTAATATATCATTTGAAAGCTCTTTTCATACTCTTTCATTTGAATGGAAAGAATCCACAAAAAAAATTCTATGGGGGAGATATTAGCCCTGGAGTGTTGCTAATCATGAGAAAAACATTGACCTTTCTTAAAAATCCATTTTACAAGTTATGATGTTTTCATCCATTCAAAATGCATGTCTGTGGGTTCTCTAAGTGCTGTCAAAATTGTAAGTGGTTATGTGACACAGGTGTTGAGTAAAGTGCAATAATTTGAAATCACCTTGGTGTCCACAACTGTCCACAACTCTGACCAGGATGGCGCTAGGTCAAAACTAAACATACCATTGGAAAGCTCTCTGAATGAGCAGCATTTTGGTACTAATTTCAACATCATAGTATATAGAACAAAAAAGTTATGAACGAATTTAAAAAAATACCCAGAAATGGATTAGTCCCGCCTTAAGACTATTATAACTTATAACTATTATAACTTATAACTATTATAACTTATAACTTATGCCTTATTATAACTTATGACTTATTATAACTTATGACTATTATAACTTATAACTATTATAACTTATAACTTATGCCTTATTATAACTTATGACTTATTATAACTTATGACTATTATAACTTATAACTATTATAACTTATGACTATTATAACTTATAACTATTATAACTTATAACTTATGCCTTATTTATAACTTATGACTTATTATAACTTATAAGTTATAATAATAGTCATTATAACTTATGACTATTATTATAACTTATAACTATTATAACATAACTAATATTATAACTTATGACTTATTATAACATGACTTATTATAACTTATAACGTATGACCTATTATACGTATGACCTATTATAACGTATGACCTATTATAACATATGACCTATTATAACGTATGTCCTGTTATAATGTATGACCTATTATAACGTATGACCTGTTATTTATAACGTATGACCTATTATAACGTATGACCTATTATAATGTATGACCTATTATAACGTATGACCTATTATAACGTATGACCTATTATAACGTATGACCTATTATAACGTATGACCTATTATAACATATGACCTATTATAACGTATGTCCTGTTATAATGTATGACCTATTATAACGTATGACCTGTTATTTATAACGTATGACCTATTATAACGTATGACCTATTATAACGTATGACCTATTATAACGTATGACCTATTATAACGTATGACCTATTATAACGTATGACCTATTATAACGTATGACCTATTATAACGTATGACCTATTATAACGTATGACCTATTATAACGTATGACCTATTATAACGTATGACCTATTATAGCGTATGACCTATTATAGCGTATGACCTATTATAGCGTATGACCTATTATAGCGTATGACCTATTATAGCGTATGACCTATTATAACGTATGACCTATTATAACGTATGACCTATTATAACGTATGGCCTATTATAACGTATGACCTATTATAACGTATGACCTATTATAACGTATGACCTATTATAACGTATGACCTATTATAACGTATGACCTATTATAACGTATGGCCTATTATAACGTATGACCTATTATAACGTATGACCTATTATATATTATAACGTATGACCTATTATAACGTATGACCTATTATAACATATGACCTATTATAACATATGACCTATTATAACATATGACCTATTATAACATATGACCTATTATAACGTATGACCTATAACTTATTATGACCTAATATGACTTATGACCTATTATGACTTATGAACCTATTATGACTTAAGTTATTATGACTTATTATAACTTATGGCCTATTATAACTTATTATGACTTATTATGGCTTATTATAACTTATTGTGACTTTATTATGACTTATTAATTAGCTTTGTCCAAGTCGGTGGATGAATTTTCACGCTCTCCTTGCCCTTGTTTTCTCAGTTTTGCTGTGGGTCTACAGACTGCCTGCCTGGTCCCTGCTCAGTCTTGCTGTGGGTCTACAGACTGCCTGCCTGGTCCCTGCTCAGTCTTGCTGTGGGTCTACAGACTGCCTGCCTGGTCCCTGCTCAGTCTTGCTGTGGGTCTACAGACTGCCTGCTCAGTCTTGCTGTGGGTCTACATACTGCCTGCCTGGTCTCTGCTCAGTCTTGCTGTGAGCCTACAGACTGCCTACCTGGTCCCTGCTCAGTCTTGCTGTGGGTCTACAGACTGCCTGCCTGGTCCCTGCTCAGTCTTGCTGTGGGTCTACAGACTGGCTGCCTGGTCCCTGCTCAGTCTTGCTGTGGGTCTACAGACTGCCTGCCTGGTCCCTGCTCAGTCTTGCTGTGGGTCTACAGACTGCCTGCCTGGTCCCTGCTCAGTCTTGCTGTGGGTCTACAGACTGCCTGCCTGGTCTCTGCCTAATCGTGGGGCATAGTTAGTGGGCGCTTGCTGCACATTTGTAATGCGCTCTATTCTATTGTATGCACACTCTCGCTTTGCAGCTGTTATCCTTTCTCTTGTCTCCCTCTCTCTCTCTGTCTGTCTGTGCAGGACGCTGGTGAACGGTGTGCCCGTGACTGAGCGTGTGCAGGTGAAGCACGGAGGCAGGATATTGCTTGGCAACAACCACCTGTACCGTCTCAGCTGCCCACACACAGGTGTGGAGCACAACGAAGAGAAGAACGAACTGATGGACTACGAGCAGGCTATGAAGGAGATATCCATCAATGAATTGACCAATGGTAAGTCTTCCTGTCTATCTCTCTGTCCATCGCACGCCTCTCAGCTCTTGTGTGTGTGTGTGTTTGTGTGTGCTCTTGTGTTGTCCCCAGACCCAGTCTACAGTAAGGTGCAAGAAACTCTCACCAAGAAGCATGAAGAGGAGAAGGAAGGTGAGAGTTCTAGTCCTCCAGAGAGTTTGAGCAGATGTTAAGATTGTGTGTATGTGTGTTTACAGGTGCCCTAGCAGCTCAGCGAGTCAAGTACGAGGAACAGTTGGCCAAGTTGAAGGAGCAGTTGGACTCGTCCAATATCAACTCACCTACACCACCCAAAGCTAAATATACCACGTCAGTCTATCAGGCAGCAACATCGCATGCACATCTACATGCATGCACATCTACATGCATGCACATCTACATGCATGCACATCTACATGCATGCACATCTACAAGCATGCATGTGTACATATCTACATGCATATGATACACATCTACATGCATGTGTGCACATCTACATGCATGTGTGCACATCTACATGCATGTGGGCACATCTACATGCATGTGTACACCTGCGTGCACTGGTACACATCTACATGCATGTGGGCACATCTACATGCATGTGTACACCTGCGTGCACTGGTACACATCTACATGCATGTGGGCACATCTACATACATGTGTGCACATCTACATGCATGTGTACACATTTACATGCATGTGTATACATCTACATGCATGTGTACAATCTACATGCATGATCTGGTACACATCTACATGCATTGTGTACAATCTACATGCATGATCTGGTACATATCTACATGCATGATCTGGTACACATCTACATGCATGTGTACAATCTACATGCATGATCTGGTACACATCTACATGTATGTGTACAATCTACATGCAAGTACACACATCTACATGCATGTGATAAATGTCTACATGCATTTGTACATTTCTACCTGCATGTGATACACATTTACATGCATGTGTACACATCTACATGCATGATCTGGTACATATCTACGTGCATGTGTACACATCTACATGCATGCTCATCTTTCCGTCCTTCAGAACACCTTGATCATCACACCCCTCATTGTTTACCTCCCCTCCCATACGCCTGGTCCCCCTTTGCCTCTCCTCCGCCTTCCCCTCCTCATCCCTCCCTTGCCCCTCCCCTTGCCACTCCCCTTCTCATCCCTCCCCTTGCCCCTCCCCTCCTCATCCCTTCCCTTGCCCCTCCCCTCCTCATCCCTCCCCTTGCCACTCCCCTCCTCATCCCTCCCCTTGCCACTCCCCTCCTCATCCCTTCCCTTGCCCCTCCCCTCCTCATCCCTTCCCTTGCCCCTCCCACTTGCCACTCCCCTCCTCTTCCCTTCCCTTGCCACTCCCCTCCTCATCCCTTCCCTTGCCCCTCCCCTCCTCATCTCTTCCCTTGCCCCTCCCCTCCCCCTTGCCACTCCCCTCCTCATCCCTCCCCTTGCCACTCCCCTCCTCTTCCCTCCCCTTGCCACTCCCCGCCTCATCTTTCCCATTTCCGTTCCCCTTGCCCTCCTTGCACCTCCCTTCACTATTCCCTTGCCCCTCTCATAACCTTGACTCACCCTTCCCTCCTTGCCACTCCCACCTCGTCCCTCCCTCTGCCGCCTCACTATTTCCTTCCTCCTCTTCTCTTTTCCCCTCATTCCTTTAATCTGCTGTCTCAATGTGTGAACTTGCCACGCCCCTACCCCTCATGGTATCCAGGTTAGAGGAGGAGTGGGAGAAGAAGAACAGAGAGCGGCTCATCAAATCTGTTCTCCATGCCAACCGTCTGGTGCAGGAGGCCAACTTGCTGGCCAATGCACTGCACAAGGACACCGTTTTTAAAGTCACCCTTACCGTCCCGCGTTCGTACTTGTCTCCCACCCAGCAGGTGGAGACTCAGGACACCACCAACGAGGTGGCCATACGTGTCCTACATAAACAGAGAGGAACAGACTCAGTGTGGACCACTGAAACTCTCGAGGAGAAGGTACTCACCATGAGAGAGATGTATGAACATATGGAGGAAGGAGGCTCCCTGCTGGTGAGGACCGACACACCTAGCTTCTTTGTGCCTGCTACTTGTCTGCACATGCGAGTGTGTCTGCACATGTGGGTGTGGTGAGCCTGCACATGTAGATGTGTCTGAACATGTGAGGTCATGTGAGGTGTTGTGTCAGTAGCTAAGTGGTGTGTGTCACATGTGCTGTAGGATGTGTCCATTGCTGAGTGGTGTATATCACTTGTGTGTCACATGTGCTGTAGGGTGTGTCCATTGCTGAGTGGTGTATATCACATGTGTGTCACATGTGCTGTAGGGTGTGTCCATTGCTGAGTGGTGTATATCACATGTGTGTCACATGTGCTGTAGGACGAGTCTATTGGACCAGATCCCTTCTATGACTTGGAGCAACATGCTCTGCTGGGTGTGGCTAACTTCTACTTGGATTGTATCAACCACGATGTTATGCACGACTATAGTGCACCAATAGTGGCCCCCACTGGCAAGGTACACACACACACACACACCACACACAAACACCACACACACCACACACACACACCACACACACACACACCACACACACACCACACACACACACACACACACACCACACACACACACAGTTACAGTGCACACAAGCTTTGTTGAAGACACCTTACCAACCCACATACTGATATATATTATCTCCCAGTGAGTATTTTAAATTGCTGATACCAAACACACACAAAACAGAGCACATATCTTGCTGAGGCTCACTCTGCCAGCTTCTTGGCTTCCTGAACAGTTATGTCCGTTATTAGCGTCTGACTCCCACAACACTAAAACAACACCTACACACCTACACACACACACACACACACACACACACACACACAACATGCATACAACATGCATACAATAGGTTGAGTTCTATAATTCTACCAGAAGCATCCATATTGCAGCAAATAATCTGGTTCTCAATTCGTTAAAGTACACACTGAGAATCGATTAAGAAATGTCCATCCAGTAAACATGCTGCGTGGGTGGGGGTGCTTGATTGGGCCTGGGGGCGTAGTGGGGCTGTAGCTGCTGCATGTTTGCTCTGCGAGGAAGTGATGAGTTTGTTTCCTCAGAAGTTTACTTGTGACAATAGCTGGCATCAAAGACCTTCAACAAAACCAGGGAACTATTTGTGATTCTTGTGTGTGTGTGTGTGTGTGTATATCAACACTAGAATGTTAGTGTACAACTTTTGTAATGAGCATAAGTTTTGCTATGATGTTAGTAATGAGCATGGAGATAATGACTTCTGCTATGATGTTAGTAATGAGCATGGAGATAATGACTTCTGCCATGATGGGTTAGTAATGAGCATGGAGATAATGACTTCTGCTATGATGGGTTAGTAATGAGCATGGAGATAATGACTTCTGCTATGATGTTAGTAATGAGCATGGAGATAATGACTTCTGCTATGATGTTAGTAATGAGCATGGAGATAATGACTTCTGCTATGATGTTAGTAATGAGCATGGAGATAATGACTTCTGCTATGATGTTAGTAATGAGCATGGAGATAATGACTTCGGCTATGATGTTAGTAATGAGCATGGAGATAATGACTTCTGCTATGATGTTAGTAATGAGCATGGAGATAATGACTTCTGCTATGATGGGTTAGTAATGAGCATGGAGATAATGACTTCTGCTATGATGTTAGTAATGAGCATGGAGATAATGACTTCTGCTATGATGTTAGTAATGAGCATGGAGATAATGACTTCTGCTATGATGTTAGTAATGAGCATTAATGACTTCTGCTATGATGTTAGTAATGAGCATGGAGATAATGACTTCTGCTATGATGTTAGTAATGAGCATGGAGATAATGACTTCTGCTATGATGTTAGTAATGAGCATGTAGATAATGACTTCTGCTATGATGTTAGTAATGAGCATGGAGATAATGACTTCTGCTATGATGTTAGTAATGAGCATGGAGATAATGACTTCTGCTATGATGTTAGTAATGAGCATGGAGATAATGACTTCTGCTATGATGGGTTAGTAATGAGCATGGAGATAATGACTTCTGCTATGATGTTAGTAATGAGCATGGAGATAATGACTTCTGCTATGATGTTAGTAATGAGCATGGAGATAATGACTTCTGCTATGATGGGTTAGTAATGAGCATGGAGATAATGACTTCTGCTATGATGGGTTAGTAATGAGCATGGAGATAATGACTTCTGCTATGATGTTAGTAATGAGCATGGAGATAATGACTTCTGCTATGATGGGTTAGTAATGAGCATGGAGATAATGACTTCTGCTATGATGTTAGTAATGAGCATGGAGATAATGACTTCTGCTATGATGTTAGTAATGAGCATGGAGATAATGACTTCTGTTAGTAATGAGCATGGAGATAATGACTTCTGCTATGATGGTTAGTAATGAGCATGGAGATAATGACTTCTGCTATGATGGGTTAGTAATGAGCATGGAGATAATGACTTCTGCTATGATGTTAGTAATGAGCATGGAGATAATGACTTCTGCTATGATGGGTTAGTAATGAGCATGGAGATAATGACTTCTGCTATGATGTTAGTAATGAGCATGGAGATAATGACTTCTGCTATGATGTTAGTAATGAGCATGGAGATAATGACTTCTGCTATGATGGTTAGTAATGAGCATGGAGATAATGACTTCTGCTATGATGTTAGTAATGAGCATGGAGATAATGACTTCTGCTATGATGGTTAGTAATGAGCATGGAGATAATGACTTCTGCTATGATGGGTTAGTAATGAGCATGGAGATAATGACTTCTGCTATGATGTTAGTAATGAGCATGGAGATAATGACTTCTGCTATGATGGGTTAGTAATGAGCATGGAGATAATGACTTCTGCTATGATGTTAGTAATGAGCATGGAGATAATGACTTCTGCTATGATGTTAGTAATGAGCATGGAGATAATGACTTCTGCTATGATGTTAGTAATGAGCATGGAGATAATGACTTCTGCTATGATGTTAATAATGAGCATGGAGATAATGACTTCTGCTATGATGTTAGTAATGAGCATGGAGATAATGACTTCTGCTGTGATGTTAGTAATGAGCATGGAGATAAATGACTTCTGCTGTGATGTTAGTAATGAGCATGGAGATAATGACTTCTGCTAAGTTAATAAAAACCATGTTTATGTCCTGCATATATATTGGTAGCTGCTGTGTACATCTCTATATGCCATATGTGCAGGTGTGTGGCAAGCTGAGGGCAACCATCCAGAGAGTACCTAGTGAGTTTGAGTGTCTGCTTGTCATTAGTATGTGCATAGACATGTATAGGAGCTGAAGCACTCCCAATATTGGTTTGGCCCCCTTTTAAGATGTGGATGGAAATCCAACCCCCAAACCAAACCTCGTACTTCACCTAATACTCTCATTGGCAGTGCAAGAGCAGGTGCTCCACTTGCATGGGCCAGTCATAAGAATTTGAGTACGATTGCACTCCAAATGATGCACGACAGGGACTGGTAGAGTTTCCCAATTGTGGCAAAAAGATGTGAGTGCTGTAGATGATGCAATCCAGTGAGCTCATGTGCTGAAGCTGAAATTGGAATGAGGCAAGACCACACGTGCTGTATCTTAAGCAGAACAAATGCCCCTGCTCAGTTCTGCTCTTTGGTTTGTGCAGCTCTGCTCCTGGGAAACTGTTAGCAAGTCCAAAGGAGGCTGTAGCTGACCCTCTACCCAGACACCTGCTGTTTTGATGGAGGAGTTCTCCTCTGCAACTTTAGCAAGTCCTTGAAGGAGGCTGTAGCTGACCCTATCCCCAGACACCTGCTGTTTTGATGGAGGAGTTCTCCTCTGCAACTTTAGCAAGTCCTTGAAGGAGGCTGTAGCTGACCCTATCCCCAGACACCTGCTGTTTTGATGGAGGAGTTCTCCTCTGCAACTTTAGCAAGTCCTTGAAGGAGGCTGTAGCTGACCCTATCCCCAGACACCTGCTGTTTTGATGGAGGAGTTCTCCTCTGCAACTTTAGCAAGTCCTTGAAGTGTAGTTGACCCTACATGGGCACAGTCAGCAATAGCAACAAGACATGGCACGTTCTGATGTGTGGAGTGGGCAACAATAACAAACTAGTTGGAAGAACTACCTGGAGTCCCCGACACTCACACTTGCTGGAGTCCCTGACACTCACACTTGCTGGAGTCCCTGACACTCACACTTGCTGGAGTCCCTGACACTCACACTTGCTGGAGTCCCCGACACTCACACTTGCTGGAGTCCCTGACACTCACACTTGCTGGAGTCCCTGACACTCACACTTGCTGGAGTCCCTGACACTCACACTTGCTGGAGTCCCCGACACTCACACTTGCTGGAGTCCCTGACACTCACACTTGCTGGAGTCCCTGACACTCACACTTGCTGGAGTCCCTGACACTCACACTTGCTGGAGTCCCTGACACTCACACTTGCTGGAGTCCCTGACACTCACACTTGCTGGAGTCCCTGACACTCACACTTGCTGGAGTCCCTGACACTCACACTTGCTGGAGTCCCCGACACTCACACTTGCTGGAGTCCCTGACACTCACACTTGCTGGAGTCCCCGACACTCACACTTGCTGGAGTCCCCTGACACTCACACTTGCTGGAGTCCCTGACACTCACACTTGCTGGAGCCCCTGACACTCACACTTGCTGGAGTCCCTGACACTCACACTTGCTGGAGTCCCCTGACACTCACACTTGCTGGAGTCCCCGACACTCACACTTGCTGGAGTCCCCTGACACTCACACTTGCTGGAGTCCCTGACACTCACACTTGCTGGAGTCCCTGACACTCACACTTGCTGGAGTCCCTGACACTCACACTTGCTGGAGTCCCCTGACACTCACACTTGCTGGAGTCCCTGACACTCACACTTGCTGGAGTCCCTGACACTCACACTTGCTGGAGTCCCTGACACTCACACTTGCTGGAGTCCCCTGACACTCGCACTTGCTGGAGTCCCTGACACTCACACTTGCTGGAGTCCCCTGACACTCACACTTGCTGGAGTCCCCGACACTCACACTTGCTGGAGTCCCTGACACTCACACTTGCTGGAGTCCCTGACACTCACACTTGCTGGAGTCACTGACACTCACACTTGCTGGAGTCCCTGACACTCACACTTGCTGGAGTCCCTGACACTCACACTTGCTGGAGTCCCCTGACACTCACACTTGCTGGAGTCCCTGACACTCACTCTTGCTGGAGTCCCTGACACTCACACTTGCTGGAGTCCCTGACACTCACACTTGCTGGAGTCACTGACACTCACACTTGCTGGAGTCCCCGACACTCACACTTGCTGGAGTCCCTGACACTCACACTTGCTGGAGTCCCTGACACTCGCACTTGCTGGAGTCCCCTGACACTCACACTTGCTGGAGTCCCTGACACTCACACTTGCTGGAGTCCCCGACACTCACACTTGCTGGAGTCCCTGACACTCACACTTGCTGGAGTCCCTGACACTCACACTTGCTGGAGTCCCTGACACTCACACTTGCTGGAGTTCCCTGACACTCACACTTGCTGGAGTCCCCTGACACTCACACTTGCTGGAGTCCCCTGACACTCACACTTGCTGGAGTCCCTGACACTCACACTTGCTGGAGTCCCTGACACTCACACTTGCTGGAGTCCCTGACACTCGCACTTGCTGGAGTCCCCCGACACTCACACTTGCTGGAGTCCCCGACACTCACACTTGCTGGAGTCACTGACACTCACACTTGCTGGAGTCCCCTGACACTCACACTTGCTGGAGTCCCCGACACTCACACTTGCTGGAGTCACTGACACTCACACTTGCTGGAGTCCCTGACACTCACACTTGCTGGAGTCCCTGACACTCGCACTTGCTGGAGTCCCCTGACACTCACACTTGCTGGAGTCCCTGACACTCACTCTTGCTGGAGTCACTGACACTCACACTTGCTGGAGTCCCTGACACTCACACTTGCTGGAGTCCCCTGACACTCACACTTGCTGGAGCCCCTGACACTCACACTTGCTGGAGTCCCTGACACTCACACTTGCTGGAGTCCCCTGACACTCACACTTGCTGGAGTCACTGACACTCACACTTGCTGGAGTCCCCTGACACTCACACTTGCTGGAGTCCCCTGACACTCACACTTGCTGGAGTCCCCGACACTCACACTTGCTGGAGTCCCTGACACTCACACTTGCTGGAGTCCCTGACACTCACACTTGCTGGAGTCCCCTGACACTCACACTTGCTGGAGTCCCTGACACTCACACTTGCTGGAGTCCCTGACACTCACACTTGCTGGAGTCCCCTGACACTCACACTTGCTGGAGTCCCTGACACTCACTCTTGCTGGAGTCCCTGACACTCACACTTGCTGGAGTCCCTGACACTCACACTTGCTGGAGTCCCTGACACTCACACTTGCTGGAGTCCCTGACACTCACACTTGCTGGAGTCCCTGACACTCACACTTGCTGGAGTCCCTGACACTCACACTTGCTGGAGTCCCCGACACTCACACTTGCTGGAGTCCCTGACACTCACACTTGCTGGAGTCCCCGACACTCACACTTGCTGGAGTCCCTGACACTCACACTTGCTGGAGTCACTGACACTCACACTTGCTGGAGTCCCTGACACTCACACTTGCTGGAGTCCCTGACACTCACACTTGCTGGAGTCCCCGACACTCACACTTGCTGGAGTCCCTGACACTCACACTTGCTGGAGTCCCCTGACACTCACACTTGCTGGAGTCCCTGACACTCACACTTGCTGGAGTCCCTGACACTCACACTTGCTGGAGTCCCTGACACTCACTCTTGCTGGAGTCACTGACACTCACACTTGCTGGAGTCCCTGACACTCACACTTGCTGGAGTCCCCTGACACTCACACTTGCTGGAGTCCCTGACACTCACACTTGCTGGAGTTCCTGACACTCACACTTGCTGGAGTCCCCTGACACTCACACTTGCTGGAGTTCCTGACACTCACACTTGCTGGAGTCCCCGACACTCACACTTGCTGGAGTCCCTGACACTCACACTTGCTGGAGTCACTGACACTCACACTTGCTGGAGTCCCTGACACTCACACTTGCTGGAGTCCCCGACACTCACACTTGCTGGAGTCCCTGACACTCACACTTGCTGGAGTCCCTGACACTCACACTTGCTGGAGTCCCCGACACTCACACTTGCTGGAGTCCCCGACACTCACACTTGCTGGAGTCCCTGACACTCACACTTGCTGGAGTCCCCTGGCACTCACACTTGCTGGAGTCCCTGACACTCACACTTGCTGGAGTCCCTGACACTCACACTTGCTGGAGTCCCCTGACACTCACACTTGCTGGAGTCCCTGACACTCACACTTGCTGGAGTCCCCTGACACTCACACTTGCTGGAGTCCCTGACACTCACACTTGCTGGAGTCCCTGACACTCACACTTGCTGGAGTCCCCTGACACTCACACTTGCTGGAGTCCCCTGACACTCACACTTGCTGGAGTCCCTGACACTCACACTTGCTGGAGTCACTGACACTCACACTTGCTGGAGTCACTGACACTCACACTTGCTGGAGTCCCCGACACTCACACTTGCTGGAGTCCCTGACACTCACACTTGCTGGAGTCCCTGACACTCACACTTGCTGGAGTCCCTGACACTCACACTTGCTGGAGTCCCCTGACACTCACACTTGCTGGAGTCCCTGACACTCACACTTGCTGGAGTCCCTGACACTCACACTTGCTGGAGTCCCTGACACTCACACTTGCTGGAGTCCCCTGACACTCACACTTGCTGGAGTCCCCTGACACTCACACTTGCTGGAGTCACTGACACTCACACTTGCTGGAGTCCCTGACACTCACACTTGCTGGAGTCCCCGACACTCACACTTGCTGGAGTCACTGACACTCACACTTGCTGGAGTCCCCGACACTCACACTTGCTGGAGTCCCCGACACTCACACTTGCTGGAGTCACTGACACTCACACTTGCTGGAGTCCCCTGACACTCACACTTGCTGGAGTCCCCGACACTCATACTTGCTGGAGTCCCTGACACTCACACTTGCTGGAGTCCCCTGACACTCACACTTGCTGGAGTCCCCTGACACTCACACTTGCTGGAGTCCCCCGACACTCACACTTGTTGGAGTCCCTGACACTCACACTTGCTGGAGTCCCCTGACACTCACACTTGCTGGAGTCCCCTGACACTCACACTTGCTGGAGTCCCTGACACTCACACTTGCTGGAGTCACTGACACTCACACTTGCTGGAGTCCCTGACACTCACACTTGCTGGAGTCCCCGACACTCACACTTGCTGGAGTCCCTGACACTCACACTTGCTGGAGTCCCCTGACACTCACACTTGCTGTGCTCATCACCCACCCATCTACACATGTGCCACCACTCACCACCCACCCATCTACACATGTGCCACCACTACCACTCAACACCCACTCATCTACACATGTGCCACCACTCATCACCCACCCATCTACACATGTGCTACCACTCAACACCCACTCATCTACACATGTGCTACCACTCATCACCCACCCATCTACACATGTGCCACCGCTCATCACCCACCCATCTACACATGTGCCACCGCTCATCACCCACCCATCTACACATGTGCCACCACTCATCACCCACCCATCTACACATGTGCCACCGCTCATCACCCACCCATCTACACATGTGCCACCGCTCATCACCCACCCATCTACACATGTGCTACCACTCATCACCCCCCCATCTACACATGTGCCACCACTCATCACCCACCCATCTACACATGTGCCACCACTCATCACCCACCCATCTACACATGTGCTACCACTCATCACCCACCCATCTACACATGTGCTACCACTCATCACCCACCCATCTACACATGTGCCACCACTCATCACCCACCCATCTACACATGTACCACCACTCATCACCCACCCATCTACACATGTGCCAACACTCATCACCCACCCATCTACACATGTGCTACCACTCAACACCCACTCATCTACACATGTGCCACCACTCATCACCCACCCATCTACACATGTGCCACCACTCATCACCCCCCCCATCTACACATGTGCTACCACTCATTACCCTACACATGTGCTACCACTCATCACCCACCCATCTACACATGTGCCACCACTCATCACCCACCCATCTACACATGTGCCACCGCTCATCACCCACCCATCTACACATGTGCTACCACTCATTACCCTACACATGTGCCACCACTCATCACCCACCCATCTACACATGTGCCACCACTCATCACCCACCCATCTACACATGTGCCACCGCTCATCACCCACCCATCTACACATGTGCTACCACTCATTACCCTACACATGTGCCACCACTCATCACCCACCCATCTACACATGTGCCACCACTCATCACCCACCCATCTACACATGTGCCACCACTCATCACCCCCCCATCTACACATGTGCTACCACTCATCACCCACCCATCTACACATGTGCCACCACTCATCACCCACCCATCTACACATGTGCCACCACTCATCACCCACCCATCTACACATGTGCCACCACTCATCACCCACCCATCTACACATGTGCCACCACTCATCACCCACCCATCTACACATGTGCTACCACTCATTACCCTACACATGTGCCACCACTCATCACCCACCCATCTACACATGTGCCACCACTCATCACCCACCCATCTACACATGTGCCACCACTCATCACCCACCCAACTACACATGTGCCACCACTCATCACCCACCCATCTACACATGTGCTACCACTCATCACCCACCCATCTACACATGTGCCACCAATCATCACCTACCCAGCTACACATGTGCTACCAATCATCACCCACCCATCTACACATGTGCCACCACTCATCACCCACCCATCTACACATGTGCCACCACTCATCACCCACCCATCTACACATGTGCTACCACTCATCACCCACCCATCTACACATGTGCCACCACTCATCACCCACCCATCTACACATGTGCCACCACTCATCACCCACCCATCTACACATGTGCCACCACTCATCACCCACCCATCTACACATGTGCCACCATTCATCACCCACCCATCTACACATGTGCCACCACTCATCACCCACCCATCTACACATGTGCCACCACTCATCACCCACCCATCTACACATGTGCCACCCACCCATCTACACATGTGCCACCACTCATCACCCACCCATTTACACATGTGCTACCACTCATCACCCACCCATCTACACATGTGCCACCACTCATCACCCACCCATCTACACATGTGCTACCACTCATCACCCACCCATCTACACATGTGCCACCACTCATCAGACTGTTTGCTCTGTGTGTATGTGTATGTGGTAGCTTTGTTCAGTCATGATGAGATGGATGCCCCAGAGATCTTCGTGCAAGAAGACGAGCTGGAGCTCGGCTCACCCATCACAGTGCAGGTAATTACATGGGCGTGCTAGTATTAGAGTGTTCTAATTATAGCATTACATCACACATATAGTGTGTAGCAACACTTCACCCATAGACATACTATTACTAGTGTTACATGACCTCTTACTAGTGTGCTATCTTTAGTAACACCACCTGCACCTGTGCTGTGTTGTTGTTGCTCAGGTCCGTGTGTTAGTAACACCACCTGCACCTGTGCTGTGCTGTTGTTGCTCAGGTCAGTGTGTTAGTAACACCACCTGCACCTGTGCTGTGCTGTTGTTGCTCAGGTCAGTGTGTTAGTAACACCACCTGTACCTGTGCTGTGTTGTTGTTGCTCAGGTCCATGTGTTAGTAACACCACCTGCACCTGTGCTGTGCTGTTGTTGCTCAGGTCCGTGTGTTAGTAACACCACCTGTACATGTGCTGTGCTGTTGTTGCTCAGGTCTGTGTGTTAGTAACACCACCTGTACCTGTGCTGTGTTGTTGTTGCTCAGGTCCGTGTGTTAGTAACACCACCTGTACCTGTGCTGTGTTGTTGTTGCTCAGGTCCGTGTGTTGGAGGCGTCCGGTCTGCCTAAGGAGTATTCCCATTATGTGTTTTGCCAGTACCAGTTCTGGAAGGAGGAGGGGCCTATGATCATTCCTCCGCTGGTTCAAGTTGGCCTCGACAAACTCCCAGAGAAACTTCAACACTTTGACCACTTACAGGTATGTATGTATGTGTATGTATGTAAGTATGTATGGTGTTAACTCTGCTAGCCCTAGCTAATCTAGCCCTAGCTAATCCTGCACCTAGCTAGCCCTAGCTAATCCCTGCACCTAGCTAGCCCTAGCTAATCCCTGCACCTAGCTAGCCCTAGCTAATCCCTGCACCTAGCTAGCCCTAGCTAATCCCTGCACCTAGCTAGCCCTAGCTAATCCCTGCACCTAGCTAGCCCTAGCTAATCCCTGCACCTAGCTAGCCCTAGCTAATCCCTGCACCTAGCTAGCCCTAGCTAATCCCTGCACCTAGCTAGCCCTAGCTAATCCCTGCACCTAGCTAGCCCTAGCTAATCCTGCACCTAGCTAGCCCTAGCTAATCCCTGCACCGAGCTAGCCCTAGCTAATCCCTGCACCTAGCTAGCCCTAGCTAATCCCTGCACCTAGCTAGCCCTAGCTAATCCTGCACCTAGCTAGCCCTAGCTAATCCCTGCACCTAGCTAGCCCTAGCTAATCCCTGCACCTAGCTAGCCCTAGCTAATCCCTGCACCTAGCTAGCCCTAGCTAATCCTGCACCTAGCTAGCCCTAGCTAATCCCTGCACCGAGCTAGCCCTAGCTAATCCCTGCACCTAGCTAGCCCTAGCTAATCCCTGCACCTAGCTAGCCCTAGCTAATCCCTGCACCTAGCTAGCCCTAGCTAATCCTGCACCTAGCTAGCCCTAGCTAATCCCTGCACCGAGCTAGCCCTAGCTAATCCCTGCACCTAGCTAGCCCTAGCTAATCCCTGCACCTAGCTAGCCCTAGCTAATCCTGCACCTAGCTAGCCCTAGCTAATCCCTGCACCTAGCTAGCCCTAGCTAATCCCTGCACCTAGCTAGCCCTAGCTAATCCCTGCACCTAGCTAGCCCTAGCTAATCCTGCACCTAGCTAGCCCTAGCTAATCCCTGCACCGAGCTAGCCCTAGCTAATCCCTGCACCTAGCTAGCCCTAGCTAATCCCTGCACCTAGCTAGCCCTAGCTAATCCTGCACCTAGCTAGCCCTAGCTAATCCCTGCACCTAGCTAGCCCTAACTAATCCCTGCACCTAGCTAGCCCTAGCTGATCCCTGTACCTAGCTAGCCCTAGCTAATCCCTGCACCTTAGCTAGCCCTAGCTAATCCCTGCACCTAGCTAGCCCTAGCTAATCTAGCTCTAGCTAATCCCTGCACCTAGCTAGCCCTAACTATCCCTGCACCTAGCTAGCCCTAGCTAATCCTGCACCTAGCTAGCCCTAGCTAATCCCTGCACCTATAGCTAGCCCTAGCTAATCCTGCACCTAGCTAGCCCTAGCTAATCCCTGCACCTAGCTAGCCCTAGCTAATCTGCACCTAGCTAGCCCTAGCTAATCCTGCACCTAGCTAGCCCTAGCTAATCCCTGCACCTAGCTAGCTCTAGCTAATCCCTGCACCTAGCTAGCCCTAGCTAATCCCTGCACCTAGCTAGCCCTAGCTAATCCTGCACCTAGCTAGCCCTAGCTAATCCCTGCACCTAGCTAGCCCTAGCTAATCCTGCACCTAGCTAGCCCTAGCTAATCCCTGCACCTAGCTAGCCCTAACTAATCCCTGCACCTAGCTAGCCCTAGCTAATACTGCACCTAGCTAGCCCTAACTAATCCCTGCACCTAGCTAGCCCCTGCACCTAGCTAGCCCCAGCTAATCCTGCACGTAGCTAGCCCTAGCTAATCCCTGCACCTAGCTAGCCCTAGCTAATCCCTGCACCTAGCTAGCCCTAACTAATCCCTGCACCTAGCTAGCCCTAACTAATCCCTGCACCTAGCTAGCCCTAGCTAATCCCTGCATGTGTCTGGACCTAGCTGACCCCAGCCTGCATGTGTCTGGCCCTAGCCTGCATGTGTCTAGACCCAGATGGCTATAGCCCATCGTAAGTTGTTGTTCTTGTGCTTCTTGTTCCAGACCTTCACTATGGTTGTGAGTGATGAGTTTCTGGACTTCATAGATAACGGGGCGTTGTCCGTTGAGGTCTGGGGACATAGGAGGAGTGGCTTCAATGATCAGATGGCCTCTTCCTCAGCTTCTGATGAAGTGGAGTCTCTCCGCCACAAGTCCTTCCCTGAGAGGTAAGCAGGCCCCTGATGGTGCCCCAGTTAGCCGTCAACACCTTCAGGCGAGCAGAGTGTAGGCCAGCAGAGTGTGGGCCAGCATAGTGTGGGCCAGCATAGTGTAGGCCAGCATAGTGTGGGCTAGCATAGTGTGGGCCAGCACAGTGTGGGCCAGCATAGTGTAGGCCAGCATAGTGTGGGCTAGCATAGTGTGGGCCAGCATAGTGTGGGCCAGCATAGTGTGGGCCAGCATAGTGTGGGCCAATGTGCTCCTACCCAAGTGTGCGTGTGTGTGTGCACGTGCGAGTGTGTCATGTGACGGCTGCCCAGTGAGTGATTCATTGTGCCTGTGCTGCTATCTATGTAGGTGGAGTGAGCTGACTAGACATATTGAGTTGGTGGTGGAGATGATGGAGTTGAATGAACAAGGAGAATATATGCCAGTAGAGATCCAGTCCAAGCCCGATGTGTTGACGGGAGGTGTATTTATGATCAGGCAGGGGCAATCTCGCAGGATCAATGTTGTGGTGAGGGAGATCGATGGGCTCGGCTCGAGTCCTCTCAAGTGTGACCACATCTCGCTGGTGTCTGTTGGGAGTATGTACCTTCGCAATCGTTACGACGAGCCGCTGGACTCACTCCAAGGCGGGGATCTGGAGCGCCTGCGGACCAAGTGGAGCAATGCTCTTATGAACAGACGAGAGTACCTCGATGAAGAGGTACGTAAGACCATGGACAAGCGGGAACAATCAGTGTCTGACCTGGAGAAGCAGAATGAACTCCTGGACCAATGGGCGATGTTGCAGTGGCAGAGAGCAGCTGTCCTCCAGCCCAAGGTTGGCAGTGGTGTGCCTGGAGCACCTTCTAACTGGTCAGTCCACACCCATATGTGCTATATTAACCATTGCCGTGGGAAGTGTGTGTTTCCTTGAGAGGGTTGTCTTCAATAATGTTGGCCCATTTAGTACTCTGAATGATTCGGTGCCACCCTTGACTAGCTCGCCCTCAAATAGTCTTCCATGGTGCATCCCCACACGGCACGTGCGCTGATGTAATAGTCCAGCAAAGGCCACCATCAAACCATTCACGGTCTGTGGGGTCTCAGAGGCGACAGGAGACTTTGAAGACTGCGATGCTCCCGTGGAAAGCTGGAGGTGTGGCAGACTAGAAACTGCATGGCCTACCTCCGAACAAAGTCAGCTACTCTAGTACTATTCCTGATGAAGTCCAGGGCGTCTAGCCCAATTTCCAGAAGCAGATTTTAAGTTAATCATTGGGTAGGACATTGTCTTCTATCAGCACTTTCTAGGACGTCAGCGATGACAATGATGATGGAAAGCCACTTGGGGCAGGCACTCATGGTGCTCCAGCTCAGCCACCTGGGGCAGGCACTCGTGGTGCTCCACAGCTCAGCCACCTGGGGCAGGCACTCGTGGTCAGCCACCTGGGGCAGGCACTCGTGGCGCTCCACAGCTCAGCCACCTGGGGCAGGCACTCGTGGTCAGCCACCTGGGGCAGGCACTCATGGTGCTCCAGCTCAGCCACCTGGGGCAGGCACTCGTGGTCAGCCACCTGGGGCAGGCACTCATGGTGCTCCAGCTCAGCCACCTGGGGCAGGCACTCATGGTGCTCCAGCTCAGCCACCTGGGGCAGGCACTCATGGTGCTCCAGCTCAGCCACCTGGGGCAGGCACTCGTGGTCAGCCACCTGGGGCAGGCACTCATGGTGCTCCAGCTCAGCCACCTGGGGCAGGCACTCATGGTGCTCCAGCTCAGCCACCTGGGGCAGGCACTCGTGGTCAGCCACCTGGGGCAGGCACTCATGGTGCTCCAGCTCAGCCACCTGGGGCAGGCACTCGTGCTGCTCCACAGCTCTCAGGGGCACATTTACTATTTGCCTCCTGCACTTTTTTTTTGTCCATGCTAGCGTGTGTGTGTACAGGACACAGCTTCATTAAAGTTTTAATTTAAGGGGGGAAGGGCTTCATTAAAGTTTTAATTTAAGGGGGGAAGGGCTTCATTAAAGTTTTAATTTAAGGGGGGAAGGGCTTCATTAAAGTTTTAATTTAAGGGGGGAAGGGCTTCATTAAAGTTTTAATTTAAGGGGGGAAGGGCTTCATTAAAGTTTTAATTTAAGGGGGGAAGGGCTTCATTAAAGTTTTTAAGGGGGGAAGGGCTTCATTAAAGTTTTAATTTAAGGGGGGAAGGGCTGGACATAACAAATAAAAATAAAATACTAATAAAGAGTTTGCTCTACATAGCCATCACTGTCAGAGCCAGAGTTTGCTATGGCTGTGTCATCACTGTCAGAGCCAGAGTTTGCTATGGCTGTGTCATCACTGTCAGAGCCAGAGTTTGCTATGGCTGTGTCATCACTGTCAGAGCCAGAGTTTGCTATGGCTGTGTCATCACTGTCAGAGCCAGAGTTTGCTATGGCTGTGTCATCACTGTCAGAGCCAGAGTTTGCTATGGCTGTGTCATCACTGTCAAGAGCCAGAGTTTGCTATGGCTGTGTCATCACTATCACTGTCAGAGCCAGAGTTTGCTATGGCTGTGCCATCACTGTCAGAGCCAGAGTTTGCTATGGCTGTGTCATCACTGTCAGAGCCAGAGTTTGCTATGGCTGTGTCATCACTGTCAGAGCCAGAGTTTGCTATGGCTGTGCCATCACTGTCAGAGCCAGAGTTTGCTATGGCTGTGTCATCACTGTCAGAGCCAGAGTTTGCTATGGCTGTGTCATCACTGTCAGAGCCAGAGTTTGCTATGGCTGTGCCATCACTGTCAGAGCCAGAGTTTGCTATGTCACTGTCAGAGCCAGAGTTTGCTATGGCTGTGTCATCACTGTCAGAGCCAGAGTTTGCTATGGCTGTGTCATCACTGTCAGAGCCAGAGTTTGCTATGGCTGTGTCATCACTGTCAGAGCCAGAGTTTGCTATGGCTGTGTCATCACTGTCAGAGCCAGAGTTTGCTATGGCTGTGTCATCACTGTCAGAGCCAGAGTTTGCTATGGCTGTGCCATCACTGTCAGAGCCAGAGTTTGCTATGGCTGTGTCATCACTGTCAGAGCCAGAGTTTGCTATGGCTGTGTCATCACTGTCAGAGCCAGAGTTTGCTATGGCTGTGTCATCACTGTCAGAGCCAGAGTTTGCTATGGCTGTGTCATCACTGTCAGAGCCAGAGTTTGCTATGGCTGTGTCATCACTGTCAGAGCCAGAGTTTGCTATGGCTGTGCCATCACTGTCAGAGCCAGAGTTTGCTATGGCTGTGTCATCACTGTCAGAGCCAGAGTTTGCTATGGCTGTGTCATCACTGTCAGAGCCAGAGTTTGCTATGGCTGTGCCATCACTGTCAGAGCCAGAGTTTGCTATGGCTGTGTCATCACTGTCAGAGCCAGAGTTTGCTATGGCTGTGTCATCACTGTCAGAGCCAGAGTTTGCTATGGCTGTGTCATCACTGTCAGAGCCAATGGCTGTGTCATCACTGTCAGAGCCAATGGCTGTGTCATCACTGTCAGAGCCAGAGTTTGCTATAGCTGTGCCATCACTGTCAGAGCCAGAGTTTGCTATGACTGTGCCATCACTGTCAGAGCCAGAGTTTGCTATGGCTGTGCCATCACTGTCAGAGCCAGAGTTTGCTATGGCTGTGCCATCACTGTCAGAGCCAGAGTTTGCTATGGCTGTGCCATCACTGTCAGAGCCAGATGGCTGTGTCATCACTGTCAGAGCCAGAGTTAGCTATGGCTGTGCCACCACTGTCAGAGCCAGAGTTTGCTATGGCTGTGTCATCACTGTCAGAGCCAGAGTTTGCTATGGCTGTGTCATCACTGTCAGAGCCAGAGTTTGCTATGGCTGTGTCATCACTGTCAGAGCCAGAGTTTGCTATGGCTGTGTCATCACTGTCAGAGCCAGAGTTTGCTATGGCTGTGTCATCACTGTCAGAGCCAGAGTTTGCTATGGCTGTGTCATCACTGTCAGAGCCAGAGTTTGCTATGGCTGTGCCATCACTGTCAGAGCCAGAGTTTGCTATGGCTGTGTCATCACTGTCAGAGCCAGAGTTTGCTATGGCTGTGTCAGAGCCAGAGTTTGCTATGGCTGTGCCATCACTGTCAGAGCCAGAGTTTGCTATGGCTGTGTCATCACTGTCAGAGCCAGAGTTTGCTATGGCTGTGTCATCACTGTCAGAGCCAGAGTTTGCTATGGCTGTGTCATCACTGTCAGAGCCAATGGCTGTGTCATCACTGTCAGAGCCAATGGCTGTGTCATCACTGTCAGAGCCAGAGTTTGCTATAGCTGTGCCATCACTGTCAGAGCCAGAGTTTGCTATGACTGTGCCATCACTGTCAGAGCCAGAGTTTGCTATGACTGTGCCATCACTGTCAGAGCCAGAGTTTGCTATGGCTTTGTCATCACTGTCAGAGCCAGAGTTTGCTATGGCTGTGCCATCACTGTCAGAGCCAGAGTTTGCTATGGCTGTGCCATCACTGTCAGAGCCAGAGTTTGCTATGGCTGTGCCATCACTGTCAGAGCCAGAGTTTGCTATGGCTGTGCCATCACTGTCAGAGCCAGATGGCTGTGTCATCACTGTCAGAGCCAGAGTTAGCTATGGCTGTGCCACCACTGTCAGAGCCAGAGTTTGCTATGGCTGTGTCATCACTGTCAGAGCCAGAGTTTGCTATGGCTGTCATCTGAAATTTCTTCTCACGAAATATTTAGGAGTTATATGTTCACAGGTCTCTCTCTGTGTGTGTGTATGTATAATGTGTGTGAATATGGAGTGTGTGTGTGTGTTAATAATGGACCATATCTGGTACAAACTTGATATTCATCGTCCCTAGGAACTTGGCTCCAGGATTTGAGGCGGCTGTCCCAGTTCTGTTCCTGGACCTGAATGGCGACTTCTTGACCCCATGTGATGAGGAAGCTGAGAGCTGTGTACGGACAGGGCAGCTGTTTGGGGAGAAGCCAGAGACCATGATTAGACTGCCCATCATCAGCTCTGAGGATAATGGGGTGAGTCTCTCTTCCTTCCATGTCTCCCTCAGCTGCTCTAGCCTTGGGGAATTACATGGTGAGGCGATCCACTTACTGTACACATGTGCAAATAAGGACAGTAGCTATAAATAGACTGTGCTCCATAAATAGATAAGAGGTTGTTATCACAGAGGTTCTGTGTTGATGCTGTGTGATCTGCACGAGACTAATAACTAACTCTCGAGAGTTGGCCTGTGGAACACGAAGACTTGCTCAATTCAGCTCAAATATAATCACTCGATGTTAGATGTTAGAATCCACACCTTCATTAGGATTCCTGACGATGGTTAGGGCATGTACAGTAGCCGGAACATGAGGAGCAAGTGGGGGGAGGGTGGATGGGGGGAGGGAGGAAGAGATCATTTTGGTGGGAGGGTAGACCTTTCGTGTATAATAAAAAAATTATCCCTCCAAAAAAAAGTTTTCCTTCTCTACCTGCACCCACTACCTTCACTACCACACTAACTACATCCACTACCTTCACTACCACACTAACTGCATCCACTACCTTCACTACCACACTAACTGCACCCACTACCTTCACTACCACACTAACTACATCCACTACCTTCACTACCACACTAACTGCATCCACTACCTTCACTACCACACTAACTGCATCCACTACCTTCACTACCACACTAACTGCATCCACTACCTTCACTACCACACTAACTGCATCCACTACCTTCACTACCACACTAACTGCATCCACTACCTTCACTACAACACTAACTGCATCCACTACCTACACTACCACACTAACTGCATCCACTACCTTCACTACCACACTAACTGCATTCACTACCACACTAACTGCACCCACTACCTTCACTACCACACTAACTGCATCCACTACCTTCACCACCACACTAACTACATCCACTACCTTCACTACCACACTAACTGCATCCACTACCTTCACTACCACACTAACTGCACCCACTACCTTCACTACCATACTAACTGCACCCACTACCTTCACTATCATACTAACTGCATCCACTACCTTCACTACCACACTAACTGCATCCACTACCTTCACTACCACACTAACTGCATCCACTACCTTCACTACCACACTAACTGCATCCACTACCTTCACTACCACACTAACTGCATCCACTACCTTCACTACCACACTAACTGCATCCACTACCTTCACTGCCACACTAACTGCACCCACTACCTTCACTACCACACTAACTGCATCCACTACCTTTACTACTGCACTAACTGCATCCACTACCTTCACTACCACACTAACTGCATCCACTGCCTTCACTACCACACTAACTGCATCCACTACCTTCACTACCACACTAACTGCATCCACTACCTTCACTGCCACACTAACTGCATCCACTGCCTTCACTACCACACTAACTGCATCCACTACCTTCACTACCACACTAACTGCATCCACTACCTTCACTACCACACTAACTGCATCCACTACCTTCACTACCACACTAACTGCATCCACTACCTTCACTACCACACTAACTGCATCCACTACCTTCACTACCACACTAACTGCATCCACATTGGCCACCCATTTCATTGCAGCCCTCTCGAGAAATGAATACGTTGGAGGAGGGATAATACTCCAAATGCTTTTGGAGCGCCATAAATGCTGCACACTTCACTCTGTGACCTGACCTCTGACCTGACCTCTGACCTGACCTCTGACCTGATATGTGCTGCTCTCTTGTGAACTAAAAACATTTTGCAAGATACAAGCATCCCCAGGTTACATGCATGCCCAGGTACATGCATGCCCAGGTACAAGCACCCCCAGGTTACATGCATGCCCAGGTACATGCATGCCCAGATACAAGCATCCCCAGGTTACATGCATGCCCAGGTACATGCATGCCCAGATACAAGCATCCCCAGGTTACATGCATGCCCAGGTACATGCATGCCCAGATACAAGCATCCCCAGGTTACATGCATGCCCAGGTACATGCATGCCCAGATACAAGCATCCCCAGGTTACATGCATGCCCAGGTACAAGCACCCCCAGGTTACATGCATGCCCAGGTACATGCATGCCCAGATACAAGCATCCCCAGGTTACATGCATGCCCAGATACAAGCATCCCCAGGTTACATGCATGCCCAGGTACATGCATGCCCAGATACAAGCATCCCCAGGTTACATGCATGCCCAGGTACATGCATCCCCAGGTTACATGCATGCCCAGGTACATGCATGCCCAGATACAAGCATCCCCAGGTTACATGCATGTCCAGGTTACATGCATGCCCAGGTACATGCATGCCCAGATACAAGCATCCCCAGGTTACATGCATGCCAAGGTACATGCATGCCCAGATACAAGCATCCCCAGGTTACATGCATGCCCAGGTACATGCATGCCCAGATACAAGCATCCCCAGGTTACATGCATGCCCAGGTACAAGCACCCCCAGGTTATATGCATGCCCAGGTACATGCATGCCCAGATACAAGCATCCCCAGGTTACATGCATGCCCAGGTACATGCATGCCCAGATACAAGCATCCCCAGGTTACATGCATGCCCAGGTACATGCATGCCCAGATACAAGCATCCCCAGGTTACATGCATGCCCAGGTACATGCATGCCCAGATACAAGCATCCCCAGGTTACATGCATGCCCAGGTACATGCATGCCCAGATACAAGCATCCCCAGGTTACATGCATGCCCAGATACAAGCATCCCCAGGTACATGCATGCCCAGATACAAGCATCCCCAGGTACATGCATGCCCAGATACAAGCATCCCCAGGTTACATGCATGCCCAGGTACATGCATGCCCAGATACAAGCATGCCCAGGTTACATGCATGCCCAGGTTACATGTAGTCAGGTTGGGGGCCTCAAAACCAGCCTGCACAAGTTTTCTGCATTTCTAACTCAGTTGATCTACTGACTACTAGAGGAGGCAGCTCTGCTCTAGACAATGACTGTTATCATTAGGCACTAAAACATAAGTGGTGGGTGGGTGGGGGAATTTCCAAACCACACACTTGACCACATACTTACGCCTAATGATAACACTCACTTTGCTGGTGATATATCGCCACAAGCCTGTCTGTAGTCTCATGCTCTGTGCTGGTTGTACTACCACAAGCCTGTCTGTAGTCTCATGCTCTGTGCTGGTTGTACTGCCACAAGCCTGTCTGTAGTCTCATGCTCTGTGCTGGTTGTACTGCCACAAGTCTGTCTGTAGTCTCATGCTCTGTGCTGGTTGTATTGCCACAAGCCTGTCTGTAGTCTCATGCTCTGTGCTGGTTGTACTGCCACAAGCCTGTCTGTAGTCTCATGCTCTGTGCTGGTTGTACTGCCACAAGCCTGTCTGTAGTCTCATGCTCTGTGCTGGTTGTACTGCTACAAGCCTGTCTGTAGTCTCATGCTCTGTGCTGGTTGCACTGCCACAAGCCTGTCTGTAGTCTCATGCTCTGTGCTGGTTGTACTGCCACAAGCCTGTCTGTAGTCTCATGCTCTGTGCTGGTTGTACTGCCACAAGCCTGTCTGTAGTCTCATGCTCTGTGCTGGTTGTACTGCCACAAGCCTGTCTGTAGTCTCATGCTCTGTGCTGGTTGTACTGCCACAAGCCTGTCTGTAGTCTCATGCTCTGTGCTGGTTGTATTGCCACAAGCCTGTCTGTAGTCTCATGCTCTGTGCTGGTTGTACTGCCACAAGCCTGTCTGTAGTCTCATGCTCTGTGCTGGTTGTACTGCCACAAGCCTGTCTGTAGTCTCATGCTCTGTGCTGGTTGTACTGCCACAAGCCTGTCTGTAGTCTCATGCTCTGTGCTGGTTGTGTTGCCACAAGCCTGTCTGTAGCTCATGTGCTGTCTATGCTATCTCTCATTGTAGGACGTCCTGCAAGCCACTGCCTCGTGGGATTCGACAGTGCACAACACTAACAGTCTGAACAAGATCACCGGCAACAATGACCGAGTCTACGGCATTATTCAAGTTGGTGTGACCTTTCGTCACCCACCTGGCCTGGAAGTTATCCTGAGGAAGAGAATCTGTCTTCGTGTGTACAAGAAGATCAGCCTGGGAGCCACACTCATGCGCGCCTTTTCTGCAAGGGTAAGGGAGAAAGCTTGAGGTGGCGGTGTATGGTGTGGTGGTGACATGTGTGATGTGGTGACTTGTGCTGTGTGAAGTGGTGACTTGTGTGAGGTGGTGACTTGTGTGCTGTGTGTGATATGAGGTGGCGACTTGTGTGGTGTGACGTGTGTAGTGGTGGTGACATGTGCATGGTGTGAGGTGCTGCCTTGTTATAGTGTGAGGTAGTGACATGTGAGGTGTGACTTGTGTGGTGTGAAGTGGCGCATGTAGTGTGAGGTAGGACGTGTGTAGTGTGAGGGAGTGATGTGTGTAGTGTTAGGGAGTGACATGTGTAGTGTGTGGTGGTGATATGTGTAGTGTGAGGGTGTGTGGTAGTGACATGTGTAGTGTGAGGAAGTGACATGTGTAGTGTGAGGTGGTGATATGTGTAGTGTGAGGGTGTGAGGTGGTGATATGTGTAGTGTGAGGTGGTGACATGTGTAGTGTGAGGTGGTGATGTGTGTGTGTTGTATGTGCAGGAGAACAGGTCTACTTGTGGGGTGCTGTATGAGGTGGTAACTGGTATCCCCAAGTCCGAGGGCATGGACCCACCCCCCAAGATCCCCGCGAATCCCTCTTTTGTGGAGCTAGACAAGAATGAGAATGCAGTGGAGAAGTTCAAGATGGCCATGACCTCTGTCTCCAGCATTCTGCACCTGGACAGACTCAAGCAGGTGAGCATAGACATGCCACCAATCAGCTGCCTCCACGAGCACACACTCACTCCTTCATCACACACACTCACAACACGCGTGCACACATGACACCTAGCGGGAGGAGAGGTCATCTCTACTATGACCACATCCACTAATACATAATGCATGTTTCCTAGCTACAGGGGTGCATTTATTGTGTGTGTGCCGGTGCCATGTGTGCCTGGTGCCATGTGAGCCTGGTGCCATGTGTGCCCGCTTCAACGCCATATCCACATGTCTAAACCACACCCACAACAGGGAGAGGTTCCTACCCACAGGAGTCACATTACTCAGAGGGCAGGAGATGCCTGGTGGCTCAGCTTAGTTCTGCATGAGCTGCTTAGCTCAGTGAGAGTGCCCTATAAGTAGAGCTAATGTTGCAGGCATACGTGTAGTCCATCATTGCATGTCAGCTGCTGTTATGTGGTAACGCATCATCTACGAGAGTTACCTCTGTCTTCCAGGTCAGCAGTGCTCATCATCAGGTCAGCTTCATCATCACGTAGTGCTCATCATCAGGTCAGCTTCATCATCACGCAGTGCTCATCATCAGGTCAGCTTCATCATCACGTAGTGCTCATCATCACGTAGTGCTCATCATCAGGTCAGCTTCATCATCACGTAGTGCTCATCATCAGGTCAGCTTCATCATCACGTAGTGCTCATCATCAGGTCAGCTTCATCATCACGTAGTGCTCATCATCACGTAATGCTCGTCATCAGGTCAGCTTCATCATCTCATCAACAGGTCAGCTTCATCATCACGCAGTGCTCATCATCAGGTCAGCTTCATCATCACGTAGTGCTCATCAGGTCAGCTTCATCATCACGTAATGCTCATCATCAGGTCAGCTTCGTCATCACGTAGTGCTCATCATCAGGTCAGCTTCATCATCACGTAGTGCTCATCAGGTCAGCTTCATCATCACGTAATGCTCATCATCAGGTCAGCTTCATCATCACATAGTGCTCATCATCAGGTCAGCTTCATCATCACGTAGTACTCATCATCAGGTCAGCTTCATCATCACGTAGTGCTCATCATCAGGTCAGCTTCATCATCACATAGTGCTCATCATCAGGTCAGCTTCATCATCACGTAGTGCTCATCATCAGGTCAGCTTCATCATCACGTAGACAGGTCAGCTTCATCATCATGTAGTGCTCATCATCAGGTCAGCTTCATCATCACATAGTAGTGCTTACTCGAAGGAATTTATGATCACTTACTTGCTTCTGATGATGTCTCTCAGCCATTCTGCTCTGATCCAGTACAGTGTCTTACTCGGAGACAATAAGTGCTACTGCACTCCCTCTGTTGGTCTGATCTCTTTCTAACTAAAAGGCAGACGCCAAAAACATATGTACAAAGCATATATCCCAGTCACTCTGGCAGCTTCTTTGCAACCTAGTGGATGGTTTCAGCTGATTCAACTGCCTCCAGCTTTGCTTGACGTCTTTGCTAAGCTACTGAACTGTTCATAGCTTTACTTGAAGCCTTTGCTAAGGTTGCTAGGGTAGTGAATTGTTATACCAATCTTGAAATTACTCTTCAAGGATTTGTCCTGTTCTTTTGCTAAGCTACTGAACCAACTACTGAACTAACTTGACCTTTGTCTGCAAAGGTCAAGGTTAAGTTATAACACAAAATTTGTAAAAATTAGTGAGTGCAATAAACCTGCACACTGGTGTGTGTGTGTGCATGATTGGGCCTGGGGGCGGAGTGAGGCAGCAGATGTTTGCACTACAAGGAAGTGATGAGTTGGTTTCCTCTGAAGTTTACTCTTGTGACAATAGTTGGCATCAGAGACCTTCAACAAAACCAGGGAACTATTTGTGATTCTTGTATGTGTGTGTGCGTGTGCATACGTGCGTGCTTAATTGCGTATTAAACATACCCGAGATTAGCATCAGCTGTTTCTGCTTGACTGTAAATAAAAATAGCAAAATATGTTTAGTGTAGTAATCTGGTTTTCATTATTATTAGTAGGTAAAGGGGGAGTAGGTAAAAGGGGCTTCATTATATTAGTAGGTAAAGGGGCTTCATTATATTAGTAGGTAAAAGGGTCTTTATTAGTAGGTAAAAGGTCTTCATTATATTAGTATATAAAATGGTCTTAGTAAGTAAGGTAAAGGTCTTCATATTGAGTAGGTAAAAGTTTTCTAGGTATAGTAGGTAAAGGGTCCCAATTATATTAATAGGTCAATGATCTTCACTATATTAGTGGGTAAATGGTCTTCGTTGTATTAGCGGTAAAGGGTCTTCGTTATATTAGTAGGTAGTAAAGGGGCTAGGTAAAGGGTCTTCATTATATTAATAGGTACAGGGTCTTGTAAATCTACATTGGGATTTTTTTAAAATATATAACAGTCGAACCTCTACTAACGGACATTCCCTATAGCGGACACCTACATGTACCTTATAACCGACAGAAGCACACGCACCAATTGGCTTTACCATTGAAATAGTACTCAATCACCCTCCCTGTAATGGACACCTCTCAATTCCGGCTAACGGACAGCTCTTAGTGCACCCAAAGCTCATCGTTGTAGAAATAAACCTCTTAACGGACAGTGGGTGGGACCAGTAGTGATCACGTGCGCATGCCAATTAAATGTTATGCATAACATCTTGTGAAATGCAGTATGGTAGTCTCAAGTAGGCCTCTTGCTTGGAGAGATGCTGCTATATCTCTTATTCTGTTAACGTAAGGCTGTGGTCCATACAAACAGTAGGTAGCTGGAACATCAACTCTATATCCCGCTCCTCTGTTGACTCTGTCTCCTGTGACCTCAACAAATGCTTTATTGCAGTCTCTCCTCAGGAACTGTGAGATTGTAGAGGCAATGTTGTATGCAACATGACCTACAACTTCGCCGTCTTTGATTACGGCCACAGCAGACTGTTCCTCGGCATTATCTGGCTCCCGTTTGAGTAGCAGAACTTCCCCAATGTGAGTTGTCCACACTTCTTTGTACACATTGTGTCCTCTGATATAGGACTGAATCTCGGTCACACTCAAAGACATTGCACCACCACCAGGTCCACTACTGACTACAGGCTTGGAAGCGATCTCACGTGCCAGCCACACGAACTGCGTCAAGGCTATGCCCATCTATCGAACACGTGCTGGTTTAGCAGCTGCTTCATTCGAGTCATGGCTTCTTTGAGCAAGCGCAGATATCATCTCTCTTTACAGAAAACGATTGAAGTTATCAAGGAAGCTGAGAAGAATCCTTGTGTTACTATACGTTCACTTGATGAGCTGTGGAAAGACCACATTTCAGATATTTTGAAAAACAAGGAATCTATTGTCACCTTGTATGAATCAAATGCTTCAAGCTCTTTGTCTCGTACAAACAAGAGATCTCGTGTGTCCGAATACTCGGAGATTAACGACGCTTTATACCAATGGTACCTGCTGGCATGCTCAAAGAACATTTACCCCTGTGGGCCCCAGCTTACTGAAAAAGCCAAGGAAATTGCTGTAATCCTGGACAAGGAGTTTAAGGGAAACAGGATGGTTGGAAAAGTGGAAGAAGCGATATAACATTAGAAGAGTGACTGTGTGTGGAGAATCAGGTGATGTACAAGGGGATACTGTTGAGTCATGGAAGGAGAGATTGCCTGAGATTTTGAGGGGATATGCAAAGGAAGATATCTATAACCTAGATGAAACCGGATGCTTTTGGAGGGCTCTTCCATAGCAAGGATTTACTCGGAAGGGGAAGAAGTGCAAGGGTGGGAAGAAGTGTAAGCAGAGGGTCACAGTGACCTTCATAGTGAATGGAGCTGGTCATAAGGAGACTCCTATTGTAATCTGGCAATCAGAAAACCCCAGGTGTTTTCGAGGTATGGATAAAAATAGTCTACCAGTCAAGTATTATCACCAGAAAAAAGCCTGGATGACAGGAGAAATCTTAGAAGCAGTATTGACCTCTTTTAACTGTAAAATGAGCATTAAAAAAGATCAATTTTGCTTTTTATGGATAATGCTGGTTGCCACCCAGAAAATTTAAAAGAAAAATATAGAATAGTTTTTCTTCCACCAAATACAACATCTAAATTACAGCCACTAGACTTGGGGATCATCCAGAACTTCAAGGTCCATTATCGTCGGCTTCTCCTTCGCTATGTGTTAGCTAAGATTGATGATTGCAGTTGTGCTTCTGAGATAACGAAGTCAATCAGGTGGATATCTCAGGCATGGAGTGAAGTAAAACCAGAAATGATATCTAAGTGCTGAAGTGGTGGTGTTCTTAATAGTGAGTTGGGTGTGACCAGCTTAAATGAAGAAGATCCTTTTCAAGACATTGATGCAGAATTTGTACTAGGTGCACTCATTTGAAAGACAATGGGCACCAAGGGTAGTTGTTCACCTGATGAGTATGTCAACGGAGACAGAAATCTTCCTGTAAGTACTGAGTTTGATGATGATACCTGAGAAGAAAGCTTCTTAGCAAGCCTTTCTGAACAGTCATCCATTGTTGAATGTGAGGAAGCACTTACAGATGGAGAAGACCTACCACCTCCCCCGAAATTGAGAAACTGGAGAAGCTATACAATCATTAGAGGAGGTCAAAAACTTTTTGGAAAGCCGTGCATGTTTTACCGAAGCCTTGAGTACCAGTCTCTAATTGATCAAGTAGCTTGTCTTCATTCAGTTAATGCCAGACAAAGTACTCTACATTCATATACTTCCCTGCCCTTCACACTGAATAACTGCATCAATTTACATCTACAATTATATAATAATATTAATATCTTATGTATACATATATAATATATGCATGTGATATCTACAATTGATGAATGAACTTGATGAATGAACAAACAATCCACGTTCTTCACCTATTATAATGATAAAATGAGATTAATGGGGGGAAACCTCTGAATAAAGGACACCTCCGAATAATGGACAAAAGTTCTCGTCCCAATATTAATATTAATATATATATATTAATTTATTAATATTAATATATATATTAATATAATTAATATAATATATATATTAATATAATTAATATTAATATATATATTAATTTATTAATGTTAATATATAATTAATATTAATATATATATTAATTTATTAATATTAATATATATATTTATTATATTAGTATATATATTTTAATATATATATTAAAATTTTAATTTTTGTCTTCATTTTGTAGCCAAGCAGCCACACCCACAAGAAGTTACTCGGTGTAACACCACCAGAACTAATCAGTCACAGATGTTATTATTTACCATGGTCAGTACTCAAGCAGAGACTTGTGCCAGTCTTTTCATATAATACACACCAACACACACATGATAAGTAGCTGCCTGGACTTGTTCAAGGACTATGCAGCTGGCCATTGTCAGCACACATGATAAGTAGCTGCCTGGTCTTGTTCAAGGGCTATGCAGCTGGCCATTGTCAGCACACATGATAAGCAGCTGCCTGGTCTTGTTCAAGGGCTATGCAGCTGGCCATTGTCAGCACACATGATAAGCAGCTGCCTGGTCTTGTTCAAGGGCTATGCAGCTGGCCATTGTCGGCACACATGATAAGCAGCTGCCTGGTCTTGTTCAAGGGCTATGCAGCTGGCCATTGTCAGCACACATGATAAGCAGCTGCCTGGTCTTGTTCAAGGGCTATGCAGCTGGCCATTGTCAGCACACATGATAAGCAGCTGCCTGGTCTTGTTCAAGGGCTATGCAGCTGGCCATTGTCAGCACACATGATAAGTAGCTGCCTGGTCTTGTTCAAGGGCTATGCAGCTGGCCATTGTCAGCACACATGATAAGTAGCTGCCTGGTCTTGTTCAAGGACTATGCAGCTGGCCATTGTCAGCACACATGATAAGTAGCTGCCTGGTCTTGTTCAAGGGCTATGCAGCTGGCCATTGCCAGCACACATGATAAGTAGTTGCCTGGTTTTGTTCAAGGGCTATGCAGCTGGCCATTGTCAGCACACATGATAAGTAGCTGCCTGGTCTTGTTCAAGGGCTATGCAGCTGGCCATTGTCAGCACACATGATAAGTAGCTGCCTGGTCTTGTTCAAGGGCTATGCAGCTGGCCATTGTCAGCACACATGATAAGTAGCTGCCTGGTCTTGTTCAAGGGCTATGCAGCTGGCCATTGTCAGCACACATGATAAGCAGCTGCCTGGTCTTGTTCAAGGACTATGCAGCTGGCCATTGTCAGCACACATGATAAGTAGCTGCCTGGTCTTGTTCAAGGGCTATGCAGCTGGCCATTGTCAGCACACATGATAAGCAGCTGCCTGGTCTTGTTCAAGGACTATGCAGCTGGCCATTGTCAGCACACATGATAAGCAGCTGCCTGGTCTTGTTCAAGGGCTATGCAGCTGGCCATTATCAGCACACATGATAAGCAGCTGCCTGGTCTTGTTCAAGGGCTATGCAGCTGGCCATTGTCAGCACACATGATAAGCAGCTGCCTGGACTTGTTCAAGGGCTATGCAGCTGGCCATTGTCAGCACACATGATAAGTAGCTGCCTGGTCTTGTTCAAGGACTATGCTGCTGGCCATTGTCAGCACACATGATAAGTAGCTGCCTGGTCTTGTTCAAGGACTATGCTGCTGGCCATTGTCAGCACACATGATAAGCAGCTGCCTGGTCTTGTTCAAGGGCTATGCTGCTGGCCATTGTCAGGGAAGTAAACTTGTCAGGAAATATATATCACTTCTTGTTAGAAAGCGTGCAGCCGTTGCTGACTCTGCTCAGATCTGAGCTGTTAACTATTGTCATGAGAAGAACTTCTGAGAAACATGAGACCAACTGAAGCTTCATCATCGGAAAATCTCTTCAGCTCTCTGACTCCGCCCAGCTAGATTGGATATTGCATATGCTCAGGTGTGCTTATGGTATTGACAATTCTTCCCAGCATTTTGGTTGTTTGGCTGCGAACTCCAACACTATAGTCCTATGCCTTATTAATAACCTATACCTTATATATATATATAACCCATATACCTTATATATATATAACCTACTATATATATAACCCTATACCTTATATATATATATATAACCCTATACCTTATATATATATAGCCCTATACCTTATATATAAAGCCCTATACCTTATATATATATATATATATATATATATGTATAACCTTATACCTTATAATATATAACTCGAAACCTTATATATAACCATATACAGTACCTTATATATATATATGAGCTAATTGTTTGAAAAGGTAAAGGGTCTGCAAATGTTTGTGGTCTACTTAGATCAGAGTAAATTCTTATTTCATTCCTTTTTTTGACTAGAAATATAATTAAAATAAAAAAGGTTCTTGTATATTTATGATTACATGTGTTTCTTACTTAATGTAAGTACTGCCACCTCTGCTTGCCAGCCTCCCAGTGTCTAGTACTGCCACCTCTGCTTGCTAGCCTCCCAGCCTCTAGTACTGCCACCTCTGCTTGCCAGCCTCTCAGTGTCTAGTATACTGCCACCTCTGCTTGCTAGCCTCCCAGCCTCTAGTACTGCCACCTCTGCTTGCCAGCCTCCCAGTGTCTAGTACTGCCACCTCTGCTTGCTAGCCTCCCAGCCTCTAGTACTGCCACCTCTGCTTGCCAGCCTCCCAGTGTCTAGTATACTGCCACCTCTGCTTGCTAGCCTCTCAGTGTCCACCTCTGCTTGCCAGCCTCTCAGTGTCTAGTATACTGCCACCTCTGCTTGCCAGCCTCCCAGTGTCCACCTCTGCTTGCCAGCCTCCCAGTGTCCACCTCTGCTTGCCAGCCTCTCAGAGTCTAGTATACTGCCACCTCTGCTTGCCAGCCTCCCAGTGTGTAGTACTGCCACCTCTGCTTGCTAGCCTCTCAGTGTCCACCTCTGCTTGCCAGCCTCTCAGTGTCTAGTATACTGCCACCTCTGCTTGCCAGCCTCCCAGTGTCCACCTCTGCTTGCCAGCCTCCCAGTGTGTAGTACTGCCACCTCTGCTTGCTAGCCTCCCAGCCTCTAGTACTGCCACCTCTGCTTGCCAGCCTCTCAGTGTCTAGTATACTGCCACCTCTGCTTGCTAGCCTCTCAGTGTCCACCTCTGCTTGCCAGCCTCTCAGTGTCTAGTATACTGCCACCTCTGCTTGCCAGCCTCCCAGTGTCCACCTCTGCTTGCCAGCCTCCCAGTGTCCACCTCTGCTTGCCAGCCTCTCAGTGTATAGTACTGCCACCTCTGCTTGCCAGCCTCCCAGTGTATAGTACTGCCACCTCTGCTTGCCAGCCTCTCAGTGTCCACCTCTGCTTGCCAGCCTCCCAGTGTCCAGTACTGCCACCTCTGCTTGCCAGCCTCCCAGTGTCTAGTACTGCCACCTCTGCTTGCCAGCCTCCCAGTGTCCACCTCTGCTTGCCAGCCTCTCAGTGCCTAGTACTGCCACCTCTGCTTGCCAGCCTCCCAGTGTCCACCTCTGCTTGCCAGCCTCTCAGTGCCTAGTACTGCCACCTCTGCTTGCCAGCCTCCCAGTGTATAGTACTGCCACCTCTGCTTGCTAGCCTCTCAGTGTCCACCTCTGCTTGCCAGCCTCTCAGTGTCTAGTATACTGCCACCTCTGCTTGCCAGCCTCCCAGTGTCCACCTCTGCTTGCCAGCCTCCCAGTGTCCACCTCTGCTTGCCAGCCTCTCAGTGTATAGTACTGCCACCTCTGCTTGCCAGCCTCTCAGTGTATAGTACTGCCACCTCTGCTTGCCAGCCTCCCAGTGTCCACCTCTGCTTGCCAGCCTCCCAGTGTCTAGTACTGCCACCTCTGCTTGCCAGCCTCCCAGTGTCCACCTCTGCTTGCCAGCCTCTCAGTGCCTAGTACTGCCACCTCTGCTTGCCAGCCTCCCAGTGTCCACCTCTGCTTGCCAGCCTCTCAGTGCCTAGTACTGCCACCTCTGCTTGCCAGCCTCCCAGTGTATAGTACTGCCACCTCTGCTTGCTAGCCTCTCAGTGTCCACCTCTGCTTGCCAGCCTCTCAGTGTCTAGTATACTGCCACCTCTGCTTGCCAGCCTCCCAGTGTCCACCTCTGCTTGCCAGCCTCCCAGTGTCCACCTCTGCTTGCCAGCCTCTCAGTGTATAGTACTGCCACCTCTGCTTGCCAGCCTCTCAGTGTATAGTACTGCCACCTCTGCTTGCCAGCCTCTCAGTGTCCACCTCTGCTTGCCAGCCTCCCAGTGTCCAGTACTGCCACCTCTGCTTGCCAGCCTCCCAGTGTCTAGTACTGCCACCTCTGCTTGCCAGCCTCCCAGTGTCTAGTACTGCCACCTCTGCTTGCCAGCCTCCCAGTGTCCACCTCTGCTTGCCAGCCTCTCAGTGCCTAGTACTGCCACCTCTGCTTGCCAGCCTCCCAGTGTCCACCTCTGCTTGCCAGCCTCTCAGTGCCTAGTACTGCCACCTCTGCTTGCCAGCCTCCCAGTGTCCACCTCTGCTTGCCAGCCTCTCAGAGTCTAGTATTGCTTCTCCTCTCTCATTACAAACCGGCTATTGTTAAGTGTCCTTATTAGGCCTCGCTGTGCAGTGGTGGAGTGATGCTAAGCTTTGCCTTCTCCTTATGTGTGAGTACAGAGATAGAGCCTTCTGGTTCATCTCTCTCTGACATAGTAATGTCTAGCTAGTCCACTCTGCACTCCTGGTTCCAATCTAAAGATACGCACTCTGCACTCCTGGGTCCAGTCTAAAGATACGCACTCTGCACTCCTGGGTCCAGTCTAAAGATACGCACTCTGCACTCCTGGGTCCAATCTAAAGATACGTACTCTGCACTCCTGGGTCCAGTCTAAAGATACGCACTCGGCACTCCTGGGTCTAATCTAAAGATACGCACTCTGCACTCCTGGGTCCAGTCTAAAGATACGCACTCTGCACTCCTGGGTCCAATCTAAAGATATGCACTCTGCACTCCTGGGTCCAATCTAAAGATACGCACTCTGCACTCCTGGGTCCAATCTAAAGATACGCACTCTGCACTCCTGGGTCCAATCTAAACATATGCACTCTGCACTCCTTGGTCCAATCTAAACATATGCACTCTGCACTCCTTGGTCCAACCTAAAGATATGCACTCTGCCGTGGACCTGGTTACACCCACCCTCGCCTGGTAGTGCCTCACGTGTGGAGGTGCTAGTTCCCGCCCACACTAACCTATTATTATTATACTCTAATAAGTCTACTCTAATAAGTCGCACAGACCTAATACTAAAGTAGTCCTCAGTAGCTCACTCACACCCACTCATGCACTCACTCACACCCACTCATATGCACTCACTCACACCCACTCATATGCACTCACTCACACCCACTCATATGCACTCACTCACACCCACTCATATGCACTCACTCACACCCACTCATATGCACTCATACACACTCACTTACACCCACTCATATGCACTCACTTACACCCACTCATATGCACTCACTCACACCCACTCATACGCACTCATTCACACCCGCTCATACTCACTCACACCCACTCATATGCACTCACGCACTCATTCTGTGTCTCTGTTGCTATTGTTAGGATGTTGCATTGAAGGAGAAGCTCACCGTCAGTGGGAAGTCTCTTCATAAGAGGATAACCGTTGGAGAGGCCACAGTAAGTTTGGCTAGCACTAGACTGTTGGGGAGGCCACAGTAAGTTTGGCTGGGGCTAGACTGTTGGGGAGGCCACAGTAAGTTTGGCTGGGACTAGACTGTTGGGGAGGCCACAGTAAGTTTGGCTGGCACTAGACTGTTGGGGAGGCCACAGTAAGTTTGGCTGGTACTAGACTGTTGGGGAGGCCACAGTAAGTTTGGCTGGGACTAGACTGTTGGGGAGGCCACAGTAAGTTTGGCTGGGACTAGACTGTTGGGGAGGCCACAGTAAGTTTGGCTGACACTAGACTGTTGGGGAGGCCACAGTAAGTTTGGCTGGGACTAGACTGTTGGGGAGGCCACAGTAAGTTTGGCTGGGACTAGACTGTTGGGGAGGCCACAGTAAGTTTGGCTAGCACTAGACTGTTGGGGAGGCCACAGTAAGTTTGGCTGGCACTAGACTGTTGGGGAGGCCACAGTAAGTTTGGCTGGCACTAGACTGTAGGGGAGGCCACAGTAAGTTTGGCTGGCACTAGACTGTTGGGGAGGCCACAGTAAGTTTGGCTGGGACTAGACTGTTGGGGAGGCCACAGTAAGTTTGGCTGGGACTAGACTGTTGGGGAGGCCACAGTAAGTTTGGCTGGCACTAGACTGTTGGGGAGGCCACAGTAAGTTTGGCTAGCACTAGACTGTTGGGGAGGCCACAGTAAGTTTGGCTGGGACTAGACTGTTGGGGAGGCCACAGTAAGTTTGGCTAGCACTAGACTGTTGGGGAGGCCACAGTAAGTTTGGCTGGCACTAGACTGTTGGGGAGGCCACAGTAAGTTTGGCTAGCACTAGACTGTTGGGGAGGCCACAGTAAGTTTGGCTGGCACTAGACTGTTGGGGAGGCCACAGTAAGTTTGGCTGGGACTAGACTGTTGGGGAGGCCACAGTAAGTTTGGCTGGGGCTAGACTGTTGGGGAGGCCACAGTAAGTTTGGCTGGCACTAGACTGTTGGGGAGGCCAGTAAGTTTGGCTAGCACTAGACTGTTGGGGAGGCCACAGTAAGTTTGGCTGGGACTAGACTGTTGGGGAGGCCACAGTAAGTTTGGCTAGCACTAGACTGTTGGGGAGGCTACAGTAAGTTTGGCTGGGACTAGACTGTTGGGGAGGCCACAGTAAGTTTGGCTGGCACTAGACTGTTGGGGAGGCCACAGTAAGTTTGGCTGGGACTAGACTGTTGGGGAGGCCACAGTAAGTTTGGCTGGCACTAGACTGTTGGGGAGGCCACAGTAAGTTTGGCTGGCACTAGACTGTTGGGGAGGCCACAGTAAGTTTGGCTAGCACTAGACTGTTGGGGAGGCCACAGTAAGTTTGGCTGGGACTAGACTGTTGGGGAGGCCACAGTAAGTTTGGCTGGGACTAGACTGTTGGGGAGGCCACAGTAAGTTTGGCTGGCACTAGACTGTTGGGGAGGCCACAGTAAGTTTGGCTAGCACTAGACTGTTGGGGAGGCCACAGTAAGTTTGGCTGGGACTAGACTGTTGGGGAGGCCACAGTAAGTTTGGCTGGCACTAGACTGTTGGGGAGGCCACAGTAAGTTTGGCTGGGACTAGACTGTTGGGGAGGCCACAGTAAGTTTGGCTAGCACTAGACTGTTGGGGAGGCCACAGTAAGTTTGGCTGGCACTAGACTGTTGGGGAGGCCACAGTAAGTTTGGCTAGCACTAGACTGTTGGGGATGCCACAGTAAGTTTGGCTAGCACTAGACTGTTGGGGAGGCCACAGTAAGTTTGGCTGGCACTAGACTGTTGGGGAGGCCACAGTAAGTTTGGCTGGGACTAGACTGTTGGGGAGGCCACAGTAAGTTTGGCTGGGACTAGACTGTTGGGGAGGCCATAGTAAGTTTGGCTGGGACTAGACTGTTGGGGAGGCCACAGTAAGTTTGGCTAGCACTAGACTGTTGGGGAGGCCACAGTAAGTTTGGCTGGGACTAGACTGTTGGGGAGGCCACAGTAAGTTTGGCTGGGAATAGACTGTTGGGGAGGCCACAGTAAGTTTGGCTAGCACTAGACTGTTGGGGAGGCCACAGTAAGTTTGGCTGGGACTAGACTGTTGGGGAGGCCACAGTAAGTTTGGCTGGTACTAGACTGTAGGGGTAATTGGGTAGCAGTGGGAATAGGGTTGAGGTGTAACAGGAAGATGGCTAAGGTGGGAGGGGCTCAGGTGGATGAGGCAAAATACCAGGCAAGTAAAGATGGATCAGCCAGAGGGTTAAGATGGACAAGTCAGAGGGTTAAGATGGAGTAGGTAGTGGGTTAAGCTGGAGCAGAAAGGCTAGGATGGTACATTGGACCATCCAAGGGTTGCATAGGATGGAGAGGTGTTAACCAATTGGACGCTGACTTGATTTATTGTTGTAATAATTATATAACTTTTTTAAGAATAAACTTCTCAAACTATAAGCTGAAGTTTGGTAAGCATCATCAGTTCAAGTGAGCAAACAAGAGCTTCGCAGCGCTCCCTATGTCGCTATATGTCTACAACAAACCTCGAGCAAAGAAATCCATGCAGGAGTGCCTCCTTGCTCATGAACTCCGAGTGATTCCTGGTAAGCACAGGAACTCCGAGTGACTCCTGGTAGGCACAGGTGCCTGTGCTGCTTTCCACCAAAGAAGAACTTCCAGAAACAGTAACAAAAGAGACCGCCACAAAGGCAGTTGCGATAGGCAGCCAATAAAAATAAAAAATTATTTATTTATAGAGAATGGGCACATAATGTAAATCATTCGATATAATATAAGATGTCCGAGTTTGCGCCAAATGGTGCCTATAGCGTTTAATTGGTTAATTAAGTGGGTTAGGATGGACCGGGAGGAGGTTGACGGTTAGGACCCACGAGGGTAGGGCATTGCCTTGTTCCTCCTTGTTGCTCTCGTCTCTCTTCCTCACTCACACCTTCCTTGCTATCTTTCTCTGCAACAGACTCCGATAAGCCGTGCTGACTCTGGCACCATCTTTACTGAGAGCCGGGGCGAGAGTCCCATGCCTTCTGACACTGGCGGAGTGTGGAGAGGAGAGGGAGGACAGGCCAGTGAAGGGGGGGAAGTGAGGCAGCTCGCCGAGCAAGGCTACAAGCTGCCAGTGTTGGTGGTGTCATCCAGTGAGAGAGAAGGAGCAGAGGAGGGCACTACAGTGGGGACCCAGGCCGTCCTGCTGAGCAATGGCAGCGTCCCTTGCTTCTCCGAGGCAGAGCAGCAGGTGAAGTCAGTGCAGTATGTTCCTGAGGAGGCTCTGGGCGTGGGCGGTGAAGGAGGTAAGTAATTAATGGGGGCGGGGTGGGTGGGGGGCCCACCTCCTTAGTGGTCCGGTGAGAGTCTGCTAGCACATTTTGTGTCACGTCTTAACCCTTAGTGGACGATGGACAAATATGTCTTAACCCTTAGAGGATGATGGACAAATATGTCTTAACCATTAGAGGACGATGGACAAATACGTCTTAACCCTTAGAGGACGATAGACAAATATGTCTTAACCCTTAGAGGATGATGGACAAATACGTCTTAACCCTTAGAGGATGATGGACAAATACGTCTCAACCCTTAGAGGACGATAGACAAATATGTCTTAACCCTTAGTGGATGATGGACAAATACGTCTTAACCCTTAGAGGACGATAGACAAATATGTCTTAACCCTTAGTGGATGATGGACAAATACGTCTTAACCCTTAGAGGCGATGGACAAATATGTCTTAACCCTTAGAGGATGATGGACAAATATGTCTTAACCCTTAGAGGATGATGGACAAATACATCTTAACCCTTAGAGGACGATAGACAAATATGTCTTAACCCTTAGTGGATGATGGACAAATACGTCTTAACCCTTAGAGGCGATGGACAAATATGTCTTAACCCTTAGTGGATGATGGACAAATACGTCTTAACCCTTAGAGGCGATGGACAAATATGTCTTAACCCTTAGAGGATGATGGACAATATGTCTTAACCCGGCGATGGACAAATACATCGAGGATGATAGACAAATATGTCTTAACCCTTAGTGGATGATGGACAAATATGTCTCAACCCTTAGAGGACGATAGACAAATATGTCTTAACCCTTAGTGGATGATGGACAAATACGTCCTTAGAGGACATGGACAAAATTTAAATAAAACACCTTCTGACAATTATATATACATACCATATATGTATACATGTATATATGCGACACTGAGATGGTGCTATTTTTCTCGCGTGCAATTTTCAAGAGGGAGCTGTAGTTCCGGCTCTCATCTGTAGGTTGGATTTAAGTCCTATGCCAGCATCTCTACTTCAACTGGTATATACTGGATCACAACCTGATCTCTCTGGACAAGTCGTCTCTAGATCCTAGGCTCTAGCTTCTTCCTGAATTAGCTATTCTAGTATTGCATTGGAGGTGAATAGTTATGTCACCTACTACTTATGTCACCTACTACTTATGTCACCTACTACTTATGTCACCTACTACTTATGTCACCTACTACTTATGTCAGCTACTACTTACCGAGTTTCAGCTTATGAATGAGGACACTTCTGAGGAAGCATTTATATTGACGCTTCATATTTGTAATCTCATTTTTTCCAGATGGCGCTGTGTCTGCCATAGAAGTTGCTGAATGGTTGGACTTCATGGGCATCTGAGAGACTATAAGTTTAGTTCTGGTAGTGTTTGGCTAATAGCTAGCTATTAACTTAGTAGCTAGCTAGCTTCTCCCCATATTTAGCTAGTAGTTCTCCAGCTAGCTAGCTAGTTATATTGTTTGTCTCTGAGTGACTATAATTCTATAGCAACTCTACAAAGAATTAGCTCGCTTTCTTCACGTCTAAGATGTGCCTGCTCGTTATAGAAGCGAGAAGAAGGATCCTAAACTTCAATGACAATAGAGAAATTGGCAGCTCTGATGAACATTTGGATGTTATATTTTTAATGAGCATTTCTATAATACAGCATTCAAAGCCATGACACTCTCCACTGCTGCTTGGTATAAGCTTGTCCTGTAGGGAAGTTGGTCCCAATCTGTAGGTAGTATCATAATATCTGTTATACTTCTCTTTGTTGTACTAGAGATACAAGTGTTCACTTGAGCTAAGGCAGAATTACACCTCAATTCTCTTCTTGGTCCTCTCTCTCCCAGTCAGTCCAACTTCCAATAGCTCCAACTCCTCTGCAACACCATCTCAATTCCACTGCTACTGCATGCTGCTATTCAGTCCAAATTGTACTCACTCTCTCAATCTCCACGCAAGACACCGTCCACAATATTTAATCTGTACATACTGTATGCTTTCCTGTAATGGTTGAGAAAAGGCTGCTTGCTGGAGCTGGAAGAGGAACCCTTGTGTGTGGGGGGGGGGAGATTTTGATCAGTAGTTATGCTGCTTGGCAAGGAGGAAAGTCTTAAAGAAGAGCACATCACATCACAGACTCTTGACAGACACTTTATTAAAAATTAACACATGTCATGAATCCGTGACTGTTGTCTCCATGTAACGTTTAATTGTCACACATTCCTGACAATTGCCCTGTAAGAAAGATTGCATGTTGGAAATCAAGTGGCTCTCTGAGGATAGGAAGCTGGTGATTGTGTGTGACTAGTGAGGGATGAGTAGTGTGCCTAGTGAGGGTTAAGTAGTGTGACTAGTGAGGGATAAGTAGTGTGCCTAGTGAGGGATGAGTAGTGTGACTAGTGAGGGATGAGTAGTGTGCCTAGTGAGAGTAGTGTGACTAGTGAGGGATGAGTAGTGTGACTAGTGAGGGATGAGTAGTGTGCCTAGTGAGGGATGAGTAGTAGTGTGACTAGTGAGGGATAAGTAATGTGACTAGTGAGGGATGAGTAGTGTGACTAGTGAGGGATGAGTAGTGTGACTAGTGAGGGATGAGTAGTGTGCCTAGTGAGGGATGAGTAGTGTGCCTAGTGAGGGATGAGTAGTGTGCCTAGTGAGGGATGAGTAGTGTGCCTAGTGAGGGATAAGTAGTGTGACTAGTGAGGGATGAGTAGTGTGCCTAGTGAGGGATGAGTAGTGTGACTAGTGAGGGATGAGTAGTGTGCCTAGTGAGGGATGAGTAGTGTGACTAGTGAGAGATAAGTAGTGTGACTAGTGAGGGATGAGTAGTGTGCCTAGTGAGGGATGAGTAGTGTGCCTAGTGAGGGATGAGTAGTGTGACTAGTGAGGGATGAGTAGTGTGACTAGTGAGGGATGAGTAGTGTGACTAGTGAGAGATAAGTAGTGTGACTAGTGAGGGATGAGTAGTGTGCCTAGTGAGGGATGAGTAGTGTGCCTAGTGAGGGATGAGTAGTGTGACTAGTGAGGGATGAGTAGTGTGCCTAGTGAGGGATGAGTAGTGTGACTAGTGAGGGATGAGTAGTGTGCCTAGTGAGAGTAGTGTGACTAGTGAGGGATGAGTAGTGTGACTAGTGAGGGATGAGTAGTGTGACTAGTGAGGGATGAGTAGTGTGACTAGTGAGGGATGAGTAGTGTGCCTAGTGAGGGATGAGTAGTGTGCCTAGTGAGGGATGAGTAGTGTGACTAGTGAGGGATGAGTAGTGTGACTAGTGAGAGATAAGTAGTGTGACTAGTGAGGGATGAGTAGTGTGACTAGTGAGGGATGAGTAGTGTGACTAGTGAGGGATGAGTAGTGTGCCTAGTGAGGGATAAGTAGTGTGACTAGTGAGGGATGAGTAGTGTGACTAGTGAGGGATGAGTAGTGTGCCTAGTGAGGGATAAGTAGTGTGACTAGTGAGGGATGAGTAGTGTGACTAGTGAGGGATGAGTAGTGTGACTAGTGAGGGATGAGTAGTGTGACTAGTGAGGGATGAGTAGTGTGCCTAGTAAGGGATGAGTAGTGTGACTAGTGAGGGATGAGTAGTGTGCCTAGTGAGGGATGAGTAGTGTGCCTAGTGAGGGATGAGTAGTGTGCCTAGTGAGGGATGAGTAGTGTGCCTAGTCAGTGATAGTGTGCCTAGTGAGGGATAAGTAGTGTGACTAGTGAGGGATGAGTAGTGTGACTAGTGAGGAATGAGTAATGTGACTAGTGAGGGATGAGTAGTGTGACTAGTGAGGGATAAGTAGTGTGACTAGTGAGGGATGAGTAGTGTGACTAGTGAGGGATGAGTAGTGTGCCTAGTGAGGGATGAGTAGTGTGCCTAGTGAGGGATGAGTAGTGTGACTAGTGAGGGATGAGTAGTGTGCCTAGTGAGGGATGAGTAGTGTGACTAGTGAGGGATGAGTAGTGTGACTAGTGAGGGATGAGTAGTGTGCCTAGTGAGGGATAAGTAGTGTGCCTAGTGAGGGATAAGTAGTGTGACTAGTGAGGGATGAGTAGTGTGCCTAGTGAGGATGGTTATTCTGGCATTGTGCATGTTGTGTGTTCTAGTGGGTGGCCATGTGGTGTCACATGCACACACATGTATACACTGTCTGTGCAGGGGTGAGGTTGGACGTGATTCCTGAAGTGGAGGCTGGGAAAGGCTCTGCTGGTACAGGTCTGAGGAATGGAGAAATGGTGGTAGGGGGGAATGGGGAGGTGTTGGTGCCTGTGGAGAGTGAGAGAGGAGGGGTGCAGTTGAGCGAGAATCCTGAGACTGGGCAGAGTGAGGTTGAACAGGAAGAAGTCCGGCAGGAAGTGAATCAGAGGGAGCAGGAAGTGGGAGAGGAGTTGCGGAGTGAGGTGGGTGGAGGATTGGGCAATGATGAGGGTGTGGCAGAAATGGAAGTGGAACAGCCCAGGACTTCGGGGATCCAGGGGAGTGATGACGCTGCCCCCAGGACTTCGGGGATCCAGGGGAGTGATGACGCTGCCCCCAGGACTTCGGGGATCCAGGGGAGTGATGACGCTGCCCCCAGGACTTCGGGGATCCAGGGGAGTGATGACGCTGCCCCCAGGACTTCGGGGATCCAGGGGAGTGATGACGCTGCCCCCAGGACTTCGGGGATCCAGGGTAGTGATGACGCTGCCCCCAGGACTTCGGGGATCCAGGGGAGTGATGACGCTGCCCCCAGGACTTTGGGCATCCAGGGGAGTGATGACACTGCCCCCTGGCTGAATGTTCAACTCGAGGACGTCACTCCTTTGCTGAGTGTAAGTTGCTGACTAGGCAAGCTTGTGGTGCACAGACCACACCTCTGTATATATGATGACCTGTTTTTGTAGCAGTCTGCTGATGAGGAAGGAAGTCCTGCTCAGCTTGCTGTTCCTGCCGTGATAATGGTGGGGGGCAGTGAGGATGTGGTCAAGCACAAACCTCCCGTCTCTCTGACTTATCTAGAACTTGGATCACTGAGTCAGCCTAGCAGTCCACAGTTGCCACGACAACCACGCTCATCCTCACCCACTCCCAGCACGGAATCTGAGAGCTCATCTGTAGCAGAGGGCACCAGTAATGGAGGCAGACGAGCCTCACCTCCGCCATGCTCGCTTAAGGAGAGGGTATGTGCACCTCTGGAGGTGTCTGCTTAGCACATTTATTATAGTAGTGAGAGCATGTGCATGGTTTCTCATGTGATAGTCATGTGACATTTGTATGTCACATGAATGGCCATGTAAGACCATGTATATTTTCACATGTGGTGGTCATGTGACACAGGTGCATATGAGGTGTTGTTACATGTGATTGTCACGTAACATGATATATTGCTTGTGCAGGTGATGGTGGAGCTTGGCGGAGGTTTTAAGATGGGTGTGGTCAAGTACATAGGAGAGACAGAGTTTGCTCCTGGGGAGTGGATAGGCGTGTCCTTCGACAAGCCATTTGGTACGTATCCACACACACTTAGCTACTAGTCAGTTAGTCTTGACTACCCCTGAACTCTGACGACGTCAGGTCCAGTGCTAGTGTCAGCATGTGTACATCCAGACTGTTGTCTCTCTTCTCTCCACTCAGACTTAAGCCTCCTCATAATTATGCCATCAGACTTAAGCCTCCTCATATGTCATCAGATTTAAGCCTCCTCATAATTATGTCATCAGACTTAAGCCTCCTCATATGCCATCAGACTTAAGCCTCCTCATATGCCATCAGACTTAAGCCTCCTCATATGCCATCAGACTTGAGCCTCCTCATATGTCATCAGACTTGAGCCTCCTCATATGTCATCAGACTTAAGCCTCCTCATAATTATGTCATCAGACTTAAGCCTCCTCATATGTCATCAGACTTAAGCCTCCTCATATGCCATCAGACTTAAGCCTCCTCATATGCCATCAGACTTGAGCCTCCTCATATGTCATCAGACTTGAGCCTCCTCATATGTCATCAGACTTAAGCCTCCTCATAATTATGTCATCAGACTTAAGCCTCCTCATATGTCATCAGACTTAAGCCTCCTCATATGCCATCAGACTTAAGCCTCCTCATATGTCATCAGACTTAAGCCTCCTCATATGTCATCAGACTTAAGCCTCCTCATATGCCATCAGACTTAAGCCTCCTCATATGCCATCAGACTTAAGCCGCCTCATAATTATGTCATCAGACTTAAGCCTCCTCATATGTCATCAAACTTAAGCCTCCTCATATGTCATCAGACTTAAGCCTCCTCATATGCCATCAGACTTAAGCCTCCTCATATGTCATCAGACTTAAGCCTCCTCATATGTCATCAGACTTAAGCCTCCTCATATGCCATCAGACTTAAGCCTCCTCATATGCCATCAGACTTAAGCCTCCTCATATGTCATCAGACTTAAGCCTCCTCATATGCCATCAGACTTAAGCCTCATATGTCATCAGACTTAAGCCTCCTCATATGTCATCAGACTTAAGCATCAGACTTAAGCCTCCTAATATGCCATCAGACTTAAGCCTCCTCATATGCCATCAGACTTAAGCCTCCTCATATGCCATCAAACTTAAGCCTCCTCATATGTCATCAGACTTAAGCCTCCTCATATGCCATCAGACTTAAGCCTCCTCATATGTCATCAGACTTAAGCCTCCTCATATGCCATCAGACTTAAGCCTCCTCATATGCCATCAGACTTAAGCCTCCTCATAATTATGTCATCAGACTTAAGCCTCCTCATATGTCATCAGACTTAAGCCTCCTCATATGTCATTAGCAGCGGAAATTAACCTTTGACCTTAGTTCTAGCTTGCTAGAATGGACATTGACAGACGTAAAGGAGAAGAACTACATGCCCCTCCCACTAGTGACTCCAGCCCCTCCCAAGTGAACCAAGCCACTCCCACTAGGGCTAAAGCCCCTCCCACTAGGGCTAGTGAATCCAGCCCCTCCCACTAGGGCTAGTGACTCCAGCCCCTCCCACTAGGGCTAGTGACTCTCAAGCCCCTCCCACTAGGGCTAGTGACTCTCAAGCCCCTCCCACTAGGGCTAGTGACTCTCAAGCCACTCCCACTAGGGCTAGTGACTCCAGCCCCTCCCACTAGGGCTAGTGACTCCAGTCATCTCCCATGCTGTGAGACTGCAGGCTTGTGCCTAGTGACTCCAGCCCCTCCCATGCAGGCTTGTGTCTAGTGACTCCAGCATCTCCCATGCCGTGAGACTGCAGGCTTGTGCCTAGTGACTCCAGTCATCTCCCATGCTGTGAGACTGCAGGCTTGTGTCTAGTGACTCAAGCATCTCCCATGCTGTGAGACTGCAGGCTTGTGTCTAATGACTGAAGCATTCTCAATGTTTTGGCTGGAGCATGACATTGTCTCATCCTCATGTTTATATGCATGATCATTGTCTCATCCTCATGTTTATATGCATGACATTGTCTCATCCTCATGTTTATATGCATGACATTGTCTCATCCTCATGTTTATATGCATGACAGTCTCATCCTCATGTTTATATGCATGATCATTGTCTCATCCTCATGTTTATATGCATGACATTGTCTCATCCTCATGTTTATATGCATGACATTGTCTCATCCTCATGTTTATATGCATGACATTGTCTCATCCTCATGTTTATATGCATGACATTGTCTCATCCTCATGTTTATATGCATGACATTGTCTCATCCTCATGTTTATATGCATGACATTGTCTCATCCTCATGTTTATATGCATGACATTGTCTCATCCTCATGTTTATATGCATGACATTGTCTCATCCTCATGTTTATATGCATGACATTGTCTCATCCTCATGTTTATATGCATGACATTGTCTCATCCTCATGTTTATATGCATGACATTGTCTCATCCTCATGTTTATATGCATGACATTGTCTCATCCTCATGTTTATATGCATGACATTGTCTCATCCTCATGTTTATATGCATGACATTGTCTCATCCTCATGTTTATATGCATGACATTGTCTCATCCTCATGTTTATATGCATGACATTGTCTCATCCTCATGTTTATATGCATGACATTGTCTCATCCTCATGTTTATATGCATGACATTGTCTCATCCTCATGTTTATATGCATGACATTGTCTCATCCTCATGTTTATATGCATGACATTGTCTCATCCTCATGTTTATATGCATGACATTGTCTCATCCTCATGTTTATATGCATGACATTGTCTCATCCTCATGTTTATATGCATGATCATTGTCTCATCCTCATGTTTATATGCATGACATTGTCTCATCCTCATGTTTATATGCATGACATTGTCTCATCCTCATGTTTATATGCATGACATTGTCTCATCCTCATGTTTATATGCATGACATTGTCTCATCCTCATGTTTATATGCATGATCATTGTCTCATCCTCATGTTTATATGCATGACATTGTCTCATCCTCATGTTTATATGCATGACATTGTCTCATCCTCATGTTTATATGCATGACATTGTCTCATCCTCATGTTTATATGCATGACATTGTCTCATCCTCATGTTTATATGCATGACATTGTCTCATCCTCATGTTTATATTCATGATTATTGTCTCATCCTCATGTTTATATGCATGATCATTGTCTCATCCTCATGTTTATATGCATGATCATTGTCTCATCCTCATGTTTATATGCATGACATTGTCTCATCCTCATGTTTATATGCATGATCATTGTCTCATCCTCATGTTTATATGCATGACATTGTCTCATCCTCATGTTTATATGCATGACATTGTCTCATCCTCATGTTTATATGCATGACATTGTCTCATCCTCATGTTTATATGCATGATCATTGTCTCATCCTCATGTTTATATGCATGACATTGTCTCATCCTCATGTTTATATGCATGACATTGTCTCATCCTCATGTTTATATGCATGACATTGTCTCATCCTCATGTTTATATGCATGACATTGTCTCATCCTCATGTTTATATGCATGATCATTGTCTCATCCTCATGTTTATATGCATGACATTGTCTCATCCTCATGTTTATATGCATGACATTGTCTCATCCTCATGTTTATATGCATGACATTCTCATCCTCATGTTTATATGCATGACATTGTCTCATCCTCATGTTTATATTCATGATTATTGTCTCATCCTCATGTTTATATGCATGATCATTGTCTCATCCTCATGTTTATATGCATGATCATTGTCTCATCCTCATGTTTATATGCATGACATTGTCTCATCCTCATGTTTATATGCATGACATTGTCTCATCCTCATGTTTATATGCATGATCATTGTCTCATCCTCATGTTTATATGCATGATCATTGTCTCATCCTCATGTTTATATGCATGACATTGTCTCATCCCCATGTTTATATGCATGATCATTGTCTCATCCTCATGTTTATATGCAGGACATTGTCTCATCCTCATGTTTATATGCATGATCATGGTCGCTATATTGTGTGTTGTTGCCCCTCCCCCTGCAGGCAAGCACAGTGGCACTGTGAAGGGCGTCAAGTACTTTAAGTGCAAGGAAAAACATGGTGTGTTTGTGAAGAGAGACAAAATCATCCACCATCCTGGCGGTTCTCCTGGCTCCCTCTCGACAAAGCCTGGCAGTCCTCTCAGCATGAAGCGTCGCATCACCTCCAACCCACAGTTAGGCAACAGACTTGGTGCTAGCAGACGAACTAGTCATGGTCCCAGCAGGCGGTAACTAGCTCAAACCCCCAACCCCTCACATCACCACTCCATGCTCCCCCAACCCCTCACATCACCACTCCATGTCAGCACTGGGATTGACAACTGTTCTTGTGTTGCCGTGGAGTATTGTAGGCCAGATAGCCGGTCCTGGCTGGCTCTGTGCCTGGCCGTGTAGTGTTGTTGTGGTATCTGTACTTAGTGTGGAATAGTATTTGTTGGTTCAGTATTCATCAACATGTTTATACACCCCAACATGTTGGTATACTAGCCACTCTGAATTGTATTGATCAACCTTTGCCAATATCAACCATGACGCTATCAATAGACAAGGCAATGCACCATGTGGGGGTGGGGGGTGTTCACATGTAATAGAGCCACTCTAGGTTCGTCGGTGTCATCAAGTTGTGGGTGGAGTTAAGGGTTTTCTGAGGAACAGGTAGACAGCGAGCACACCATTCAAACAGAAGCCCAGCATGCCAAAGCTTGGATAGCCTATCCACGCGTACATGTATCCTCCCAGAGTGGGGGACACAGTCCTGATGACGGAGTGGGTGGCCATGCTGAGCCCCAAGGATGTCCCTGTGGAGGACTCGGGTACTCGCTTGGTGATGGTGCTGTTTATCAGGGTGTTGAGAAGTGATCCGGCCATGATCATGGGCACTAGGATGACACATAGCAGTGGAAGGTTCACTGCAAAGACCTGCGAGTATGTTTGTAATAATATGTGCATGAGCAGTATGGAGGGAGGCACTTACCAACAGCAAGTAGGACAATGACATCACCGCCACACAAGACTTGAGCAGAATACCATCAGAGAAACGCTTGGAAAAAAAACCCACGCCCACTCCTTGCATGACCTGCACAAGACAACTATGAAGGAAGTAGGCAGGAAGGAAGTAGGCAGTCATGAAGGAAGGAAATAGGCATTCATGAAGGAAGGAAGTAGGCAGTCATGAAGGAAGGAAGTAGGCAGTCATGAAGGAAGGAAGTAGGCAGTCGTGAAGGAAGGAAGTAGGCAGTCATGAAGGAAGGAAATAGGCATTCATGAAGGAAGGAAATAGGCATTCATGAAGGAAGGAAGTAGGCAGTCGTGAAGGAAGGAAGTAGGCAGTCATGAAGGAAGGAAGTAGGCGGTCATGAAGGAAGGAAGTAGGCAGTCATGAAGGAAGGAAGTAGGCAGTCGTGAAGGAAGGAAGTAGGCAGTCATGAAGGAAGGAAGTAGGCAGTCGTGAAGGAAGGAAGTAGGCAGTCGTGAAGGAAGGAAGTAGGCAGTCGTGAAGGAAGGAAGTAGGCAGTCATGAAGGAAGGAAGTAGGCAGTCGTGAAGGAAGGAAGTAGGCAGTCATGAAGGAAGGAAGTAGGCAGTCATGAAGGAAGGAAGTAGGCAGTCATGAAGGAAGGAAGTAGGCAGTCATGAAGGAAGGAAATAGGCAGTCGTGAAGGAAGGAAATAGGCAGTCATGAAGGAAGGAAGTAGGCAGTCGTGAAGGAAGGAAGTAGGCAGTCATGAAGGAAGGAAGTAGGCAGTCATGAAGGAAGGAAATAGGCAGTCATGAAGGAAGGAAATAGGCAGTCATGAAGGAAGGAAATAGGCAGTCATGAAGGAAGGAAATAGGCAGTCATGAAGGAAGGAAGTAGGCAGTCATGAAGGAAGGAAATAGGCAGTCGTGAAGGAAGGAAATAGGCAGTCATGAAGGAAGGAAATAGGCAGTCATGAAGGAAGGAAGGAAGTAGGCAGTCATGAAGGACGGAAGTAGGAAGTCGTTCTTTACGACTTCCTACATATTCCCTTCATGTGTGTATGTATGCCACATAGCAGGTTTTGTTGGAAAACAAGAATTAGCATTCTAGTGTGCCAGCTGCCAGGTACAGCCTAGAGCAGTAACAGCTGCACTAGTGTGCTAGCTGCCAGGTACAGCCTAGAGCAGTAGCATGTGCTAGCTGCCAGGTACAGCCTAGAGCAGTAGCAGCTGCACTAGTGTGCTAGCTGCCAGGTACAGCCTAGAGCAGTAGCAGCTGCACTAGTGTGCTAGCTGCCAGGTACAGCCTAGAGCAGTAGCAGCTGCACTAGTGTGTTAGCTGCCAGTACATGTATATATGTATTGTGATTGCACAAGAAATATATGGCTCGAAAAGTGACCACCTATGAAGTAGAACTGTACCATAGTAACAATGCCCACATAGCTGAGAAGATGACCATTGGTCTCAGGGGTGAGCTGGAAGCGGTTCAAATTGATCATGGAGAACATGGAATGGAAGACTCCAGCAGGTATACCCACCACAGTCTTAAGTACCACCAGGAAGAACACATCGGGGATTTGCAACAGAGACACAAGAGCCTTCATGCTGAACAAACCTTCTGAGCCTACATCCACAGACAGTCACACACACCAGGACATGTTACTCCTTCCTACCACATGCACACACATCCCAACTTGCCCTTGTCTCTTGCTACTGCCATCTTGGAAGACTTAGTGCTTACAGGAACAAACAACACAACAATAACCATGGCCAGAACACAGATGGCAGCTGCGACCCCGGCTGCTACCTGCTCAGAGAAGTGTGTGGTGACAATGCCACCTATAGTGGGACCCACCACCATCCCTACGCCATATGAGACGCCCAGTTTCCCCAGGGCATCTGCACGCTCATGCACACCCGACACGTCTGTCATCACCATCTGAGCACCTGCACACACACCACACACACACACAGCTGGAAAATACACTAGCATTTCACCCTGGCACTAGTTGTCATGAATGTGAAGCAGAGCTATCTGCTCACCATGCATAGCATGCATCATGAAGCCCATGAGACGCGACAGAAACAAGCCAGAAATAGAGGTAGCTTGAGCGAGGATAGCATAGGTGAGGAAAGAGGCTATCATGGCTACAAGGAGAGCATTCCTGGCACCAAACAAATCTCCAAACCTTCCGAAGACGGGTCCACCCAGTAACATCACCACTGCAAATGCTGTCTCCAGGTACCCAAACATCACCAGGTCCACCCCAAGCTTACGCGACAGAAACTATAAAGGCATTATAAGAAGTGTCCGCTTGTTTCATAACAACTCACGGGCATGACTCCTATCTGTAACCAGAATGCAGCAGCGTAGAGGAAGATAATGGAGTGCATTACTACACTCATCCTCTTGTACAGGGATTTTTTGGAGGTGTCCAGGTTAGATGATCGGGAGGCAGTACTTAAGTTCTCCATCACAAATACCCCTTACTTTTTCCCCCCAGTGGTTGAGTTATAAACCCTTTACCAATCTTTTGTGGGTAGGATATTTGCTGAACGTAAGTTGTTTAGAGAAATCTAAAATACTCTTAACCATGAGCATTCATATTTAACAGAACTGCAAGCACATGTGGTAGTATCTAAGAAAAGGGAGTATCTAAGAAAAGGGACGTTGAAAACTGATATTGGGATAAAGAACCAGATGAAAGCCTGTGTGCAGCATTGACCACGCATGCGTTGCACAATTTTTTTGCATCAATGTTGGGGGAGAACGTCTCGACTGCAATAGCTAGCTAGCTATCGCCGGCTAATATAGTTAGCCTTAGCCCGCTATCTACAACTGGCTAATCTAGTTGGCTATAGCCTGCTCATATAGTTCACACTCATAATTATAGTTAGCTATAGCCACTCATAATAGTTAGCTATAGCTGGCTCATATAGTTAGCTATAGCGCTCATTCAGGGGGGGGGGTTTTGGGGTTACAAACGTCCTAAACACTAGCTCCACCTCCAGTTTCTTTGTTAAACTACAAACTATTAATGAAATTCCACACTCCTGGAATGTGGCTGTGCATATATTAGTCATTTTGCATCTGCCATCAATATTGCCATGTCTGGAAGTAGAAAGAGGCCAGCAGGGATTGCACCCAGCTGACAACTTTTTTTTAAAGGTAAGATGCTAGTATATGAACAATAAGGGTTAAGAGTTGAATACTCAATTTATAATAGCCTTCTAATTAATGTAGAATCGAGTCTGGGTCCCATATCCTTGTGTCAACGACTGCTGATGATGGTAACTCTAGTGCATCAGCTGATATAGATTTATTTGTTCAATCACCATCAATGACGGTCACAACCACTACATCGAGCTCTTCCTTGTCAATGCCAGCTACTGTTTCTCAGTCATGCTCAGCAACAATTGAAACGATGACTACATCACTAGTGTAGTTCCGTTAAATCCCAGATGATCGTAAGAAGCAATATCTTTCTCATCATTCCAAACCTTCTGATCATCTTCATTCACATCAGGTTACCAAACTAGGAAAATGCTGGAGTGTATCCTTCCAGCTTGGATGGTTAGTACAATTTCCTTGGCTTTCATACAGCACAGGTGGTCTTTGCAGATATTGTATAGTTTTTCCAGAGCAGCCGGGTAGAGGCAGTGTTTCTGGAGTTGGCAATCGTTCTGGTTTCTGGTTTGTAGTTTTGTCCCCATACCAGAAACCATGCTCAAAAGCACTTAGCAAGGATGGTGTGGTGTACATGTATGCCATGATCAGACTGAAATGCATTGCTGTGCAGCTGAGAGGGTAGACCTTTTTCTCAGAAATTTTAACCAACCAGATGAAAGGATAGATTCAAGGCTATTGAAACAGAGCAACCAACAAGCTGAAGAGAACAGGCATGTTCTCCAGCAGATAGTTTTGGCAAAGCAAGCACTACCATTCAGAGGCCACTCTGACTACAGAGTGGATTTCTCAGATGAAGATGTCAACAGGGGCAATTTTGTAGCCACACTTCAGCTTTTGGCTAAGACAGATAAGCTCCTACACAAACACCTTCTCTCAGCTAAAAGGAACGCGAAGTATACCAGCAAGACCATTCAAAATGAGGTTATTCACATATATGCATCTAAAATTAGAGAGCATATAACTGAACAGCTCCGATAATTTTTTTTGCCTTTCACTATCATTGCTTCAGTTTCTTTAGATCCCTGTAGAATTAGAGGGAAAGCTTATGATGGAATCTGTGACGAAACTTGATTTTAGTTATAAATGAAGCACACCTCTTTTTAGCTCATAAGAGATAAAAACCTTTTTGAACTTACAGTCAATGAATTCTTGCCTTCTTCAAAAGCAGGAAAACTTCCAGGAATGTGTAAGACAAGATGGGTGGAGAGACGTACATGCTTTGAAGTTTTTCTTGAAATGTATGAGTCACATCACTTTCTTAGATGCCATTTTGTGTCCTACTGATTACCAAAATTTAGGCTCATCAGATGGGAGCTGGAATTGGGATACTGAGACAAGAGTGAAAGCACAAGGTCTGAAAGCTGCTCTCTCTTTTCAAACTCTTGCTGTTTTTATAATCACCAAGAATGTTCTTGATAAAGTGAAAATACTTGCTTCAAAACTTCAAAAGCAGGATCAAGATATATATGAAGCGATTGAATGCTTGAAAACCCTCAGAAAGACTATTGACACCGTTTTTAGCTTGTGGTATTGTGAGGTACTTGAACTGGCTGAGTCAATTGGTGTGAGTGAGAGTGTTCCAAGAAAGACAAGCATTCAACTGAATCGAAGCAACACTTCAAGTCAATCAGCAAAAGAGCATTACAAGAGAGTCATTGCTATACCAGTGCTGGACTCATTCATTAACCAGTTGGAGGAAAGATTTCAAGGTGAAGGAAAACAAAGTCATATGCTTTTGTGCCTTGTGCCTTCAGTGCTCAACTGCAATCCGAGTGTTCAACTATCACAACATATAGATGACCTTATGTACTGGGAACAAGATCTTCCATGTTCCTTGTCTCTCAAAAGTGAACTAAGAAGATGGCAATCATTGTGGGAGCATAAGCGAGACAAAGATGAGGCTACCATCCCCAACAATCTTCTCTTAGCTCTTGTGACTCTGACTCTTTCCCAAACATTCATTGCTTACTAGCAAAATGATCATTTAGTTTGCTCAGGAGGATAAAGACATATACAAGGTCGACTTTGACTGAACAACGAACTATGGAGTGAGAGTGTCAGTTGATGATATCTGCCATGCTTTTGTGCAGTGTCACCCGAGAAGGCTCTTTCAAGCGCTTCACTATTTATTGACTGAAAATAGTTTCCTGTTTATCTTTAGTTGCTGTTCCTGCACCCACCCCTGCACCCACCCCCCTGTTAAAATTCCTGATCCACCCCAGCATCTTCCTTAGGTAGTAGGCAGGCAGCCAGGACCATAGCCAGGAATAATTAAGGGGGTTTCCTGAGCGCTTGCACTATCACTCACAATTTTTTTTATAGGATACCATGTTCAATTTTACATTTCTTGTTATAATAATGTTGGTGATGATATATCTTGTTATATAATTGCCAAGAGAAATGCAGGACAGTGCTTTCTTGCAAAATGATTAATGATCTGATCATGATTCAGGAAAGAGGGATTTCCGGGCAACATGGAAACCCACCTGGCTAGTAGTTCATTAACTCCCCCAATCTAAAATTCCTGGATCCACCCCAGTACTCATATAATTATCTAAAGCTGGCTAATAAAGTAGCTATAGCCTGCTCATAGCCGGCTCATATAGTTAGCTATAGTTAGCTATAGCTGGCTCATACAGTTAGCTATAGCTGGCTCATATAGCTGGGCTCATTAGACATATAGTTATCTATGGCTGGCTCATATAGTTAGCTATAGCTGGCTCATATAGTTAGCTATAGCTGGGCTCATTAGACATATAGTTATCTATGGCTGGCTCATATAGTTAGCTATAGCTGGCTCGTATAGTTAGCTATAGCTGGCTCGTATAGTTAGCTATAGCTGCTCATATAGTTAGCTATAGCTGCTCATATAGTTAGCTATAGCTGGGCTCATATAGTTATCTATGGCTGGCTCATATAGTTAGCTATGGCTGGCTCATATAGTTAGCTATAGCTGGCTCATATAGTTAGCTATAGCTGCTCATATAGTTAGCTATAGCTGCTCATATAGTTAGCTATAGCTGCTCATATAGTTAGCTATAGCTGCTCATATAGTTAGCTATAGCTGCTCATATAGTTAGCTATGGCTGGCTCATATAGTTATCTATGGCTGGCTCATATAGTTAGCTATAGCTGCTCATATAGTTAGCTATAGCTGGGCTCATATAGTTAGCTATAGCTGCTTGGCTCATATAGTTAGCTATAGCTGCTCATATAGTTAGCTATAGCTGCTCATATAGTTAGCTATAGCTGCTCATATAGTTAGCTATAGCTGCTCATATAGTTAGCTATAGCTGCCCATATAGTTAGCTATAGCTGCCCATATAGTTAGCTATGGCTGGCTCATATAGTTATCTATGGCTGGCTCATATAGTTAGCTATAGCTGCTCATATAGTTAGCTATAGCCACTCATATAGTTAGCTATAGCTGGCTCATATAGTTAGCTATAGCTGCTCATATAGTTAGCTATAGCTGCTCATATAGTTAGCTATAGCTGCTCATATAGTTAGCTATAGCTGCTCATATAGTTAGCTATATATAGCTGGCTCATATAGTTATCTATGGCTGGCTCATATAGTTAGCTATGGCTGGCTCATATAGTTAGCTATGGCTGGCTCATATAGTTGGCTATGGCTGGCTCATATAGTTAGCTATAGCTGGCTCATATAGTTAGCTATAGCTGCCCATATAGTTATCTATGGCTGGCTCATATAGTTAGCTATAGCTGCTCATATAGTTAGCTATAGCTGCTCATATAGTTAGCTATAGCTGCTCATATAGTTAGCTATAGCTGCTCATATAGTTAGCTATAGCTGCTCATATAGTTAGCTATAGCTGGGCTCATATAGTTAGCTATAGCTGCTTGGCTCATATAGTTAGCTATAGCTGCTCATATAGTTAGCTATAGCTGCTCATATAGTTAGCTATAGCTGGCTCATATAGTTAGCTATAGCTGGCTCATATAGTTAACTATAGCTGCTCATATAGTTAGCTATAGCTGCCCATATAGTTAGCTATAGCTGCTCATATAGTTAGCTATAGCTGCCCATATAGTTAGCTATAGCTGCCCATATAGTTAGCTATAGCTGCCCATATAGTTAGCTATGGCTGGCTCATATAGTTAGCTATGGCTGGCTCATATAGTTAGCTATAGCTGCCCATATAGTTAGCTATAGCTGCCCATATAGTTAGCTATAGCTGCCCATATAGTTAGCTATAGCTGCCCATATAGTTAGCTATAGCTGCCCATATAGTTAGCTATGGCTGCTCATATAGTTAGCTATGGCTGCTCATATAGTTAGCTATGGCTGCTCATATAGTTAGCTATAGCTGCTCATATAGTTAGCTATAGCTGGCTCATATAGTTAGCTATAGCTGGCTCATATAGTTAGCTATAGCTGGCTCATATAGTTAGCTATAGCTGGCTCATATAGTTAGCTATAGCTGGCTCATATAGTTAGCTATAGCTGGCTCATATAGTTAGCTATAGCTGGCTCATATAGTTAGCTATAGCTGGCTCATATAGTTAGCTATAGCTGGCTCATATAGTTAGCTATAGCTGCCCATATAGTTAGCTATAGCTGCCCATATAGTTAGCTATAGCTGCCCATATAGTTAGCTATAGCTGCCCATATAGTTAGCTATAGCTGCCCATATAGTTAGCTATAGCTGCCCATATAGTTAGCTATAGCTGCCCATATAGTTAGCTATAGCTGCCCATATAGTTAGCTATAGCTGCCCATATAGTTAGCTATAGCCGGCTCATATAGTTAGCTGTAGCTGCCCATATAGTTAGCTATAGCTGCTCATATAGTTAGCTATATATAGCTGGGCTCATATAGTTATCTATGGCTGGCTCATATAGTTAGCTATAGCTGGCTCATATAGTTAGCTATAGCTGCTCATATAGTTAGCTATAGCTACTCATATAGTTAGCTATAGCTGGCTCATATAGTTAGCTATAGCTGGCTCATATAGTTAGCTATAGCTGGCTCATATAGTTAGCTATAGCTGCTCATATAGTTAGCTATAGCTGCCTATAGCTGCCCATATAGTTAGCTATAGCTGCTCATATAGTTAGCTATAGCTGCCTATAGCTGCCCATATAGTTAGCTATAGCTGCTCATATAGTTAGCTATAGCTGCTCATATAGTTAGCTATAGCTGCCCATATAGTTAGCTATAGCTGCTCATATAGTTAGCTATAGCTGCTCATATAGTTAGCTATAGCTGCTCATAAAGTTAGCTATGGCTACCCATATAGTTAGCTATAGCTGCTCATATAGTTAGCTATGGCTGCCCATATAGTTAGCTATGGCTGCCCATATAGTTAGCTATAGCTGCTCATATAGTTAGCTATGGCTGCCCATATAGTTAGCTATAGCTGGCTCATATAGTTTGTAGCTGCTCATATAGTTAGCTATAGCTGCTCATATAGTTAGCTATGGCTGCCCATATAGTTAGCTATAGCTATAGCTGGCTCATATAGTTAGCTATGGCTGGCTCATATAGTTAGCTATGGCTGCTCATATAGTTAGCTATAGCTGCTCATATAGTTAGCTATAGCTGCTCATATAGTGAGCTATGGCTGCCCATATAGTTAGCTATAGCTGCTCATGTAGTTAGCTATGGCTGCTCATATAGTTTGTAGCTGCTCATACAGTTAGCTATAGCTGCTCATATAGTTAGCTATAGCTGCTCATATAGTTAGCTATGGCTTCCCATATAGTTAGCTATAGCTGCCCATATAGTTAGCTATAGCTGGCTCATATAGTTAGCTATAGCTGCTCATATAGTTAGCTATAGCTACTCATATAGTTAGCTATAGCTGCTCATATAGTTAGCTATAGCTGCTCATATAGTTAGCTATAGCTGCCCATATAGTTAGCTATAGCTGCTCATATAGTTAGCTATAGCTGCTCATATAGTTAGCTATAGCTGCTCATATAGTTAGCTATAGCTGCTCATATAGTTAGCTATAGCTGGCTCATATAGTTAGCTATAGCTGCTCATATAGTTAGCTATAGCTGCTCATATAGTAAGAGCTAACTATATGAGTGGCTATAGCTAACTATATGAGCAGCTATAGTCCCCCACCCCCTTCCTTAAAATGAACCCCGTCACTCTATCCTAGTTCTCAGTGACCCGCGGCCACTAGATACTAGGATGACCCAGGAAGTCACTAGATACTAGGATACAATTACCCAGGGAGTCACTAGATACTAGGATACAATGACCCAGGGAGTCACTAGATACTAGGATACAATGACCCAGGGAGTCACTATCCAACTATACAGTGACCTACCGCGGGATGGGGTTAACTTTCTCATGATCGGCTGAGGAGGAAGTTTATTTTAGCATAAATAGCACAAGATTCAGTGAGGGGAATACAGCATCTGCTGTTGGAATAGTTAGCCAAAGATATTAGTTGTGTCCTGTTTGAGGATGGAGTGCATAGAAACAGTGACCCCTGTACTTGACTGTAACCCCACGCTATCCATGATCATGCAGTTCATTGTACATATGATTTCGGCGAGGCAGCAGCTGAGGATTGCATTTTAGAATAGCTTGGGGAAAATATTAGTTGAGACATATCTGAGAATGCAGAGTGCATTTGAATAAGAGAACAGTGACAGAGAATAGTGATAGTGACCCCTCCTGCCTCTGAATGGAGACATACTCCACCCTGAGTTTATTCTGACCTGTCTGAGCAGGTATTTCAGGTGCAGTGCATGACGGGTGTTGCAGTATCTGGAGACCTCCCTTTAGCCCTGAGGGTCACTGTATCCTAGTTCTCAGGGTTCTTATTCACTGAATATAGTGACCTATCTCGGGATGAAGTGACACTCCTATCGCTGTTCGATGGTGGTCTGGGAGGCAGTTAATTTGATCATAAATAGCACTAGATTTCAGTGATGTGAATAAGGCTCACTTGTAACCAGGATACAGTGACCCTCAGGGTTAAGGGCAAGTCACAACAAAATCGGGGTAGGGTACTTCATTCAGAGGTAGGAGGAGGGGTCAGTGTTCTCTCATTCAAATGCACTCTGCATTCTCTAATAGAGCAAGTAATATTTACCCTAGCTATTCAACTGTTCACTGAAATCATAGCGAGGGGTTAGTCAAGTACAGAGGTCACTGTTTCCTTACACAACTATGCACCCCATCCTCAGACAGGAGACACAACTAATATCTTGGCTAACTATTCCAACAACAGATGCTGTATTCCCCTCACTGAATCTTGTGTGCCTCCTGAGCCGATCATCGACGAGAAGGGATGGAGATCGCCTCACTTTGACTACCATTACTTCATGTGAAGTACTCATCACAGCCAAGAAGAGACTACCATGGAATTAGGTTGTATTGAGGAGGTGAAGTGCATTTGGTCTAATTTAAATTTACACTTTACTGTGTATAGAAAAGTGTTAGAGAAGGATGATGTTTTGAGGGCTATCAATGATGTATGGGTAAAACAGAAACAACACAATCCAACGCTCCTCAGCAAAAGGTTCACTCTTCCTCTCTGTTCAGAGTTTATCAGAAATGAGTTTCACCCAAAAGCATATCAATTGGAATCAGGACTTTCTGTAGTAATTAAGAGTCCTGATGACAGGATTGTGTACAAGTGCAGTCTTGACCGGCAAGAACGTCTATTGGGATTGCAGCTGAACCATTCAAGCTTACCTCAAAAGTGGGTGCCAAAAGGTGGTAAGGTTTACTTCCTGTACACTGAAATGGATCAGCCTATATCGAAGGTTGTAGCAAAGTTGGCCATCCATGATGTTGTTAGTGGCACTAGAGATGCACTAAAAGAATTGCATTCACAAGGAATAGCACATCTAGATGTTCGGTTAGAAAACATTTGTTTCAATCCCGAATCCGGAAAACCAGTTCTTATAGACCTTGACAGATCAGAGCCAAAGGATACCCAAATCACATGCCTTGATTATGGTTCCTCAACTATGTATTCATGTGGAACCACAAAAGATTGGACAGCAGAACATTCTGATTGGAGACAATTGGCTATAATGATAACTGAGATACAGAGTACGAAGAAGGAATATCACAGTATCAAAGTAGAGGAAACAGCTCATGCATTTGTCAAAAAGATGTTCCAAGAAGGTAAAGTTTGGTGTACAACATAGATTGTGTTGCCATTACTATTGTTTTATGATTGCAGGTGTGTATGATGACGATTTATTCCAAGAGTGGGGAAGGAACCCGTAACATTTCGAAATAATTACAGAAGAATTGTTTCTTTGGGATTATAAAAAACACAGATTGGAATTCTATATTATGTATACTGGTTATTATGTTATACTATGTTATATTATGTTATGTATTCAGCTGTCCTAAAGTGTGGTTCAGCTGTCCTGAAGTGTGGTTCAGCTGTCCTGAAGTGTGGTTCAGCTGTCCTGAAGTGTGGTTCAGCTGTCTTGAAGTGTGGTTCAGTTCTTTTGAAGTGTGTTCAGCTGGTCTGAAGTGTGTTCAGCTGGTCTGAAGTGTGTTCAGCTGGTCTGAAGTGTGTTCAGTTCTTTACCTTACACAGTGTCTGCCTCCCTTGCTTATAGAGGAGTTATACCTTACCCAGTGCTTATAGGGGAGTAATACCTTAACCAGTGTCTGCCTCCCTTGCATTGCTTATAGAGAAGTTATACCTTAACCAGTGTCTGCCTCCCTTGCATTGCTTATAGAGAAGTTATACCTTAACCAGTGTCTGCCTCCCTTGTTATATAGGTGAATTGGTCATGCAAAGTACATGCACAGCAAATTCAAGCGTTTTGTTGGCCAAATATATTTTTGACTCACAAATTATGTATAATTATACATTGTAGATCTGAGGATGGATTAACTAGATGTCTAAGTTCATACGGAGGTCACATCAAATAAATGGTCCCAAGGAGAGTGATGTGATGATAGGGGGAGGGAGTAATGTCACCTTACATCCATCTCCTCCCTCTCCTTCTCAGCCTTATCCCTTATATCCATCTCCTCCCTCTCCTTCTCCGCAGCCTCCCTTATATCCATCTCCTCCCTCTCCTTCTCCGCAGCCTTATCCCTCTCCTTCTCAGCCTTCTCCTCCCTCTCCTTCTCATCCATCTTCTTGGGTAATAATTCCCCTCCTGGACATCTATGGCCAATCGGCCCGTGAGCGATTATTAACCCTCTCTTATTCAGAGCCCTAGTTTTATTGCAAACAAAGCACCTGCATATACATTGCCAACATAATTATACAATACATAACCAACAGTTACATAACCGAATGAGAACAAGACACAGTTACAAGTTAAAGGTGCACTTGAGGTCAACGACTCACAGGGCGAGGTCAATGAGATTACAGAGCTTCTGGAAGAACTTGTGCCCTCTGCTGATTGGTTGGTCATTGGACTGGTGGATGTCACTGTCAGAACATTGAACATTTTTGATATATTATAAAAGAGACACTTGTAGCAAGTTAGTTACGGCTTATGTGTATTTTGAGTATTGTGTGTGTGTATCGAAGTACCGTTGGCTTAGTCCCTCTCTTCCCTCTCTCTCTGACACAGCATCGGAATTAACACATAACAAATAAAACAAAATGGTAAATGGTATATAAGTATTTTAGAAACACTTACTGTCAAATCCAAACCAAAATGGTTTGTTTCGGGATTAAAAGAATAACTGTGACGTTCCCTACAGACAGCATAAAATAAGTGGGATTTGAATAATTACAGTACAAAATATCAGCCTTTAGCAGTAGAACTATCTTAATTAAGCACTTACTTAAATTCAACAATTCCACCAGGCATTACTCGAACGTTGTTTTTGTGCGTCTTCATATGTTTCTCATAGGTAACGGGTAATCTGCTTTCATATCCACATAACTGCAGGATGAAGATGATAAGCTTATTTAATCACTAACTGGGATTTGAAACTTACGGAACATATAATAATAATCAAATCTCCCTCCTTCAGACACTGTAGTGCTCTTCCGCTGTGCTTTAGCTTTTTGAACAGCTATATAAAAAGACGGTTATAATAATAAATATTGAATCAGTGAGACCTCCAATTGTCATACCTTCATTTCTAAATCGGTTGTATCTCTCGCCATCTCCATCCTCACTTCCGCCACTCTCTGCACCTCCTTTTCCGTTCTCATTATATTCCTCTTCCTTTCATTCAGCATATTATTCTTTTCCCTTGCTTCCTTCTCTTGTTTGTTTAGCTTCTTTTCCTGTTCGTGGACCTTCTTTTCCATAATCCTAAAATTCCTCTCCTTTCCTTTTAGCAGCTCTTCCCTTATAATTATCTCGGTCTTCTCCCTTACATCCATCTCCTCCCTCTCCTTCTCAGCCTTCTCCTTCTCCGCAGCCTTATCCCTCTCCTTCTCAGCCTTATCCCTTATATCCATCTCCTCCCTCTCCTCCTCAGCCTTCTCCTCCCTCTCCTTCTCCGCAGCCTCCCTTATATCCATCTCCTCCCTCTCCTTCTCCGCAGCCTTATCCCTCTCCTTCTCAGCCTTCTCCTCCATCTTCTTGGGTAATAATTCCCCTCCTGGACATCTATGGCCAATCGGCCCGTGAGCGATTATTAACCCTCTCTTATTCAGAGCCCTAGTTTTATTGCAAACAAAGCACCTGCATATACATTGCCAACATAATTATACAATACATAACCAACAGTTACATAACCAACATAAGTTGTAACATAAGTTGCAACATAAACGCTCTACCAACCCAGGACTTAACACTCTCTATTCCCACACTCAGACATGGCATCTACAAGTTATTCTGGGAACTTCACCAATAACTTCAACCCAACAAACACATGTACATTTCACCTCCTATGCCCCTGTCCAAACTGTGTCTTACCTTACCTGTAAAATATAACCACCTTAACAGCTACTCCAGTTCTTGGCTGTAGCCAGTCAACTGTTGCCTCAGTATATACCATTATCACTGATCACATAGTCACATGTATAGCACCCTCAGTTGAAAAGTGCAAATTATAATTATTATTATATTATTATAAGTTGTAACACATACTCTGCTCTGTCTCTTTTCCCCATGGCATTCAGAAAACGCTTTGGAAGCTTTGGATTTGGAAGCGTGAGGGTTTGGAAGCACGTGGGTTTGGAAGTCAATTGTAGCTGCTGAATAGCCAGTTGGAGAGCAGCTGAGCATACACCAACGTCAACAAGGACACAACAGAGAAGAGTCAACCAGGACACAACAGAGAAGAGTCAACCTAAGGACCAGTGTATTGTTAGCAAGACACTATCACTATTTTTAAACTATACCAGACGTAGCGAATAGATTACGGAAACGGTAGGAGAGCAGCTGGGCAAGCCACACAGGACACACCAGCAGTCAAGACCAGGACACAACAGAGACGAAGTCAACCAAAACAGACAAGAGAAGTCAAACACCGGTAGTCAGCGTGAAACAGAGAGCACTACAGGAATAATTATAGAGCAGGAGCCCAGAGCTTTTATTTAAAAACGTTTGCAAAGTCAGTCATTCACTGTTGCGCCTGCGCACTTGATTTTTACCACACCAAAGCTGGATTTTTCGACTTTACTCTTAACACTCGCACTCAATGCCTGGTATTCAATGAGTCCAGTGGTTTCTACATTTATCTGCTACTCTGATAGAGCTTCCTTCTTTTGAAGAGAAATCCCAGGTCCTCCTCAAGTACTTTTCCCCAACCTTCAACTCTGTGGTGCACATTCAATGGCATCCTTCCCACTTTCATAAGCCTCTCGCCTCTTTCATTTGGACTTGCGCTCTAAAACGCGCGGAAAACTAATGACCATTCCATCGTCGCTAATTACCCAACTCAGCTGTTCTCGATGGATAGGCTCAGGTGGGCTGTCAATTGTTCCCTGTGGACACCCACTAGAGAGGTATAGTTGCTATACTACGTTCGTTGTATTATATCGTAATTTCTAATCGTGAAGGAGTGGCTGAGAACGTTGTCCGTCATCCATAGAGAAGAGGCCAAGAGAGTAGCACAGTTTGTCTATCAGAAGGATGCTAAGTTTGCCCTGGTATAATATTTCTTTTTCTTTATAGACAATTGAAAAAACAAAACAATGCAGATATTGCCGCTCTGCTAGGTTGGTCGGGTGCTTATAAGAGCAGGCTTAGCCCAGCACCTCCCTGAGCAGAAGCTGTTCTCTCTGAGTAGGAGTGACCGAGGGAAGCCAATCTTAGTCCTGGATAATGGGAGAGAAGATATGAATGTGCAATTCAACATCTCCCACCAAGTAACTAGCACAGTAAACTGTGGCTCTTGTTTTGCTAAAACATGTATAATAAATAATTTACCTGCAGGGCAACTTTGTGGTTTTGGCAACAGAGGCAAAGTCACTTGGTCAGTATGAGTATTTAATCAAATACTACCATTTCACTTCAATTTTGTAATTGTGTTCCTAGTTGGTATAGACGTGATGCAGATTACCCATCCTCGTAAGGCAATATCATCATTGATTGCATCTGACCTTAAAATGGTCATCTGACCTTAAAATGGCCACTTGACCCCAACACATGACCCTTGATATGTGGTGTATATTCTGCCATGACTGGAAGGCGGTGTTTCACTGTTGGAGTTCTTTCGTATGATGAAGAAGAAGTTCTCTGCCTGGGAGTGGCAGCAGATAAGACCTGCACACTCCTCATTGCACCAGCAACTCTGCAACTTCTATAGGTTTTGGGTGAGCAAGTAGACACACTGCCCAGTGTGAGTGACTGCACGATGGCTTCATTGTAAACACATAATGTTATGGCTAGACACTGAAGGAGAGTTTTATCAAAGCCGAAGGCAGTGGTCTGGCCTATGGACTGCATAAGCTGGAGTTTGAATGCTGTGCAGACTGGCCTCCATCAGCAGGGGTGCGCTTCTCTGTCAGATAGGTTCAACCTCAATGTGTTGCCATGAGAACAATTCTCTGTGAATAATTGTGTTGAACTAAGTGGTTGACCAGAAATATTCTCATGTTTTAATTCTCTAGGATCTGCCCGTGCTACTATATACATGCATGTATCTACAGCTCGGTGGATATATCTATGAGGAGTGTAGTAGCACCCCTTGAAATGGTTGGACCACTAGTTTAAAAGGATAAACCCAGAAAACTACAATAAAAGCTCATATATCTGCTAAAATTCACTTTGCCAGATTCTTAACATCCTAAACCACAATTTTGGCAATTTTTAGTTTAACTTTCTGTGTGCCTTAATCCAAATAATTATACCACCACAAAAATTATACCACCACAAGACTCCAAATAATTATACTACCACAAGACTCCAAATAATTATACTACCACAAGACTCCAAATAATTATACTACCACAAGACTCGAAATAATTATACTACCAAAAGACTCCAAATAATTATACTACCACAACTCCAAATAATTATACTACCACAAGACTCCAAATAATTATACTACCACAAGACTCCAAATAATTATACTACCACAAGACTCCAAATAATTATACTACCACAAGACTCCAAATAATTATACTCCACAAGACTACAATTAATTATACTACCACAAGACTCCAAATAATTATACTACCACAAGACTCCAAATAATTATACTACCACAAGACTCCAAATAATTATACTACCACAAGACTCCAATTAATTATACTACCACAAGACTCCAAATAATTTAATTATACTACCACAAGACTCCAAATAATTATACTACCACAAGACTCCAATTATACTACCACAAGACTCCAAATAATTTAATTATACTACCACAAGACTCCAAATAATTATACCACCACAAGACTCCAAATAATTATACTACCACAAGACTCCAAATAATTATACTACCACAAGACTCCAAATAATTTAATTATACTACTACAAGACTCCAAATAATTATACTACCACAAGACTCCAAATAATTATACTACCACAAGACTCCAAATAATTATACTACCACAAGACTCGAAATAATTTAATTATACTACTACAAGACTCCAAATAATTATGCTACCACAAGACTCCAAATAATTATACTACCAAAACACTACAAATAATTATACTACCACAAGACTACAAATAGACTACAAATAATAATCCAAATAATTATACTACCACAAGACTCCCACAAGACAACTCCAAATAATTATACTACCACAAGACTCCAAATAATTATACTACCACAAGAGACTCCAAATAATTATACTACCACAAGACTCCAAATAATTATACTACCACAAGACTCCAAATAATTATACTACCACAAGACTCCAAATAATTATACCACCACAAGACTCCAAATAATTATACTACCACAAGACTCCAAATAATTATACTACCACAAGACTCCAAATAATTATACTACCACAAGACTCCAAATAACTTGACTACCATAAAACTTGACTACCACAAAACTGGTAAAAGGTTATCATCACAATGTTCGTGTGTGCGTACAAAATTTTGCCTAGTCGAGTTGAGTAACTCCAGCTATCTCTCTCTCCTACACTATGTGTGTCCAGACTAGCTGTAGCTGACTCTCTCTACCTACACTATGTGTGTCCAGACTAGCTGTAGCTGACTCTCTCTACCTACACTATGTGTGTCCAGACTAGCTGTAGCTGACTCTCTCTACCTACACTATGTGTGTCCAGACTAGCTGTAGCTGACTCTCTCTACCTACACTATGTGTGTCCAGACTAGCTGTAGCTGACTCTCTCTACCTACACTATGTGTGTCCAGACTAGCTGTAGCTGACTCTCTCTACCTACACTATGTGTGTCCAGACTAGCTGTAGCTGACTCTCTCTACCTACACTATGTGTGTCCAGACTAGCTGTAGCTGACTCTCTCTACCTACACTATGTGTGTCCAGACTGGCTGTAGCTGACTCTCTCTACCTACACTATGTGTGTCCAGACTAGCTGTAGCTGACTCTCTCTACCTACACTATGTGTGTCCAGACTAGCTGTAGCTGACTCTCTCTACCTACACTATGTGTGTCCAGACTGGCTGTAGCTGACTCTCTCTACCTACACTATGTGTGTCCAGACTAGCTGTAGCTGACTCTCTCTACCTACACTATGTGTGTCCAGACTAGCTGTAGCTGACTCTCTCTACCTACACTATGTGTGTCCAGACTAGCTGTAGCTGACTCTCTCTACCTACACTATGTGTGTCCAGACTGGCTGTAGCTGACTCTCTCTACCTACACTATGTGTGTCCAGACTGGCTGTAGCTGACTCTCTCTACCTACACTATGTGTGTCCAGACTAGCTGTAGCTGACTCTCTCTACCTACACTATGTGTGTCCAGACTAGCTGTAGCTGACTCTCTCTACCTACACTATGTGTGTCCAGACTGGCTGTAGCTGACTCTCTCTACCTACACTATGTGTGTCCAGACTAGCTGTAGCTGACTCTCTCTACCTACACTATGTGTGTCCAGACTAGCTGTAGCTGACTCTCTCTACCTACACTATGTGTGTCCAGACTAGCTGTAGCTGACTCTCTCTACCTACACTATGTGTGTCCAGACTAGCTGTAGCTGACTCTCTCTACCTACACTATGTGTGTCCAGACTAGCTGTAGCTGACTCTCTCTACCTACACTATGTGTGTCCAGACTGGCTGTAGCTGACTCTCTCTACCTACACTATGTGTGTCCAGACTAGCTGTAGCTGACTCTCTCTACCTACACTTGTGTGTCCAGACTAGCTGTAGCTGACTCTCTCTACCTACACTATGTGTGTCCAGACTAGCTGTAGCTGACTCTCTCTACCTACACTATGTGTGTCCAGACTAGCTGTAGCTGACTCTCTCTCTACCTACACTATGTGTGTCCAGACTAGCTGTAGCTGACTCTCTCTACCTACACTATGTGTGTCCAGACTAGGCTGTAGCTGACTCTCTCTACCTACACTATGTGTGTCCAGACTAGGCTGTAGCTGACTCTCTCTACCTACACTATGTGTGTCCAGACTAGCTGTAGCTGACTCTCTCTACCTACACTATGTGTGTCCAGACTAGCTGTAGCTGACTCTCTCTACCTACACTATGTGTGTCCAGACTAGCTGTAGCTGACTCTCTCTACCTACACTATGTGTGTCCAGACTAGCTGTAGCTGACTCTCTCTACCTACACTATGTGTGTCCAGACTGGCTGTAGCTGACTCTCTCTACCTACACTATGTGTGTCCAGACTAGCTGTAGCTGACTCTCTCTACCTACACTATGTGTGTCCAGACTAGCTGTAGCTGACTCTCTCTACCTACACTATGTGTGTCCAGACTAGCTGTAGCTGACTCTCTCTACCTACACTATGTGTGTCCAGACTAGCTGTAGCTGACTCTCTCTACCTACACTATGTGTGTCCAGACTAGCTGTAGCTGACTCTCTCTACCTACACTATGTGTGTCCCAGACTGGCTGTAGCTGACTCTCTCTACCTACACTATGTGTGTCCAGACTAGCTGTAGCTGACTCTCTCTACCTACACTATGTGTGTCCAGACTGGCTGTAGCTGACTCTCTCTACCTACACTATGTGTGTCCAGACTAGCTGTAGCTGACTCTCTCTACCTACACTATGTGTGTCCAGACTAGCTGTAGCTGACTCTCTCTACCTACACTATGTGTGTCCAGACTAGCTGTAGCTGACTCTCTCTACCTACACTATGTGTGTCCAGACTAGCTGTAGCTGACTCTCTCTACCTACACTATGTGTGTCCAGACTAGCTGTAGCTGACTCTCTCTACCTACACTATGTGTGTCCAGACTAGCTGTAGCTGACTCTCTCTACCTACACTATGTGTGTCCAGACTAGCTGTAGCTGACTCTCTCTACCTACACTATGTGTGTCCCAGACTAGCTGTAGCTGACTCTCTCTACCTACACTATGTGTGTCCAGACTAGCTGTAGCTGACTCTCTCTACCTACACTATGTGTGTCCAGACTAGCTGTAGCTGACTCTCTCTACCTACACTATGTGTGTCCAGACTAGCTGTAGCTGACTCTCTCTACCTACACTATGTGTGTCCAGACTAGCTGTAGCTGACTCTCTCTACCTACACTATGTGTGTCCAGACTGGCTGTAGCTGACTCTCTCTACCTACACTATGTGTGTCCAGACTAGCTGTAGCTGACTCTCTCTACCTACACTATGTGTGTCCAGACTAGCTGTAGCTGACTCTCTCTACCTACACTATGTGTGTCCAGACTAGCTGTAGCTGACTCTCTCTACCTACACTATGTGTGTCCAGACTAGCTGTAGCTGACTCTCTCTACCTACACTATGTGTGTCCAGACTAGCTGTAGCTGACTCTCTCTACCTACACTATGTGTGTCCAGACTGGCTGTAGCTGACTCTCTCTACCTACACTATGTGTGTCCAGACTAGCTGTAGCTGACTCTCTCTACCTACACTATGTGTGTCCAGACTAGCTGTAGCTGACTCTCTCTACCTACACTATGTGTGTCCAGACTAGGCTGTAGCTGACTCTCTCTACCTACACTATGTGTGTCCAGACTAGCTGTAGCTGACTCTCTCTACCTACACTATGTGTGTCCAGACTGGCTGTAGCTGACTCTCTCTACCTACACTATGTGTGTCCAGACTAGCTGTAGCTGACTCTCTCTACCTACACTATGTGTGTCCAGACTAGCTGTAGCTGACTCTCTCTACCTACACTATGTGTGTCCCAGACTAGCTGTAGCTGACTCTCTCTACCTACACTATGTGTGTCCAGACTGGCTGTAGCTGACTCTCTCTACCTACACTATGTGTGTCCAGACTGGCTGTAGCTGACTCTCTCTACCTACACTATGTGTGTCCAGACTAGCTGTAGCTGACTCTCTCTACCTACACTATGTGTGTCCAGACTAGCTGTAGCTGACTCTCTCTACCTACACTATGTGTGTCCAGACTAGCTGTAGCTGACTCTCTCTACCTACACTATGTGTGTCCAGACTAGCTGTAGCTGACTCTCTCTACCTACACTATGTGTGTCCAGACTGGCTGTAGCTGACTCTCTCTACCTACACTATGTGTGTCCAGACTAGCTGTAGCTGACTCTCTCTACCTACACTATGTGTGTCCAGACTAGCTGTAGCTGACTCTCTCTACCTACACTATGTGTGTCCAGACTGGCTGTAGCTGACTCTCTCTACCTACACTATGTGTGTCCAGACTAGCTGTAGCTGACTCTCTCTACCTACACTATGTGTGTCCAGACTGGCTGTAGCTGACTCTCTCTACCTACACTATGTGTGTCCAGACTAGCTGTAGCTGACTCTCTCTACCTACACTATGTGTGTCCAGACTAGCTGTAGCTGACTCTCTCTACCTACACTATGTGTGTCCAGACTAGCTGTAGCTGACTCTCTCTACCTACACTATGTGTGTCCAGACTGGCTGTAGCTGACTCTCTCTACCTACACTATGTGTGTCCAGACTAGCTGTAGCTGACTCTCTCTACCTACACTATGTGTGTCCAGACTAGCTGTAGCTGACTCTCTCTACCTACACTATGTGTGTCCAGACTAGCTGTAGCTGACTCTCTCTACCTACACTATGTGTGTCCAGACTAGCTGTAGCTGACTCTCTCTACCTACACTATGTGTGTCCAGACTAGCTGTAGCTGACTCTCTCTACCTACACTATGTGTGTCCAGACTGGCTGTAGCTGACTCTCTCTACCTACACTATGTGTGTCCAGACTAGCTGTAGCTGACTCTCTCTACCTACACTATGTGTGTCCAGACTAGCTGTAGCTGACTCTCTCTACCTACACTATGTGTGTCCAGACTGGCTGTAGCTGACTCTCTCTACCTACACTATGTGTGTCCAGACTAGCTGTAGCTGACTCTCTCTACCTACACTATGTGTGTCCAGACTGGCTGTAGCTGACTCTCTCTACCTACACTATGTGTGTCCAGACTGGCTGTAGCTGACTCTCTCTACCTACACTATGTGTGTCCAGACTAGCTGTAGCTGACTCTCTCTACCTACACTATGTGTGTCCAGACTAGGCTGTAGCTGACTCTCTCTACCTACACTATGTGTGTCCAGACTGGCTGTAGCTGACTCTCTCTACCTACACTATGTGTGTCCAGACTAGCTGTAGCTGACTCTCTCTACCTACACTATGTGTGTCCAGACTAGCTGTAGCTGACTCTCTCTACCTACACTATGTGTGTCCAGACTGGCTGTAGCTGACTCTCTACCTACACTATGTGTGTCCAGACTAGCTGTAGCTGACTCTCTCTACCTACACTATGTGTGTCCAGACTAGCTGTAGCTGACTCTCTCTACCTACACTATGTGTGTCCAGACTAGCTGTAGCTGACTCTCTCTACCTACACTATGTGTGTCCAGACTGGCTGTAGCTGACTCTCTCTACCTACACTATGTGTGTCCAGACTGGCTGTAGCTGACTCTCTCTACCTACACTATGTGTGTCCAGACTAGCTGTAGCTGACTCTCTCTACCTACACTATGTGTGTCCAGACTAGCTGTAGCTGACTCTCTCTACCTACACTATGTGTGTCCAGACTAGCTGTAGCTGACTCTCTCTACCTACACTATGTGTGTCCAGACTAGCTGTAGCTGACTCTCTCTACCTACACTATGTGTGTCCAGACTAGCTGTAGCTGACTCTCTCTACCTACACTATGTGTGTCCAGACTGGCTGTAGCTGACTCTCTCTACCTACACTATGTGTGTCCAGACTAGCTGTAGCTGACTCTCTCTACCTACACTATGTGTGTCCAGACTGGCTGTAGCTGACTCTCTCTACCTACACTATGTGTGTCCAGACTAGCTGTAGCTGACTCTCTCTACCTACACTATGTGTGTCCAGACTGGCTGTAGCTGACTCTCTCTACCTACACTATGTGTGTCCAGACTAGCTGTAGCTGACTCTCTCTACCTACACTATGTGTGTCCAGACTAGCTGTAGCTGACTCTCTCTACCTACACTATGTGTGTCCAGACTAGCTGTAGCTGACTCTCTCTACCTACACTATGTGTGTCCAGACTGGCTGTAGCTGACTCTCTCTACCTACACTATGTGTGTCCAGACTAGCTGTAGCTGACTCTCTCTACCTACACTATGTGTGTCCAGACTAGCTGTAGCTGACTCTCTCTACCTACACTATGTGTGTCCAGACTAGCTGTAGCTGACTCTCTCTACCTACACTATGTGTGTCCAGACTAGCTGTAGCTGACTCTCTCTACCTACACTATGTGTGTCCAGACTAGCTGTAGCTGACTCTCTCTACCTACACTATGTGTGTCCAGACTGGCTGTAGCTGACTCTCTCTACCTACACTATGTGTGTCCAGACTAGCTGTAGCTGACTCTCTCTACCTACACTATGTGTGTCCAGACTGCTGTAGCTGACTCTCTCTACCTACACTATGTGTGTCCAGACTGGCTGTAGCTGACTCTCTCTACCTACACTATGTGTGTCCAGACTAGCTGTAGCTGACTCTCTCTACCTACACTATGTGTGTCCAGACTAGCTGTAGCTGACTCTCTCTACCTACACTATGTGTGTCCAGACTAGCTGTAGCTGACTCTCTCTACCTACACTATGTGTGTCCAGACTAGCTGTAGCTGACTCTCTCTACCTACACTATGTGTGTCCAGACTGGCTGTAGCTGACTCTCTCTACCTACACTATGTGTGTCCAGACTAGCTGTAGCTGACTCTCTCTACCTACACTATGTGTGTCCAGACTAGCTGTAGCTGACTCTCTCTACCTACACTATGTGTGTCCAGACTGGCTGTAGCTGACTCTCTCTACCTACACTATGTGTGTCCAGACTAGCTGTAGCTGACTCTCTCTACCTACACTATGTGTGTCCAGACTAGCTGTAGCTGACTCTCTCTACCTACACTATGTGTGTCCAGACTAGCTGTAGCTGACTCTCTCTACCTACACTATGTGTGTCCAGACTAGCTGTAGCTGACTCTCTCTACCTACACTATGTGTGTCCAGACTAGCTGTAGCTGACTCTCTCTACCTACACTATGTGTGTCCAGACTAGCTGTAGCTGACTCTCTCTACCTACACTATGTGTGTCCAGACTAGCTGTAGCTGACTCTCTCTACCTACACTATGTGTGTCCAGACTAGCTGTAGCTGACTCTCTCTACCTACACTATGTGTGTCCAGACTGCTGTAGCTGACTCTCTCTACCTACACTATGTGTGTCCAGACTAGCTGTAGCTGACTCTCTCTACCTACACTATGTGTGTCCAGACTAGCTGTAGCTGACTCTCTCTACCTACACTATGTGTGTCCAGACTAGCTGTAGCTGACTCTCTCTACCTACACTATGTGTGTCCAGACTAGCTGTAGCTGACTCTCTCTACCTACACTATGTGTGTCCAGACTAGCTGTAGCTGACTCTCTCTACCTACACTATGTGTGTCCAGACTAGCTGTAGCTGACTCTCTCTACCTACACTATGTGTGTCCAGACTAGCTGTAGCTGACTCTCTCTACCTACACTATGTGTGTCCAGACTGGCTGTAGCTGACTCTCTCTACCTACACTATGTGTGTCCAGACTGGCTGTAGCTGACTCTCTCTACCTACACTATGTGTGTCCAGACTGCTGTAGCTGACTCTCTCTACCTACACTATGTGTGTCCAGACTAGCTGTAGCTGACTCTCTCTACCTACACTATGTGTGTCCAGACTAGCTGTAGCTGACTCTCTCTACCTACACTATGTGTGTCCAGACTAGCTGTAGCTGACTCTCTCTACCTACACTATGTGTGTCCAGACTAGCTGTAGCTGACTCTCTCTACCTACACTATGTGTGTCCAGACTGGCTGTAGCTGACTCTCTCTACCTACACTATGTGTGTCCAGACTAGCTGTAGCTGACTCTCTCTACCTACACTATGTGTGTCCAGACTGGCTGTAGCTGACTCTCTCTACCTACACTATGTGTGTCCAGACTGGCTGTAGCTGACTCTCTCTACCTACACTATGTGTGTCCAGACTAGCTGTAGCTGACTCTCTCTACCTACACTATGTGTGTCCAGACTAGCTGTAGCTGACTCTCTCTACCTACACTATGTGTGTCCAGACTAGCTGTAGCTGACTCTCTCTACCTACACTATGTGTGTCCAGACTAGCTGTAGCTGACTCTCTCTACCTACACTATGTGTGTCCAGACTAGGCTGTAGCTGACTCTCTCTACCTACACTATGTGTGTCCAGACTGGCTGTAGCTGACTCTCTCTACCTACACTATGTGTGTCCAGACTAGCTGTAGCTGACTCTCTCTACCTACACTATGTGTGTCCAGACTAGCTGTAGCTGACTCTCTCTACCTACACTATGTGTGTCCAGACTAGCTGTAGCTGACTCTCTCTACCTACACTATGTGTGTCCAGACTAGCTGTAGCTGACTCTCTCTACCTACACTATGTGTGTCCAGACTGGCTGTAGCTGACTCTCTCTACCTACACTATGTGTGTCCAGACTAGCTGTAGCTGACTCTCTCTACCTACACTATGTGTGTCCAGACTAGCTGTAGCTGACTCTCTCTACCTACACTATGTGTGTCCAGACTAGCTGTAGCTGACTCTCTCTACCTACACTATGTGTGTCCAGACTAGCTGTAGCTGACTCTCTCTACCTACACTATGTGTGTCCAGACTAGCTGTAGCTGACTCTCTCTACCTACACTATGTGTGTCCAGACTGGCTGTAGCTGACTCTCTCTACCTACACTATGTGTGTCCAGACTAGCTGTAGCTGACTCTCTCTACCTACACTATGTGTGTCCAGACTGGCTGTAGCTGACTCTCTCTACCTACACTATGTGTGTCCAGACTGCTGTAGCTGACTCTCTCTACCTACACTATGTGTGTCCAGACTAGCTGTAGCTGACTCTCTCTACCTACACTATGTGTGTCCAGACTAGCTGTAGCTGACTCTCTCTACCTACACTATGTGTGTCCAGACTAGCTGTAGCTGACTCTCTCTACCTACACTATGTGTGTCCAGACTAGCTGTAGCTGACTCTCTCTACCTACACTATGTGTGTCCAGACTAGCTGTAGCTGACTCTCTCTACCTACACTATGTGTGTCCAGACTAGCTGTAGCTGACTCTCTCTACCTACACTATGTGTGTCCAGACTAGCTGTAGCTGACTCTCTCTACCTACACTATGTGTGTCCAGACTAGCTGTAGCTGACTCTCTCTACCTACACTATGTGTGTCCAGACTGGCTGTAGCTGACTCTCTCTACCTACACTATGTGTGTCCAGACTAGCTGTAGCTGACTCTCTCTACCTACACTATGTGTGTCCAGACTAGCTGTAGCTGACTCTCTCTACCTACACTATGTGTGTCCAGACTAGCTGTAGCTGACTCTCTCTACCTACACTATGTGTGTCCAGACTGGCTGTAGCTGACTCTCTCTACCTACACTATGTGTGTCCAGACTAGCTGTAGCTGACTCTCTCTACCTACACTATGTGTGTCCAGACTAGCTGTAGCTGACTCTCTCTACCTACACTATGTGTGTCCAGACTAGCTGTAGCTGACTCTCTCTACCTACACTATGTGTGTCCCAGACTAGCTGTAGCTGACTCTCTCTACCTACACTATGTGTGTCCAGACTAGCTGTAGCTGACTCTCTCTACCTACACTATGTGTGTCCAGACTAGCTGTAGCTGACTCTCTCTACCTACACTATGTGTGTCCAGACTAGGCTGTAGCTGACTCTCTCTACCTACACTATGTGTGTCCAGACTAGGCTGTAGCTGACTCTCTCTACCTACACTATGTGTGTCCAGACTAGCTGTAGCTGACTCTCTCTACCTACACTATGTGTGTCCAGACTAGCTGTAGCTGACTCTCTCTACCTACACTATGTGTGTCCAGACTAGCTGTAGCTGACTCTCTCTACCTACACTATGTGTGTCCAGACTAGCTGTAGCTGACTCTCTCTACCTACACTATGTGTGTCCAGACTAGCTGTAGCTGACTCTCTCTACCTACACTATGTGTGTCCAGACTAGCTGTAGCTGACTCTCTCTACCTACACTATGTGTGTCCAGACTAGCTGTAGCTGACTCTCTCTACCTACACTATGTGTGTCCAGACTAGCTGTAGCTGACTCTCTCTACCTACACTATGTGTGTCCAGACTAGCTGTAGCTGACTCTCTCTACCTACACTATGTGTGTCCAGACTAGCTGTAGCTGACTCTCTCTACCTACACTATGTGTGTCCAGACTAGCTGTAGCTGACTCTCTCTACCTACACTATGTGTGTCCAGACTGGCTGTAGCTGACTCTCTCTACCTACACTATGTGTGTCCAGACTAGCTGTAGCTGACTCTCTCTACCTACACTATGTGTGTCCAGACTGGCTGTAGCTGACTCTCTCTACCTACACTATGTGTGTCCAGACTAGCTGTAGCTGACTCTCTCTACCTACACTATGTGTGTCCAGACTAGCTGTAGCTGACTCTCTCTACCTACACTATGTGTGTCCAGACTAGCTGTAGCTGACTCTCTCTACCTACACTATGTGTGTCCAGACTAGCTGTAGCTGACTCTCTCTACCTACACTATGTGTGTCCAGACTAGCTGTAGCTGACTCTCTCTACCTACACTATGTGTGTCCAGACTAGCTGTAGCTGACTCTCTCTACCTACACTATGTGTGTCCAGACTGGCTGTAGCTGACTCTCTCTACCTACACTATGTGTGTCCAGACTAGCTGTAGCTGACTCTCTCTACCTACACTATGTGTGTCCAGACTAGCTGTAGCTGACTCTCTCTACCTACACTATGTGTGTCCAGACTAGCTGTAGCTGACTCTCTCTACCTACACTATGTGTGTCCAGACTAGCTGTAGCTGACTCTCTCTACCTACACTATGTGTGTCCAGACTAGCTGTAGCTGACTCTCTCTACCTACACTATGTGTGTCCAGACTAGCTGTAGCTGACTCTCTCTACCTACACTATGTGTGTCCAGACTAGCTGTAGCTGACTCTCTCTACCTACACTATGTGTGTCCAGACTAGCTGTAGCTGACTCTCTCTACCTACACTATGTGTGTCCAGACTAGCTGTAGCTGACTCTCTCTACCTACACTATGTGTGTCCAGACTAGCTGTAGCTGACTCTCTCTACCTACACTATGTGTGTCCAGACTAGCTGTAGCTGACTCTCTCTACCTACACTATGTGTGTCCAGACTAGCTGTAGCTGACTCTCTCTACCTACACTATGTGTGTCCAGACTAGCTGTAGCTGACTCTCTCTACCTACACTATGTGTGTCCAGACTAGCTGTAGCTGACTCTCTCTACCTACACTATGTGTGTCCAGACTAGCTGTAGCTGACTCTCTCTACCTACACTATGTGTGTCCAGACTAGCTGTAGCTGACTCTCTCTACCTACACTATGTGTGTCCAGACTAGGCTGTAGCTGACTCTCTCTACCTACACTATGTGTGTCCAGACTAGCTGTAGCTGACTCTCTCTACCTACACTATGTGTGTCCAGACTAGCTGTAGCTGACTCTCTCTACCTAGCACTATGTGTGTCCAGACTAGCTGTAGCTGACTCTCTCTACCTACACTATGTGTGTCCAGACTAGCTGTAGCTGACTCTCTCTACCTACACTATGTGTGTCCAGACTAGCTGTAGCTGACTCTCTCTACCTACACTATGTGTGTCCAGACTAGCTGTAGCTGACTCTCTCTACCTACACTATGTGTGTCCAGACTAGCTGTAGCTGACTCTCTCTACCTACACTATGTGTGTCCAGACTAGCTGTAGCTGACTCTCTCTACCTACACTATGTGTGTCCAGACTGGCTGTAGCTGACTCTCTCTACCTACACTATGTGTGTCCAGACTAGCTGTAGCTGACTCTCTCTACCTACACTATGTGTGTCCAGACTAGCTGTAGCTGACTCTCTCTACCTACACTATGTGTGTCCAGACTGGCTGTAGCTGACTCTCTCTACCTACACTATGTGTGTCCAGACTAGCTGTAGCTGACTCTCTCTACCTACACTATGTGTGTCCAGACTAGCTGTAGCTGACTCTCTCTACCTACACTATGTGTGTCCAGACTAGCTGTAGCTGACTCTCTCTACCTACACTATGTGTGTCCAGACTAGCTGTAGCTGACTCTCTCTACCTACACTATGTGTGTCCAGACTAGCTGTAGCTGACTCTCTCTACCTACACTATGTGTGTCCAGACTAGCTGTAGCTGACTCTCTCTACCTACACTATGTGTGTCCAGACTGGCTGTAGCTGACTCTCTCTACCTACACTATGTGTGTCCAGACTAGCTGTAGCTGACTCTCTCTTACCTACACTATGTGTGTCCAGACTAGGCTGTAGCTGACTCTCTCTACCTACACTATGTGTGTCCAGACTAGCTGTAGCTGACTCTCTCTACCTACACTATGTGTGTCCAGACTAGCTGTAGCTTGACTCTCTCTACCTACACTATGTGTGTCCAGACTAGCTGTAGCTGACTCTCTCTACCTACACTATGTGTGTCCAGGACTAGCTGTAGCTGACTCTCTCTACTACACTAGGTGTGTCCAGACTAGCTGTAGCTGACTCTCTCTACCTACACTATGTGTGT